>JAWWLV010000144.1:60176985-60206064 GCA_035041135.1 Platyrinchus mystaceus | reverse complement strand
CAGTTGCTTTACAATATTTTACTTTCAGCTTGGTTACCAGTCTAGCATAATGGAACAATAACCTACAGCCTGGTTTTGTTTTCCCCAAGTAGTTCATTGACTTGCTCCACCAAGCCAAAATTTTCAAATGTAGATTTAAGAAACAGTTTCTTCCTAATTTGCCACAGAAACACAGAATGCTTGAATTTGGAATGGATCTCTGGAGCTTATCTGATCCACATCCCCTGCTCAAGCAGAGCCACTTACAGACAGTTGCCCAGGAACGTGTCCAGGCAGCTTTTGAGTATCTCCAAAGATGGGAGACTCCCCAACCTCTTTGGGCAGCCTGTTCCAGTGACCAGTCATGCTCATAGTAAAAAAGTGTTCCCTGATATTCAAAGGGAACTTCCTGTGTATAAATTTGTCCTGTCACTGTGCACCACTGGAAAGAACCAGGCTCTGTCTTTGCAGCTTTCCTTCAGTTGTTTATATACATTGATAAGATGTCCCTAATCCCTCTCTTTTCCATACTGAACAGCTTTTATTATAGCAGGGATATTCCAGTCCCTTCACGATTGTAGTACCTCTCTGGACTGTCTCCAGTGTGTCCATATTTCTCTTGTACTGGGGGGCTCAGAACTGGACACAGCACTCCAGGTGTGGCCTCACCAGTGCCAAGTAGAGAGGAAGGATCACCTTCCTGCACCTGGTGGCGATACTTTGACCTGCTGACACCCCATAATGGTGCCTTCTAAGATCTTCCTTGCTACTTGTGGGAAGAGGCACCGAAAAATATTTTCTGCCTTTTTATGCTCCAGTTTATGCTCTGCATTTACTGTCTTACTCATTCTGACATATACCTTGTGTATCACATCTTTAAACAATGCTGAAGATAGCAGAGTTTCATCCCACATCTAAGGAAAAACAAAGGAAGCATTTTCTTATAACTTTCTAAAAAATGGGAAAATGTCAAAGAAGAATAATGCAATCCCTTTCTTCTACAAATACCTGCAAATGCTCCAGGTTTCCAAATTGCACTCACATTGCAGAGGAGAGACCAAATATGTGATCTTCACATTTATGTGGTTCTCCTTCAACTTCAGGCTTACACATACTGATACAATTACCCAAGTTCATGACTATCTGAAATCAAACAATTTCATACAATTTGCAGGTTAGTTGCTTGAGATGCAGGAGGCCAACAGCCCATGGGTTTTCTGTTAAGGTCAAGAGGCTTATTCAGTGATGGGAAAGATTTGTGTGGTAAAAGCCTTCTGTCATGTTTCCACTCCTAAGAATCATTCTTGAGCAGGTGGGAAAGAGGGACCTTGACTAAGTCTACTTAAATTTGCATGTCAAGTGCCTACTATAAGTCAATGCAAAAAGAGATGCTACGGGAGGAAGCATCCCTTCTTTCTGCACCATAGGCATGTAGCTGTAGGCAGGACTTGTCCTTTAACTATGGAAGGAACCTAGACAAGAGGTCTTTAGTATACTGTCTTCCTCTGCCCAATCTCCAGGAATTGTGCTTAGATAGACTGGATCCTAACAGAAGGTATTAATTTTGTTTCACCCTTATGATTTCTTATGTTTCACAAGTTGAGCTGATTGCATACCAGAGGATGAAATGTGCTCCATCCACCTGTGGCTGTAGGCGGGCCACCCAAAAGGTTGTAAAGTGGCTTTTACTTGTATGCAAAATGATCTTCTCAGCTGCCTGCAAGATGCAGACAGTACAGCTTTGGGCAAATGACGCAAGAGGAAAAGGAGTAGTTCAGCTCTAGTGCCCAAAGCAGAAAAAAAATTAATCTGAAACACATTTCAGTAATCTGAATATTTATCTGTACCTCCTTAATTAGAATCAAGGAATCATGATGTTCAGCTAGCACTTAAATTTGTATTTCTGAAATAATGATTCTTCAGTGAAGAGATAAGTCCTTCTTTTACAGCTACCTGCATTTGACTTTGAGCTCCCCATCCTTATTTCCCCAGTTCCAAGTTCCTGCAGACTACTTTGAATACCAGTGGAAAAGCTTGCTGTGATTTCTGCTAGTAGCTCTATGAATGGGTTCTACTGTTGAGCGATTATGAATTTGACCCAAAGGCACGTGTCATTCTTTGTGGCTTTTTAGGAATGCAGCATAAAAATGCAAGTGTATGAAGAGCTACAGTAGACAGTGCAATTTACTGAGGGGAGATGCCACAAAATGTTATGAAATACTCCCAGCCTAGTTTAATATTTTTTCTGTGTTCTCCTACACAGTTCTCAAAATCAGTTAAGTGATATAAAGAATATTACACATTTTTTTACAACAGATGGAGGATATCACTTTTATGGATTTCAACAATTCATTAAAAGTCAGGTTCTGTTGGGATTCACTATGCTGTGATTTTTCTCACATCTTGTCTGCCTAGTCCAGGCTTATGCTAGTCTAAAGAGGGGACCAAGGGATTCCTCTCAATGGTTCACCAGCTGATGTCTGAACTGCCCTCTCTTCAGCAGAGAAATAAGAAGATTTTGCAGAAGGAACATAAATTGTCCTCCCTCTGTGCCCAGTGCTGCCACTGATGCATGAAGGATGAGACAGGCCACAGAGAGATATAATTGACAAGGAAGATGTATTGTGATTTAAGACCAAAATGGCTACTCAAGAAACTACATGAATAGGATGCCAAAACATTTTAATCATAAATATAGAAATTATATTGACTTTCCTGAGTAGTGGGAAAGAGAATGCAATGGAGAAGTCAGGAGGGAGTCAAATAGTGGTTCCAGCTGTGTGGTTCGTGATCATAGGGCAGGAGCGTGAGGTCCCTTTCCATTCTTGAGTGACTCTGGACATCATAGTTATAACACTGGGTAGAGAAAATTTTGTTCAAATTTCATCAATACCCAACAACTCTCTGGTGCTGCTGCTCACAATCAGCCCTTCTCAAAGGCTTTCCACAAAGACATTGTCACAATGCTTGATATGTAGTTTACACTCAATGTACTCATCTATTCCTAGAACTAAGTTACTCCCTTATGGTATAAGATTAGCTAAAGTTCATATGCTAACAGTTCTTGTCAACTAAGTCCACTCTATTCCAACTACCACAAGGAGCAATTTTTTAGCCTTGACTTATTTTACACTGAGGTTGATGAGTTGCTTCATTGTCTGATCCAAACAATGCCAAAATCTAATAACCTTTAATATTTGCACTAAAACTCTGCCATGTTATATCTGCAAATATGTTTCCCAGTTTATTAATTTAATAATATATGCACTTACACATGAATCACACATATTTGTAACACCATAAAGAAATACTGCTGGACAACTTGATTCAATTTCCTCATTGATTTTATTTTCCTTAGACTTCAATGGCATTTAGTTGTGTCTCTGCTGATCAGCTTGTTGTTTAGCTCTATGCAGTATTATATTTTATCTTGGCTCCAAATATGTTCTCAAATTAACATGATGGTACAGATGGATTCTTGTCTCAGAGCCATATGATTGATTTCATCTCTGATATTCTGCTCCATCAACATGCAAGGAATTAGTTCTGACATCAAAGGGCAATCTGTTTACATTGGAAGTGCAAAATATTGTGCTAAGCAATGCAAAACAGATTAAAAAAGAGAATGGCACTGCCACTGCTTTTTTGAAACAAAACACAAAACTTATTAGGAAAGTCATACACTCCCTTTTCTAAAGCAATTATCTTAAATGCTGAGAACATAAGGACATCTGTAATGAGTCAGACTAAAGGTCTGTTTGGGCTGCTGTGCATGAATGTTACTGTCCAATTTAGAATGCTAGAGATATGATAGGGGCAAGCAGATGGTGATATACTTCCCCTCTTGCAGCCTTTTCAAAACAAAAATTCTAGAGGATCTCCAGGAAGTGGATCAGCAATAATCATGTACGTTTTAGATGGGTTATAATTTTTCAGCCACTCAGAACAAATTTTAAAAGATTGTATCAGTAACACATAATGCAAACCATTACCAAAAATTGCACTAGAGCTTGTAAATTAATACAGATTTAAGATATATTTGTTAAAATAAGAGAAATTCTGTCAGAAAGAATTGTTATCTTTCATTTTGTTTTGGAACATAATGTATTTATTTTGATTCAGAAGATTGTCTTTTGTACTTGTCAGTGTAAAGGATGAAAATAAATAAGTAAACCGTGTGTAATTCTGACCCTGCTACTTACAGTCAAAAAGGGGTTTTTTCACTTTTGAGACAGAAATGGTTTTATTGGATGACATAAAGTTACTTTCTTATACTGCTATTTTTATATAGGTTATATTAGTTTCTTTTGATTCATGTAAAATAATTATAATAATAACATGCCTTGAAAAAAATACCCGAGACCAAAATGGTGAATGTGAACTAGTCTGACAGAGAATGAAAACAACAATAGGCTGGAAAATGCATAATTCTTTTGGGGAATATATAGCCCTCTGTCTGGCCCAACACTTTTTTTGCGCTGAAGACCTTTCTTTTGCATTTTACATTCCTCAGAAATGATCAAGTATCCGGTAGTCAACTCTTAGTACTGAACTGTTAATGAAAATTCAGTTCCAGAAGTATAAAATGTGGTAAAGGGAAACAATTCTGTAGTAGAAACAGGTGAAGTAGCTTGACAGGCTGAGAGATTTGGGGCTGTTCCGCCTGGAGAAGAGAAGGCTGTGGGGATACCTTGTAGCAGCTTTACAGTATCTTAAGGGGGCCTACAAGGAAGTTGGCAAGGAAGTTTTTACAAGAGCATGTAGTGACAGGACAAGAAGGAATGGCTTTAAATTGTAAGAGTGTAGGTTTATGTTATGTATTAGTAAGAAATTCTTTCCCGTGAGAGTGGTGAGACGCTGGAAGAGGTTGCTCAGAGAAGCTGTGGATGTCCCATCCCTGGTGGGGTTCAAGGTCAGGTTGGATGGGGCTTTTAGCAGTCACGTCTAGTGGAAGATGTCCCAGGCTATGGTAATGGGGTTTAGAACTGGCTGATCTTTAAGGTTCCATCCAGTGCAAATCATTCTATGATTCTATGACAAACTGTGTTTTTTTGAATATAATGGCTTCAGCTTCCCTGAGAAGCTAAGTCTGCCTTAGAGGCTTTGGAGAAAGGAATTAGAATGTCCAAAGTAGGGCCACAAGGATGATGAAGGGTCTAGAGGGGAAGCCTTAAGAGAAGCAGTTGAGGTTGCTTGGTCTGTTCAGCATAGAGAACATTGCAGTCTTTGACATCCTAATGAGGGGCAAATTACCAATCTCTTTACTCCTGTGGCCAGTGACAGGACTCAAGGAAATGTAATGAAGCTGAATCACGGGAGGTTAAGGTTGGATATCAGGAAAAGGTTCTTCACCCAGAGGGTGGCAGAGGACTGGAATGGTCTCCCCAGAGAAATGGTCACAGCACCAAGCCTGTCTGAGTTCAAGAAGCTTTTGGACAACACTTTCAGGCATATGTGATTCTTGGGGTGTCCTGTGCAGGGACAGGCATTGGACTCAATGATTCTGATGGGTCCCTTCCAACTGAGGATGTTTTATGATTCTATGACATTCAGAAACTGGTATTTAGATTAAAACTAATAATAATAACAAACAAATGAAAACCAGATTACATTTAAATATAGAGAAATAGAAATTATATCAGTTGGACTCACCTTATTTGTTGTTAATTTCTGACAGGATGAATTTCCTCTGAAAGAGGTTTCAGTTTGTGTCTTTAATTTTGAGTGAGAATCTTTAAGGCCTTGCCTAAAGAAAGACAGCATTTTTTCCTCAGTAAACGACCACTGCATATACACTGCACATTCAGCAATTGGAGGAATGTGCTGCACAGCTGTAGTGTGGTCAAGTACAAGGTTGGAGGCTCCACAAACTTCAGGCACAGCCTGTGTGAGTGTTTGATCACCCTCAGAGTCAGGATATGCTTTCTTGTGTTCAGATGTCCTGTGGTTATATTTCCAGTGGTAAATTGAGTTTGAACAGACTGTACACCATGAAATGCCCCCTTCAGTTTCCCACAAATTGGCAGTTCTTTTAAGTTCACCCAAATGCCCAAGAAAAACCTCAGCTTTCTGTCACACCAGCCTAGAAAGCCAGCAGGACTTCTGCTCACTGGCTGGGACTGTCCCTTCTTAGAGCAGGGTCACGAGCAGAGTTGTGCAGCAAAAGTTCTGGGAGCTGATACTGAGAGTGTTTGTATTTTCCTGAGACAAGTTTCATCTGCCATAAACACAGCCACTTTGTAGCAGAGTGGTTCCTTCCTTCCATCTGTGAACACATCTGAACTGTACCTTTAAAACCCTTGCATTAAAACAAGGCCTCCTACTCAGAGTTGCTAATAGTTCAGGTTATAATATGATCAGTCAAACAAATGATTTTTAAAAGCTTTCCTGTGTAATGTGACCTAGAGAAGCGCATTAGCTGAGTAAATATATTGTTGATTTGTTTTTCCATTAGCAGTGAGTGATTTCTCTTTAAGTGACCTACGTACTGCTTTCTGGGAATAAAGAAATATTGATAAAGAGAATGGAATGCAAAGGAAATATTTTTGTCTTTAGAGAGAACTTATACACAAAACCAGGGGACACTGGTTTCCCTGGTTTTATATCCTTTATAGTGACATGGTTTGTTGCTTTGTCTTCCTTTTTCTCCAGGTCAAAGGAGTCATGCTATACATTTTAACAGAGGTACAGTTTTCATTTTCTCAGCAGCTATACTCAGGCTATACCTTTAAAAAAGACAAATTCATCTTGTGACTGCTCTGTGACACATTATATAATTTGATGTATACTTATTTATATCACTCTATTGCAAGTAATGGCAGTTTTCACCAAAAAAAAAAACAAACCCAAGGCATTCATTCTCATTTGTTTGGGGATCCAAGATGTATGTGAGCAAACAATTTGCCTCCGCTGTTTGCTTCAAGATTGAGAACAGGAAATAGAGAACTGAGATGGAAAATATGACAAAGCATGTGGCTTTGGAGATAATCTTTTAGAATTGAGCTCGTCCCATGATAGACAGTGCTGAAATTGTCATGCATTTATGCTTTTCTGATATGTTAAGAAGCAAGCATACATGGAGTGGAAATTGATATTCAGCAGATTTGTTAGTATGCAGATCTTTGCAAGATAATCAAGCGAGTGCTTCGGAAGTATTGCGATAATAAATTTCTTAGAGCAGATGTTCCTTAGCAGATTTTATCTGAGTCATTTCAATGATAAATCCTTCTGACCTCTTAACCTTTAACTACAGTTGCACACTTACATTTGATTGTGAGAAATAAAATAAACTGAAAAGAATCTTATAAATTGAATGTAATTTGTCTGGAGGTCACTGAGTCTATGATAATGAAAAAAATTGCCCCTAAACTTTACCAATGGGAGGAAAAATGGTTAGAAATTGTGCAAAACTGTTAGTAAAATGATTGCATCTTACATTTTGAATGATCAAAGTTCTTGCTAAAAGTTCTATAAAATATTAAGCCAAAGGTCTAAATCTAACCTTCCTAAGATATACTGCCCCCTGTACACTCTTTATTGAATTATGGGTTTAGTTTCACAGGTGGATTCAATGTGAGATTCTTCTCACATAATTGTAACTTTCTAAAATTAAGGTATATATACCAAAATATTCATTAAAGTTGTCTTCATAATTAGTAGAGAAAACTAAAGGGAAAATTTATGTACTTTAGAGAGCTCTCTTAGCCTGGGATTAGTCATATCTGGAGTTGCTTAAGTATCGTGTTTGCTGTGGCTTAGTATGGCACAACCACAGGGTCAGTTTTGGCTGCAGGCTTTAATCCTAGCTGCAGGCTTTGTCCACAAAATTTGCTTGGATTCTAAGGTGCCGTGAGTTCAAATCCCCTCTGCCCATGGATGTCCTTGGTGAATGAAGTTAGACCTACCTCTGTCTTTGAAGTCATGAGAATTGCTTACCTAAATGCTGTTGGGAAAGTAAGCATTATTGTCCTGGTGCCTTTGCCAAGTGTAATTTGTAACAATATTTATTCCCTTCCTCCCACCTTAAACTGAAGCTCAGTAGATTAAGTATTGAGGGTTCACTAGAGATGTTTACTATGTTTTTACTAGAAAATGAAACAATGTCAGGGAATATTTTTAGCCGTCATGTCAAGTGGTATGGTCTGGTCATGAATGTAAGGTTAAACTATTTCCCTCTTAAAGGGAGTGGTAAACTGCTTGTTGATAAAAGTCCTTGGCTTGTGTTACCCAAACTTTGCTGAGAATTACTTGAAAGACTGCAGTTGGCCCTGGTCAAAACCATGCTAGAGACGATTCAAATGGCACGGAAAATTATATTTTTCATGTCAGGAACATTCCCTGTTGTGCGTTAGCCCCAAACTGCAACAGCCCCACAGAGCTGCTCGTTCACTGCACCCTGATGTGATGGAGGAGAGAGTCAGAAGAGTAAAAGTGAGAATACTCATGGGTTGAGATAAAGATAGTTTAATAAGGAAAGCACAAGCTGTGCACACCAGCAAAGCAAAGCAAGGAGTTAATTCACCAATTCCCACAGGCAGGCAAGTGTTCAGCAACACCCAGGAGAGCAGGGCCCCGTCACACATAACAGTTACTTGGGAAGACAAACACCATCACTCTGAACATTTCCCTCTTCATTCATTTTCCCCAGATTTATATACTGAGCATGATGCCACATGGTCTGGAATATCCCTGTGATCAGTTGGGGTCAGCTGTCCTGACTGTGTCTCCTCCCACCTCCTTGTGCACCCCCACCCTTCTTGCTGGTGAGGTGGGTAAGAAACAGAAAAGACCTTGACTCTGTGTAAGCACTGCCCAGCAGTAACTAAAACATCCCTGTTTTATCAATATTCTATCACAAAGCCAAAACACAGCCTCCTACTAGCTACTGTGAAGAAAATTACCTCTACCTCAGACAAAACCAGCACATCTGGTACTGTTTATTTTACTCATAGAGTTCTTTGCGGTGATGGAGGATATATAAGTACTTTAATAAGAGAAGCTTGTTTAAAGTTGTCCTGGCTGGTAGAGCTGTGTGAATCTCTTATTTGCAAAATAGAACTCTGAGGAGCATCATCTAAAGGATGAGATGTCGAGGAAACTTTCTTTGGTCTTTATTGTGACACTAGAAGTCGTTAAGCACAGCTTGTAGTGCTCCACAGTCTGGGAGATTTTTCACTGTACAATGTTAAAAGTGGAAAAATAAGCAGAAAGATGTGCAGTGTTACTGCTTCCATCACTCCAGGAGAGATGATGGAGAAAGAGGAAACAATAGGAAATCAGGCAGAAAATTTTACTCTTCTCCAGGCTTCTGTCTCCCTTTAGCTTAGAAGATCTTTGAGTGAGAAACAAATGGACTACAGCCATTATAGAATGGTTGCAGTGCTGATGCTAGAATGATATGTAGTTGCCAAGCTACTATTGAATTTTTTTAGTCTGCATTCCACAGACACAGTTGAGCTAATATGAAATGTATGCCTTACAGTCTTTGTTCTTTCCCAGTAAATGCATGCATCAGGAAATGTAGGGCAGGGAAATAGGGTTTTCTTGAGAAAATTCATTTGAAACCGTAGTGGCTATTTGTTAACAACGCCGGAAGAAAGGGATACATATAAGGAGGACAGTGAGGACAAGTTCATATCTGTCCCTTCCTCAGTGGGTGTTTAAGACATCCAAGGCTGATAAAAGTATAGACATGCCTGAAGTTGTTTGGTGTCTCTTCCTGGATATTTCAAGGTTTCACTTTGAATGAAGGTGAAATGCAGTCAGAACTTGTTTGCCATCAAAACCAAAACCAAACCCTGCCAACAGCTTGAGCTGCTTCAAACAAACAGCACCAGTTTATAGGTTCATAAATATCAGATGCAGTGCTTTGAAAACTGTATTGAGCAGTCCCAAATGCTGGGTGGCAGCTGAGCAAAGATTAAATGGGTAATGGGAAAATTCCAACTGCTTATGTTTGTGGGGAAGAATCTCTCAGGCACTAAAACCAGAAGAAAATATAAGCATAGTTTTTCAATAATACATTAAAGAACAATTTAACACACACCTAAATTTCTTTTGTTCTGAGAGAATGAGGTGACTCCCTGATAATAAGGCTCCTGACATAGAGGAGGCAGCCAACACATTAGGGTGTCAGTTAAGTAGTTATGATAGGAATTAATACATTTTTCTAAGGTTCAGTGTTTATTTTCAGTCTTGTTAATAACACAAGAAATATGCCTTCTGTTGGCTGTGCAGCAGAGCTGAACAAAAGAGCAGATTGTACATCAAGATACAAGTTAGGATGAGTAGGGGAATGGTTGGGTTGTGCCTAGTGCTGAATAGTCCTTTAGCAGTGCTGTTGCTGTCACTTTGGTGTGACCTTTTCTTCTGGCTTGGTACTTGAGATAGTAGATTAGGGTATCAGAAGTTCAGGAAGAGACTTCCTTCTATGTCGTGATCATACTGAATTATAATTATTTGGCTACTTTCATATCTAAAAGCTTTCATGTCACAATTTTTGTAGGTAGAAATTATACAAGCCCACCTAAGAAAAATTTAGAAGCTTAAGAGGATTTTTTTGTCTGCTATAAGGTAACTACAATTTCATGCAATAATTTTCACTGGTTTTATTGTCTGTGGTTCTCTCTAGTTTGCATTGTCAATATAACTGCACCCCTCTTCAGATAAACACCTTGTTGGTCAAATTTGCAAAAGAAGAAGAGACAGAAAATATTAATATTTCTTTGCCTCAGGTTAGTTTCAGGATGACTTGTGTATGGGCTTGTAGTAGAAGTCCAAACTGAGTTTGGAGTTCAAGGATTTAATTGGGTTCTGATGGATTTTCCTGAATAGTTCTCTACATTTTTGTGGGTTTTGTTTGATTTTTTTGTTTATCTGTTTTTGTTTGATTTTTAAATTTTACTTGCAGATTAAACTTTATTGCACAGCTTGCCTAAGTTTCATAGCTATGCTAGAACCTAGGGGTAGACTCAGGATCTTGGGTTAACTTTAGAGACAGAGTCTGAGGAAAGGTGAGGTAGAAGCCATGTCCTGTTTTGCAGAGAAAGTGGAAGTTACTCTCTGAATTACTTCCTGTGTTAAAGTTCTTCAGTCGGGTGAGATTCATGGGTGTCATAAACCGAAGTATGCTGCACTCAGCATGCTTTAACTGTAGTCTATGGGGCTATTCAACATGAATAAAGGCAAGTGACTGATTTTGTGTAACTCATAAGCAATTATAGCAGTGAAGTTAAGAGTGGGACTGTAAATAATCAAAGTAAACGAGAAGGCAGAATGCTCTGGAGCTTTTTTCACCTAACAACATAGAAGTGAAGGGCAAGGGTAAAGCAGTTTGCACTACTTGTGGAAACTTATTAACTTATTCATTGAGAAGCAAAAGCAAGTGAAAGGGCACCTTCCACATCAGTATTTGAAGCAGGTTGTAATAGCATATTTAATGAGGATGAGACCTAGGCAGAAAGAAGGCTTCATCTTTCTTGAGAAATCATCAAGCAGAATTGCACAGCTCACCACATAGTGCAGACAGTTGTTCAGGCAGGAGGTGAGTTTTCATGGCTCCTTGCAGAGATGCAGACACTGGAGCCAGGCACAGCTTTGCCACTATGCTGCATGTCAGAGCCTCCTTTTAACGAGTTGGTTTAACAGGATACAATATTGGTCACTCTAAAGCAGGACTGCTTTCTTGGGCAGCACTTAAACCCTACCCTGTGTCATGTAGTTGTGTTGTAGTCCAGCCTGCCAGTCATAATGTGGTCGTGCCAATGTCTTTTAGTGTGACCAAAAGCACTTTGGCATCCAGTTTGAGCTCTGATCTGATTGTAAAATATAGATAATATAATTTAAGCACTACGTAGTTAATCATTCATGTTGTTAAAGTACTGCTTAAATATTGCTAATTGGTAGTATATATAGCAACAATATGATAAAATCATCTCGTGATAAATACCAGTTCCTGTTCTAGTAGTGGTTGTAAACTTTACTATTGTGAATCTGTGTTTGAAACTGTTTGTTTGCATTCCTGTGTGAGTCAGGCTTGGGCAAGGGTCAGGGTTTGGCTCAGCAGCTTGCTGTTGCCACATGCATGAACAAGAAAGGAAGTGAGGACAAAGGGACAGAGAGATATTGTAAGTCAGGAAGACAACACATATCACATCAAATGGCTGGTTCAGAGGTTCCTAAGCTATGGGTGCCTCAGCCACGATTGGACTTTGAATCAGTTGTAGATATCTCAAAATACCACAACCATGTTTCTTATGGTGTATTTTCGGTAAAATTTGATATTACAACCTCACAATGATCTGTAAGAAATTTGCTATAGCCTGTGAAGAACCGTGACACATGGCAATAATGTCTTACAGAACTGGCCCCATATTTGAAATTCCTGGTCTTCTGCAGCCATACCTTCAAAGGATAGACTGGAATGCAAAAAATTATTGGAATGAGCCTTATGAAAATAAGGTACTTAAAAAAAGAAATTTTCATTCCTCTGTTATTTTCTTCCCATCTGATTTAATTGTGAGTGATTTAATTATGTAATCAAAAGACCAATTCTTAAATATTTTGTTAAGACTAGATTCCTGACTCCAATAATACCTTTTGAAGAAAAGCTCAGCTGGTTAATTAAATGCATGTTTAAGAAGTGTCCAGGGAATCTTTTGGATTTGCAGTGTTTATCCTAAAATCAATCAAAGAATAGGACAAAGAAATGAGCTTGAATGGTATGAGAATTTGGATTCTGCAGTTTAAGATTATACAGCATGGGTACTTTGGAATTGAAGGAACAAAGTGGAATTACGAGCACATCACTTGTGATGTCTATTCCTATATATTCCTATATTCCTATATGGTTAGCCCTTTTCAGATTCTTTAGGTGAGCAGGATGCAGAAGAGCTGGAATATCTGGGGCCAGTCAACAGACCACCTGAATTTATATCTTTAAAGCAACTGTTTTAAATGGTGTAACTTTGTGATACTATCCTTATTCATGATTCATGCCAGATGAGAATGTGGCCATGGGCACCACACTGGATTAATGAAAATAAATCAATTATTCTACTTGGAAACTCTGACCTGTAAAGCCCCAGCAAAAGTAACTCTCTGGCAATAAAGGATGTTCTTATGCAATGCAGCTAACACTGAGATAAGGTGCCAGAACTGGACCAAAAATTATTAGAACGAGAGAAAGTAATGGTTGATGCATAAGCTTTTGTATAAGAATAAAACACTTTTCTTCTTCCTTTCTACTTCATAATAAAACTCAACTACTAGGAAATTTGTGTATATTTCTCAGCCTTATACTTGACTTTCATTCATTTCTTGTTATCCCTTCTTAAAGCTGAGGGTTTTGCTTTTAGATAGTAGTTTGTGTGCTTGCATTTACTACAGAAAGTGAAAGAAATAGAAGCTTTTCAACTTAGTTGCCTAATGGATAAATACATTGCATGTAGATGTTGTTTTGTTTCATTTTAAAAATTTTGCAGCAAATTTCTAACATTTTTAAAAAGTAAAATTATCAGTGTATCTAAAAAGCGACATTTCTTCTTTTTAGGTGCTCTGTGATAAAACACCTGATGCTACTCAGTTACCACACCACAGTTTGCTCATTCCTGTCTATTCTTTCACATCTGTTTCCCCAGCCAACATTATGCAACAATCAAGTATCTAACAAATAATGTGTCTGCTTCAGGGTATATGAGAGAATTAAAACCTCTGTGGCCTCACCTTCACTTCTGCAATTACTTTAAACTTTTTACTGGTAGTTCACAGATATCCCAGGAAGGGATTTTTCCAACTTATCTTTCATATAAACTTTCAGATCCAGTGCATGTCAGGATTCATGGGCATTTATCATTTCCTGTACATCTTAAGCAAAGTTAATGCAATATTGTTAAGGAGTGTTGATTACACAGCAAACTTTCCAGCTTGCACTGAGTCAAACTGTATGGTTTCACTAGATTTCAGTCTGATTTTCCTGCATAATGAAAAAAAATTGCTTAATGAAGTAATCCAGTGGTGTATCCATGTATGGATATCCATGCCCAAATTAATTTCTGATTTAATTCTACTGACATTGTCAGGCTCACACTGTGGAAGAATTTGGCTTGTTCAGTGTAGCTTGTCACTATTTTCAATGTTAATTTTAATGGAATTGTCATTATAACTTGCTTTGTCTTCTTACATTATAACTATGCACTGAAAGAATAAAATAGACCATTACAGGCATAAACAACTGAGATTTGCAGGTATATACAGTGTATGCAGAAAATGTTGGCATTTCACTGTGATTGCATTGAAAAAAAATTATAATATATGAGTAACTGCAGGATTTCATCTTTAATTGTGCTTGTGGCTTTTCGCATGAAATTATGTAAAAAAAAAGTTTAAGCAAATTTAAAATGCAAAAAGGAAAGTCATGTTAACATTTATATTTTAACTAATATGGGGGGGGCAAAACATGAAGAGTTGCAAACTGAGTTCTATTGATTTTTCTCCATTTGACAAAAGTTTTTTGCTTTCTCAAAATTAAATGTATAGTACTGTCAAAACTCTGTGGCTCCCACTGTGAGCACTGCAAAGTAACATCTGTTATAGATCATGAGGGCATGGAGAACAGAAACAAAACTTCCCAGTGTAGACTCCTCAGTTTACCTCAACACAGGGGTTAGGGGTGAGCTCTGTGCTCATCTTTGCCTTTTTGAATCATTACCCACACTGACAACATTTTATACTCTTTGCAGAGGAGTAGATGGAAGGCAATAAATATTCTGGCCAATTTTCTATAGTCTTTAGATCAATACAGGAGTCAGATGGACTATGAAGACTCATCTCATGGGAATGGCAGGTTCATGCCTGTAAGACAGCAACAGCTATCATGTCTCCACCATTCTCATTCACTACCTGGCTAATGGTCTCTGCCATTAAAACTGTCCATTTCTTTTTAAACCAGCTTTGGATCTTTATTTCCTCATATTCATTCCAGGACCACGTAAACCAGTTTAGCTGCAGCAGCTTGTGAGGTAATCAGGGTCATCTGGCAGTCACTTGGTCCAAAATGTCTCTGTTGGTGCTATCTACAACTAGCTGCTCCAAATTACACTGTATTAGTGAAATACACTTAGTAGCTTTGAGACTTTTCTTAGAACAAATTTTATCAATGGTTTATTTAATTTTTCTCCCATGGAATTCATAAAAGATTGGCAAAAGGCCAAGGAAGGGCATGAGCATAGAGAGAATAACTTATTTTTTGAATTGAGAAGAATGAACGTTTTTATGCAGCCATACATATATCATCTTCCTTATGAAAAGGGTGCAATAGTGCAGAATGACTAATCACAGAGAAACCAGTGTGCCATCATCCTTCTCCCAAGAGATACTTTACAGATTTTGTGCAATACGCCATTCAAAACCAAGCCATCAGTATTTATTTTCCAGTATCTCGCCTGATGACAGAATGAATAACCATCACATGAACAAAGACCAAACTGTTTATTTTATAATCCATGCAGTTTCAGCCACTTATGAAATAATGAAATCTAACACCAAACAGTAACGTTAAACAAATGTGACAAGCTACATTTTTGAGCGGTGTTTCAGAAGCAAAAAGTAAACTGTAGATTGCATGTCAATTCCTATTGTAAAGTTGGATAGTATTTGCTTAGTAGTGATGATTAATGAGACCCTAGAGTTCTATACACCTGAGATGTGTGACGCTTGCACAGAGTTTCTGTACAGCAATTAATTGAGGCAAGAGTATTTTTTTCCTGTCTTCTTTTTTTTTTTTTTTTTTTCTCTGCTTTTATTTGTCTGTTCTGGTCTCTACTTGTTCACCACAGCGTCTTGCACTTTATGCCATCCTGTTGGCTCACATAGTACATGAAAAAACACAGACTCCAGTTGTATTAAACTTTTTTCCCCCCAAGATAAATACTCAAAGAGCTACTCCTGTTGCACCTTTTTTTTCATTTATTTTGTGTGTGTGTAATTAGACTATTACTGACATCTTCTTCATCTTTCAGAGCCTTCCTTTCAGTAAGTCTTGTGTCTTCGTCTGTTTATTGTGCAGGGTATTACAGTGCTCATTCCCATTTCTTCCTCCATTGCAACTCTAAAAATAATCAGCCATAAAAGTAGCTATTGAGCTTTATTGTTATCAGCACAGTGAGATTAATAGTGGTGAATATACTGTACCTCACTAAAAGGATGCCTTAAATTGACACATCTCCCAGGACATTTAGGGAGTTCTGAGAAACCCCAGTGTTTCCTGTTAGTCCTTCCATGGTAGTATGGGTCTGCATTGATTTTTCCAGTAGTCTGTGCCAAACAGGAACAATTTACCTCATAGGGAAGTAATAATCTTTACAAGAAGTGAATATAGTAAAGCAGGTTAGAAACTGGATTTGTGTTAGTGGGAGATAGAGGATATGTTAGCTTAGTATCTATCAGTGAAATTTTAAATTTAAAAAAAAAAAAATCTCATTACTGTCATTTAGAACCACTGAAGGATTTCATTTTTTTTTTATTGCCTGCTTTCATTTCAAGAAGAAGTAATTTATTATTATTTTAATATGGTTAAAATATTTCAGTTCAACCTTTTCTTTTTCTTACCTATGATTTTCAATAGAACACAACACAGCCTAATATAAATTAACAATGAAAACAGCATGAAATATTTCTAACATTGTCAAAATGAAATTATTTCCCATTTAAGGTGTGCTTTGAAAAAGTTGAGATTGTTCTTTTCAACCTCTTCTTATTAAACATGTAATTGAAACAAATCAATTCTTAGGGAAATTATCAGAATATCAGTTTTCTCAGTGGCTGTGATTAATGCTTGAGATTATTCAAGGAATCTATGTTTTGAAATCTATCTTCTTGTAGGTGACAGGTTATACTACTTTTTTTTCTCAGTCCTGATATTAATCTTAAATTTGGTGTGCATGCCATCATAATCTTATTTTTTGCTCTCATCTTTTGCATCAGGAAAATGGACATAGAAAAGATAGCATGTATGACCTAGGCTTATAGACTTAGTTCTCCAGTGGCTATGTGAGTATCTGTTTCTTTCTATTGGCTTATTGTCAAGAGAAAATGCATCAAAATTACCACTAAGTGAAGAGTTTGTCTTCTGTTCCAGAGCTGCTTTTTCTTTTTCCTATGTTTTTGATGGGTTAGCTCTTCTAAAAATAATTGTAGGACACTTTAAAGTGGAGACTAAGTGAAAAGTGTTGAGGTGAATAATTAATTTTCTAAGGAAATATGAATAGGGACATTTTCAGCCATTAACTAATAAAAGCAATAAATCCTTCTGTTTGCTCAAGATATGGTTAAAACCAGTTTTATTGACAGTGTTAGCAGTATTATTACAGGAAACCTATGAATTTTCTCTTTATAAGCTCCTTGACCTGTATTCACTATTGTTAAAGTAAATTTATACAAGAGGAGACTGCACTGCCTGTGTTGGTGTGATTGTCATGGTCAGTATGAATGGCATTGTAAAGGAGCAAGAGAGTCAGTCAACTCAAGAAGTCTCTCTGTGAAGAAGGAACACAGCATTAACAAATGTTCTGAATCTTCTTTTTAAATCCATCAGAAAATACTCTCTGAATGCCATTCCTAGAAAATTGTGTATCGAGCCTCCCACCCAAAAAGTATGTGTGGCATAAATATCTTATCTACATCTCATGCATTTTTAAGACTTTTGTGTGTCCAGCCAGCACGGGAGACCCAATGCAGCCTTCTGAGATGTTTCACAGGATAAAAAGGGGAAGAACTTAACATGGAGGAATGGATTTTCTGCACAGAACTTTCCACTGGTTATTGATTTCTGTGTAGTTCCTGGGTCATGCCACCCATGGGGAGCTAATCCACCTCCAGGGTTCTCATTTGCTAGACCCTTGGGCATTGCTAGACTTATGGACTCTTAGGCTTGCTGGTTTTGATTTTGTTTTTGTTATATTTTGGTTTGGTTTACTTTTTCAAGCAATTTAGATTATGGGTCTTCCCTGGAATGGATGCATTAGCTTTGTTACTAAGTTGCATAGCTCCAAACCCAATTACAGCTGGACTTAAAGGTATGGCCGAGAAGGCATTTTTATGATTTATTAGGAGTCGTGTGCAGTTGCAGTGCACTAAATACCTGAACTTTTCAAGTAAATTGAAAGCATTTTGCAATTCTTTTTAGGAATGAAGGTTATTGAGAGACAAGATACGCATGAAAGGCAGCTCTCCTACAAATAAACATCCAGTACTACTAGCATGTTTTTTCCATCTGGACACAAAATCGTTCTATAGTACAAAGGATTTAAAGGCCAATTTAACTGTAGAAATGATTAAGAAAATAATTTTACCCCTCCTTAGTCTATATCAATCACCTAATTACAGAAAATAGCTTGAATTAAACGGTCCATGGTCATGATGCCAAATGTTCAGTTAAAAATCAGCTTCAGCTTATGTGTGTAGACACAATTCCATTTAATCTACTGAATATGTATCATTTCACTTCAGTAGAGGCTGTTACAAGTATCTATAAGCACACTGGAGCCTGCAGAAGAGGCAGAGAATTGTTATTAGTTTTTCTTCTATGAGACAGTTTCTGCTAATACTGCAGTCTCTGAGACCTACGGAGCCACCACTCTTTTCATAAAAATCCTGTCCATGCTATTCTCACTGGGTGGAAGCTTTGACAAAGTATTTGGGACAAGTTTTAAAAGGTTTTTTTCACGTGTGAGTATTAAAGGATTGTACAAGTAGCAAGGCCTTAAAGGACCTGATTCATCAAGCATTTCCATGTAACTACAAATGGCAAGTGTCACAGAATATTCTGAATTGGAAGGGACTCACAAGAATCATCAAGCCCAGTTCTTAAGTGAATGACCCAGAACAACTGATGTCCCTTCTCAGCTGAAAAGTGAATTCTGTCCAAGTACTTCTGAGGAAAAAGAAATTATGTTCAAATCAAATTATTCCACAGCTAGTTCATGGGCTGCTGAGTTAGGTGGCAGTGATTCATAGGTTGCTCTTGGTGTATGACAGCAAAGTCTATTACAGTGCTCAGTAGTAAGATAAATGCAAATAATGATAATGATAGAATTCGTGGATGGCTTTTTATCAGAGAACCTTTATACATTTTGCAAATGTTGCATCATGCCTTATGATGAATTGGCTGCATATAAGCAAGCAGTAATAAAAGGGAGGGGACACCACAAGTTGGAGGCATGCCACCCAAGAGCGTTCAGCTGTTTGAACTTCTAGCCTTCATTTCCAAAGTCTCCATCCCGTGCTGTGGCAGCTGACGGGAAACTTCCTGGATCTTCAGGCCTAAGGTGGTACAGCTGGCTGATCACACAACAAGGCCTGCCCTTAACCTAAAATATTTTAAAACCTTAGTACCTTTGCAAAAAAAAAAAAAAAAAAAAAGGTGTATATATGTGTGGAAGCAACTGTGCACAAAGCCTGAAGTGAAGTCATGCATGGACTTATTGGTTTTATTCTAAGGTTATTCATTAATCAACTGAGGATTAGTAAGTACTCTGAGAACAGAGATTTCTTACAGGAATCCATTCAAAGCTACTTCTTCTGATCAACACAGAATTCACAGAAGTCTTTCAGAAGTAATAATAGAAATTTAAAGACAAAAATAGGCATAAGAGAAAGTTGATAACAGAAACAAAATCTTACTTGAGGACCCTCATCTAGCAAATAAACTGATGAAATCAGAACTCACTGTGCTTATCAAGCAGCAGCTTATGAAAAATCAGATATTTTACGTTTAAAATTTACACCTTTTTTTTCCTATGTAAAGAAAATCTGACTGATATAAAATGAAGTATTTCCATGGAAATCCACTGAAATGCCATCACTGATGTCAGATCGATGTCTCAGTGTTCAGGAGAAGGTATAGGTTGCCAAGAGTATTCTTTTTTTCCCTGCCATGGATGACACTTAGCAATCTTCAGTCTAATACGTCTTTCTGCTAACCTCTCCCCTTCACCCATCACTGACCTGCAATACTTGGCCTGTGACTCTGAAGATTTTTTTTTTGAGACTGTTATGTGGGAAACAGGATTGAGTGGTATATTTCTGCATTTTAAATTCTTAAAAAATTATTGTATTTGCCGTTTGCCAGTAGAGTTTGCCTCCACTTAATAATTTCAGTTCTCAATGAGCTTGTGAAGTGTTGGCTGATGTGGGATTGACATTCCAGAAGGAAAGAAGAACAGAGCTGTAGGAAGGGCCACGCTGGGCTGCTGCCAGAAACAATATAGCCACATTATCGCTAGACTCTGCACAGTTTAATTAGCTCTGTGGAGACGAAAGTGTCACACTGTGCTAACATGGATACTTTGTTCTGCAGGTTAAACTAACTCATTCAGACTTGATTTAGTTACCTTTAGATAAGTGTGGTTTCTTTATTCTTGGACTACCTCGAGATATAATGAGTCATTCTACAGTCTAATCATTTCTGGCAAGTTATGGTCAGTGTTAATCAGTGGCACGTAGCAGATGCTTTGTGATGGTATCATCTTGCTCTTACTTGTATCCACCTGTTCAGAGGAAAACAGCTGACCTGTAAAGTCATCTCCCAGCTCTGTCAATGCACATATGGAGCACTGATGCTCATTTTTCAACTAGAATGTGTCCAACAGTGGTGTAACTCTTTCAGTGTCAGGAGTTGCTAGGGAAGAGCAGGATGACTACTAAGTCACTAAGCCAAACTAGATCTCCCTGGTCTGGGACTGTTCTCTTGCCCCTGAGGACATGCATTCTTGTGTACATACTTGTTAACTTGCAGAGTTAATGGGGAGTATTGACTCACTTTTTCATTTCTTGAATTTCCTTCTTTCTATTACCAGGAGGACTATTACAGCCATTTAAATATTTGGCTTTAGAACTGAACTGGTTTTGGACACAAGTACTGTGGAAACCAGAGGTTCTCTGTGGTGCCTGTGTGATGGAGCTTATTAAGTGTTTCTTTGTGTTGCAGGACATGTACCAAGCCTGTACATATAAACTTGATACAAGGACCAAGTCTGTGATACTGTGGCAGAAAAGGCCAGTAATATCTGTGTAGGGGAAAGAGAGAATATCACTTGGCAAGTCACTGTTAGGCAGTGAACTCTGATGGTACAATGGTAGATGCTAATTGGATATAATGAGGTAAATGCCTAAGGGAAGCTGCCCTCACCAAACGAGTAAGTCAAGAGACCAATCCTTGTTGGCAGGGAAGTTCTGAGCATTAGTACTCGTGTGAAACAGCCGTAGGGAAATGAATCACACGACTGAAGGTTGTTTGAAAATGTCCTGTCACTGTGTGTGCTACTCTGAGTTCGTGTGCAGCACAGTGAGCAAAATTCATTTCAAGTTACTGAAGTAAGAGGAAATTTTTGAATAATCATCACTATATAACGACCTAGATGACAATGGGTAGGTTAAAAATAAGAAATACGTTTTTGCATTTCAGGGAAATGAGAGTGGCCTTCCTCTGGGAATCAGGAAAAAAACTGAATGTGAGGAAGAGAATGTCCAGAATAGACCTGATTATCCACTCGTCTTGCAGCCTTGCAGTCATTACACATTTTCAAAGGGATGTGAAGTTCTATCATTCAGATTTGGTGAGGCTATCACTCATGCCCTGATTTCCCTGATGTGAGTCCACCCAGGTCAACATAACCTAGACTCCAGTTCTGACCTTTCTGGCTTTAGATTTCTTTTAATATCTCCATTTTGAGAGAGAAGATGGAGCAGTCAGTGTTAGGAGGACCACAGTTTCCCAGCTGACTGGAAAGAGTTGCATGATAGAGAACGGGATTCATGGGGTTTCCGTACCACTTTTTTCAGAGATAGTTTTGAATGTCTGCAAGGAAAACTGCTTATGAATTGGAAAATATAAATGACAGTTACAGGGATATTCTATGTTTTCTTTGTTTTAGTAAATGATATTGAAAGGTACCATTTTCCCAGACAAATTACATTAGAAATTCTCTGAGAGAAGTGTCTGGGCAGTAGGAATAGGTGGAGTTATAAGGAGCCACGATTTTTCTTCTCATGACCTCACAAGTCTGTGTGTATTCAGAGAAAGTGAGAAAGACAGAGCCAGAAAAAGAGACTGTCTGGGCTCCCTGATGGTTCCTATTATCCTGACAGTGCAAATGCACTCCCCATTCTGCAGGCTGAAGGGCTTAGAATGAAATAAGTGAATTTTTCTGCTATAAATTATCTAATTGGGATTGCTGATTGATTGTATTAGTAACATTTCATTGCAGAAATTTTTTCATATAAAAATATTTGCAGCTAATGTGGTTATCCAAAGCAGCAGGTTTGATTTGTCACTTCCTGGCATTTTGTTCGCATGAATGGATCTCCCACTGAAATGAATCTGCAGTCTAAAGTATAAGATAATATTCTTTTGGACATTGGAATAGTATAGAATTTTCCTTTTGTCACCTGCTGAAAGTTGTTTTTAATTCACAAGCTGAGACATGAGAGGTCTGCTGTGACTTCTTTTTTTGTAAAGTCTTCAGTTGAGCTGATATCACATAGTCTGGTAAAAAAGGAAAATATTTACCAAAAATAGCAACTGGAAGTGGACAAGTAGTATTTTTGAAGGTTTTGGTGCTTTTTGCCCTTGGCATTAATTCTGCAGGGTTGGGAGGTCCCCACCATGTTGGGCAAGTTGGACTGTTTTCAAATATCTACAGAATGTGACAATAATGAAAAATGGAGGATCAATCTTCTCCAAAAGGATTTGCATCAATGAACCTGAAGAATTTGACATAAAGTTCCCTAATTAGTAAAAATTTTGTTAAAAAATATTGTTAAAAGTCTGCAAGCTGTAGATGTACACCTTTCCTTCTGAGGTATGCCCTCAGCTTTCAGAGTAACATAAATAATTCCCATCTTTGATTTTTTTTTCACTGTGTTTCTATTTTCTGCTTTTCAAAGGGTGTTCCCCACCCAGTCTATTATTTATGGAGATGGATCATGTTTATTCTTTCCACTTAGCTTAATGTCAGCAGCACACTTAACCTGTGAACTTAGGCTATTTTGGCTGGATGGTAATTTGGCTGAAATTGTCATTAGGTTTCTGAGTGGATTGTAGGACAGCTAATTGGCACCACTCTGCTGTGGCTGCTGAAGGCCAAGGGAGTGTCCTTGCTATGCCATCTGTTACTCTTGGGAAAAGGCTTTCACTAAGACATAGGAGGAAGTGTCCCATGGTTCACATTTCCTCCTTAAGCTTTCCATGTGGAATTTTTGGTTCTACCCAATAGCTATCCCTTACATTTCAATTTCTGGTGTTGTGCCATGCCTTCTTCCAGACATGTCTAAATCTTTTGTCCAGTCATACTTTAAACTGGGTAATTCCATTTTATCTCTTTCTTCCTACAAGCCCATCAAGCACAGCCATTCTGTAATACCCTTGTTTTAAAAATGTTTGAAGTGACATACACAAAAACTGTGCCCTTCAAGGGATGAATTTAAAATTCAAGGTTACCTCAGGAAAACATCAAGCTCAGCAAGGTTCACATCTGACACCTTCAAGAACCTGCCACATCCCTGCCTGACTGTGAGCTTGTGATGTGATGTATTTGATTAAAATAACAGAGAGAGAAAGCCATTGAGAGAAATGATTGCTCTTATATTGTGAACAGGCTGAATTGAGCCTAAAACATCTGACAGTCCAATGAGTAATTAGTCCAATATGAGTAATTAGAACAACCTCAGCCTTGCTAGCATCTATGCATGTTTAGTCACTAACTTTAAAGGGGTCAGGTTTTCACCCAATGTCTGACAAAGACCTTTTAAACTAACATTGCATTTGTCCCATGCAGTGCTGGGACAAGTGCACTTGTCCCATACAGATCCTGGGAGAAGCATACTGTGACAATTTGTCTGCAGTTGACTTCCTACATTAAAAAAACAATTTTTCCCGAATCCATATGGTTAGTAAAATTCATTGTCAGCAGAATTACTGTATACAGTGGCTGTGATAACACATGCTACAAGTTGTCATTTGTAATCATCACTGTTTCAACTGACTGTCTGCTTCTGGCTCCTGTGTTGAAAGAGGGTAAGGAAAAAAACTCATACTGTCTTGCTTTAACCTCAAAAGGGCAGGATGGTGCCATCTAGCAATTACAGGAGTTTGACTTCTTTTCTACTGTAAGCAATTTTTTCCCAGTTTGAAACCAGCTAATGTATGAGTGAGAAAAAAATCCATGCAGAATTATAAAACAGCAAAATAATGAAAACCATTATCTCTTCAAGGAATGTGAAGAAGTAACATTTATCCACAAATACATAAGTTCCAAAATTAGTACTACATGTTGAATTTTTAATATCTAATAAGATATTTGTTCTGTATAGAGATTTTGATGTATTGTCTTAAGAAAAAGAAGATTATAAGTGAAAAAAATTATTATCCACTCCTAACACCTGCTCTCCTTTCATGCATTTGTTCCTTTTCTTTGAATAGCTCCTCTCTCCTGCTGCTTCATCACAGTGTATCAGAAGATATTCCCTTTAGAAGGAACTAGACACTGTCTACCTCTCACAGCAAACGGAAGCATCACCACTTGAGGACAAATAGTGCAATTGTGTGCCTTTCTTTTCCTGCCCATGGATAACAGAGGTGAGGGGGGCTGCAGAGTATAGGATGAGGATTGTGTGATATTTGGTACCTGCCCCTACAAAAGCTGTCAGTCCTTAAAGCTCCCAGACATTCACATTCACATCATAGACATAAAATAGGCTATTTCCCCTAAATAAAATTATAGGAAGAGATTAGGTATTATATAATAAACATACATAAAAAATGTTTCTTTTCAGTGTTGTTTACCAGTTTGCAGATAATTCCAAATCCAATTCATATCTTATCCATTTTATATCCTGCAGTGTAAACATATTTATCAAAATAAATGCATTTATGCTGCAAGGCCATGTTTATAGCAGTGTATAACTTTGCTAAATTTAAAGTGTTTGGGCACACATTTGTCATGCTGAATGTTTGACTCGGGAAATTATTTTTTTAATGGTTTGGCTGTTTCTAAAAATGAAGTTAAGGAAAAATACTGTTGTTTCTTCTTTGCATCTCATAAAAACAAAAAAATCTCTGAACTTTCTTTGGAAGTTTGAATGCTGTCAATCATTTTAACTATTGTTAAGGTATATTTGTTATAGTAGTGGAAAGATGTGTTTACATTCTGAAAAATCATCTTAGTTTTGCCAGTTTCCAAGATTCTGAAGAGTTTGATTCTTACATGCAGAGTAGTGTCCAGGACAATGGGATAGTGGGATGTTTTGGAAACTCCCCTTGGATTGAGCACACCTTAAGTTCACATAACTCCTCTGCAGTGACTGGTTAGGATGTGTGACATCCCTGGAGCAGAACAGAACTTTTTTTTTTTTTTCTTCTACTTCAAAAAGGGTTCTAAAGTACTGTGAAAACAGCACAGTCTGGGGAGGAAAATAATAATTCTCATTCAGTGGAGTTAAAATCAGGGCAATACTCACCTACCCAATGATGAACACCAAAAGAGAAGGTCAGAGTTTGCCCATTGCTGTACAAACAAGCACAAGCCCTCTGAGGAAGTACCAGCACTCTTGTACTTGTTGTGTGAAACAGATCTTTTAGAAGACAATCTGTGATCATATCACTAAACACTGTGTTGTAAAGTGGGTGAATAAATTAGCGAAATGCTCAAATTGCCTTTTGTTGCAGTGCTTGGCTGTAGAGCCTTACCTTTACAGCCTTATAGCAGTGATTTTTTTTTTACCCTTGTTTCTGTGTGAGTGTAATGTAAATAGCAAAATGTTCGATTTTTTTTTATATATTGACATATTACATGCCAACATTTTTAATTTGCATGAGTCATAGTTTCTCAGGAAAATCAAAGAATAAAAGGTTTTTTCTAATAACACATATTTGTGTGTTTCCTTCATATTTAGGCCTTTATCAGTTTCCTAATATTGAGTTTTCTCTTTTATTCTGAAAGCCTTTATGTCAGAAGAAATCCTTTTGTTACATAAGAAGTAAGGAACTTTTTTCAGAGATAAGATTGGATAAATCTTCAGGGTTTTCATGTTGATAAACACTACACCAGCCACATTATAAATACAAGTACTTTGCAAGCTTTTTCAGCCAAAAGTTGAAGTAAAACCTATGCAAATTGGATGATGGTAGCTGGGAAGAAACCTCTGCACACTCAGGACCAGCTAGGCTTCTTGTCTTTGTGTTAAACTGTGCAAAAAGTCACATCTTTGAGGCTAAATATGAATGTAGCACATTAAATGAAAATCTTTCATTGTCTTGTGATAGCCTTATTTATTTTTTGTATCCGTACACTGGAGCAGAAAATGGAGTTGTTTATTTTGTTTAAATCAGACTCTGCCTCTGTCTCAATCTTACTGCAGGAAATTCAAGGCAGACAAGGACTAGGGGTTTGCATACTTTACAACATTAGAGGGTTTTTTTTTCCAGTAACACAGGTAAGAAAAAACTACATCTGCCACAAGAACTAACCAAAATCTGACATGAGACTTAGCTAATGCTTTGCAGAGCTGTCATGCTGGTTTATGTAATACAGATCTGTATGCAGATAAGTAATATACCATATGTCATGCAATTGATCTATGCTAACTGCTACAGCAAAGTAGGCATATTTTAAGGTGTAGAATAAGTACAGCATACAGGCCAATCCATAATAAATAAGAAGTATAACTGCAATAATGCCATAGCAATGTCTAAGCAACTCATTGGCATAGATGAACTTAGACGTAAATTACTCTAACAGTTGATTTACAGAGCACTGTAAAGAGCAAGATTAAGTACAGGTCATGCTTCTGAAATTAGTATGCAGATAAAATTAGTGTAACAATGCATTTGAGAACAGTTACAAATGTACTTTTTTAGGAGGAAGAAACCTCTCAACTCCCCCGAGTGGTAGTTACTTGATTTCAGATTACTGTTTCATCAGTTAAAGATGAAAGTTTAGAAGGCACAAACAGACAATTGCAATTGTTGTACGTCTTCGTCTTCTGCCTGCCTCTTATTGTAGTGGTCACCTCAATAAACAAGTGTTATTATCTCTGTAGTAAAGATTGTGGTGAGTCTGTGAGCTTCTACATCAGTTACCTCAGAGTGACTAATTTGAGGGTTAAGTTGTACTACGAAATCAGCCCAAATGAATCACCCACCATTTGTGGTATTTTTTTTTACTATAGCCTGTTTTACCACAGAAAAAAGAATGAAAGCGGGAAAGGTTACAATTTAACAAATATATTTGCTGCACTTTTAATAATATTGAAAGGAGTGTTCACTCTCATAGTTGTTCTTATGATGCATTTTGCTGCTGGGTTCAGATTTGCATATCAGCAAAACTTTGGACAGAATAACTTCTCTTTGTTCTGTTGATTTCTCTGAAGGGGGAGAGTTGCATATGCTTGGGATCTGTTTCCCTGAATCTGAGCAGGAAGTGAATAATACCAAGCTCCCTGTGACTAAAGCCAGGTAAATAAGTAATACTCGTGGCTTTAATCATGCAGAAAGATTTCACATGAATAGGGAAGTAATGTCTTATGAAAAAATAGAGAAATTTCCAAAGTTCTTTGCTGACAAGGTGGTTGAATGATTGGAGAAATAAATGTTAATAGCCACATTTGGAAAGTATTGAGAACCACTATTCAGGGTCAAATTCTGCTGCAACTTTTGTATGTCAGATCATCAGATTGCTGGACTCATGCCAGCACAGTAGGAATATGGCCAACTGAAAGTCACATGGCAATCAGATGTCGACACTTGGCACAGGGAAAAGGCTGTGCTGGGCAGAAGTTATAAAGGAAATATGGAAATATGCCTTTCAACCTAATGGAAGCCTGCATTTATACAAATATAACACACTTTATCTTACAGCAATTCTTATAAAGAGAAAGGATCCAGTCCTCTAGGTTGCTGTGCAAAGACAGAGCTGAAAGACTGTCAGCTCTAGATAAAATAAGGCTTTACAGACTGAGCAGGTAGTTGTGCAGAACTAGCTCTGAAGTGGCTGTATTCTCTTCTCTTGAAGATAGTAAATTTAGGATTTGTGCTAATCAGGGATAAAGGTAGTGAGCAAAAGACAAATTCTGATTTTTGTTACATTAGTGCAAATCTGAGACAATTTGGACACTGTCTAAAGAGTTTGGCCCAGGAGCGGTCCCGAAGTGCATGGTTAGGGCATGCACATAATTCTGATTTCATTCCAGCCACAAACAGGGATGTGTGGAGAACCCTTTTCCATAGAAAGGAAATCTCTGTGTGTGTGTGTGTGTATATATATATATATATGCCAGAAAGGATCATGTTTCACTCTCACTTAGTCCCTAATCTGGACAACTGGGACTCAGGACTTCACAACATATAGCAATGTTTAGCATCACCAAGAACTCTATTTCTATAATGGTTTACTTTTCTTATTAGGGCAGTGTGAGCTCAACAGTTTACTGAGATCCTTCTAACAAATTAAATAGCAAGACTGGTTTGATTGCAAGAGTTCTCTTGTGAAACTTCCTCTCTGCAAAACCATACTATTCTTTGCCTTAACCACCACTGCCTTAGGTTGAGCCTCTATAGTATGAATTTAATGGGAAAATGTACAGCATGATAGAGTTGAGATAGAAGGCTAAAAAAACCCCCAAAATTCCACCTGATCCTCGTCTTGGTTTAAGTAAATCTCATCTGGCCTAAGTAAATTGAAAGCTCTGAACAGGGGCTGTTTTACAACAGCTGAAAATTTGGTATTATGCACCTTTTATAATGCAAATTTTGATTGCTTTCTCATAACTCTTCTTTTTATGTCCTGCTTTTAACAAAACTGTGTATTTTTTTAGTTTTTGTCTGCTGAATTTTTACTCATCATGGTTCACCGTGCTACCATGCCTCCCACACTGTGTTAAACTGATGAACGAAATTGTGTTTCACCTTCTTGTTCTTTTCCTTTTCAGTGGTATCTGCTTATCCTCTCTGGACTTGGCTATTGCCTTCAGGACACCCACTTTTGATGTATATTCTTATTTTTGGCTTAGTTTGCAGCTCCTTCACTGGACACACTTGCTTTTCAAGTA
>JAWWLV010000144.1:60150242-60175908 GCA_035041135.1 Platyrinchus mystaceus | reverse complement strand
CTATCCTATTAACCCACTCAGTTTGAATCAATGTCACCTTCCTAGAAAAAAATTTCTACATATGCATGCATAAAAATTGATATAAAAACTGGTTCTAATGGAAAATTTATATAATAAGTACTTGAATAGGAGCAAAAGCAAAGGTGTTTGAGTAGATCTGTTATTTCTTCTGTTAATGGATTCTCTTCATTTATTCCCTCTGTAATTTCATTTTGATAAATCTGAAAGTTGTCTGAGAATTGTGTCTAATCAGTCACTGTTCCTGTGATTCAACTTAGTATTTCTAAGTCACCTGTTAAGTTGGCCTTCATAATATAATCATACCTACTGTAAGTCTTTTTTCTCCTTTCAAAAAGACTAAGAAATGTAATTCACTCTGGTTTGTTGAAAGCCTGGATACACGCATTGAAACTTTTTACAAAGTACTTCACAATTTAGTATGGGAAAGCATTACAAAATAGCTTTCGATGTTTTTCCGCATTGTTGCATTTTAACTGAAAGGAACTGCTTTGTGGCTTGCAGTTTTGTGTGGTCTTTGAGGCAGCAAAAATTGTTGAGTTGAATGATTTCAGTCATATGAAATAATTTATCTAGCACAGAACTGAAATTGTCTTCCATAGTCTAGCAGATAGCTCTAACTGCACTACAGTTGCAGCAAAAGGGAAAGGTAATTCATTACTTTGTGTTTCAAGATATTTTGTCAAGCATAGCTCTGTTTTTTGAAATATAATATATAGGTGCCTTCTTTCAGTGGATGCTCCATTCAAGTAGACGGAGATGTCTCTGAATGAAAGGTCAAAGAGCAGAGAAATTTAGAATAGACTCTTTAGACAAGATGCTTAGTTGGCAGGTTCTAAGGACTGGTACATTGCTTGCACTATCATTAGCCAATTCAACATCAGGGATAGTCACTCTTTTGTGCCCCTTTCTAAGATGTCCAGCTCATGTGAGGATGTGACTCTGTAGGTCATGGTCTGTCTTTCAATGCTGGGAACATCTGCCTTTCAGGTGTAGAAATATTTCTTTGGATCTCCTGTATTACTTGGTTTGAACTGGAGATCACTTAGGTTGGTGTTATTCCATGGGAACATCTGGTCAGTTCCTTATTGATTTGTTGCTGTAACAACTGTAGGATCTACCTGTGATTTTCGAACATGCTCTGAAAGAATCAGAAATGAGTGGAGTTACTTTGGTGCTGGGTAAAAAAAAAAAAAAAAAAAAAAAAAAAGGAGGATGTTATGGAACAGGAAAAGAGAAAGTTTGCAGTAAAAAACTCTGAAGCATTAAGGTTAAGGTCTGTCAGTCTGTCATTCAATGGAAGAATTGTATAATATTAGATTCAGATTAAGAAAGATCTTTCTGTGTTTGCCTCAGGTCAAAACAAAACAAGAACATCCTAGAATACAAATAATTGTATATATATGTATATATAAAACATGAAGTGGTCTAGAAATAGGAAATCTATTAATTCAGTTGTGCTTTGAATTTTACAGTGCATGGAAAAAAATACACAGCACCATAAGTCAGAGAAATCGAAAAGAAAGTTAGGGTTTGATGAATTGCTAAAGAAAGCACGATTGTTTAATTCTCTGTCTAGACCATATATAAGCTTTCAGATGTTTCACAACTTTTCTTGTTGTAATTAAAACTCACTAATAGTTCTGTAAGAATGTATCTATCAAGACTGAAAGGGCTGTAATTAAATGATTGGAAAGGCTTTATTTAGCATATAGGAGTTGTTAGCTAATGCAAAAGCAACAGAAAATTTCCTCAGATAAAATAGAATTTGAGACATTTAGAAATAACATGAAAAAAACAATTTCAGTTTCTATTCATTCTATTAATGAGTTGACAAATTTAAAGGTTTTTAAATGATTTTTTTGTAATGTAATTAGAGCTGCTGGATAATAGCTCTTATTATGATTAGCCTGAATTAAAAAAAAAAAAAAAATAGAAACACTAATACCATTACTGGGAAAATATCTTGATTTTGTTTTGCTGCTATTCACAAGTTTTGAAAGAACAGGTTTTCCCAGGAATGTTGTGTTTAAGAGTTCAAAATCTTTTTCAAGCTGTTCCTGGATGGTGGAAACTCTGAATCCCTTAGCCCTGTAATGAGATTCACCTTTATCTTCATTCCAGATGACAATTAGACATAGACCTGCACAAACCCTTCTGCAAACTTTTTGCTTTGTGGTTTCTGTAAAAAGGAAGTTGGGTGTCTGCTTCACATGTATCCTCCAACAGCTGTCTGACCTGAAGTATTAAGAGAACAGGAGTCTGGAGTAGGTGGGTCTCCATGCTGGTACTCTTTCTGTAGTTCACCAAACAACTCCACTCTGCCCCACTGAACTGCCAGTCAATGAACAAGGAACTTCAGCATGTAACCCAAAAGCAACAGTTATGTGTAAAATTGAGATCTCTTAATGTTAGTTTGATATTTTTACATCAAATGTAGTTTTCTTGTTAATATGGATTGCACTGTGTCATTAACAGCCTTCCTCAGCATAATTGTTTATTATTCTCCTTGAAAGTGTGCCTTAATTTGCAAAGAGCTACATATAAATGTGTGTTTGTAGATAGCAACCACAATCTGATACATTATCAGCATTTTAATGATGAATTATTATTTTCTTAGCCAAAAATAATAATGTTAACATCCTGAAAATGAAATTGCTTTTTGCCAGTAGCTCAGGAAATGAAAGGAAAAGAGCTTTGTTGACTGTATGTTCTCATGGACTGGAAAGATCCTATTGTGATATGGTATGGTAAAAAACCTGGAACACATTTGGCACAATTTTAGAGAGTTAGAGTCAGGAAGCAGATAACTGTGGGACTGAGTAGAAGTAAACAGAAGTAAAATAAATCAGCTGTATTTGAGGGAGACTGTGGGATTTGTACTGCTGCTAGATTAGCTTGTTAAAGTAAGGTGTTCCCTATTATGTATGGCACTCAGTCCAGATGTAATACAAATGATGTGAACCAGGGTTCAACAAGCAAATGAACCTGAGTTCCATAACTACACCTGCATTTCCTTCACAGCCATGGAGGATAAAATTTTCTGATCATATGTGTTCATACACACACAGACACAAACACACACATATATTTCTCCCTCTATCTTCGTGTGTATATAAAGGTTCTTTTCCTTCTTCAGAACCTTTCTCCTTTTTTATATATTTATATGTAAATTATATAATATATATGTATTTATTTATCTACTGTCAAAAAAATTAAGTGCTTCAAAAGAAAATATTTTTGGCTAGGATGTATCAAAAGTTTCATGTGGCTCTATTCTATTTGCAATATAACTTTGATAATTATTTTTTTTTGTCACTTGACATTCTAGATGTCCTATTTTCTTTTTTTTTTTTTTCTGAAGCAGAATTTATATGTATGCAGCAGTATTTTGATCACTGAAAGCCAAAGTCTGTTTTGAGCTTTTTTACATGTGACTAGCAGCTGATCAAATATTGCTACCAGCTCAAACAATAGAACACTGATTTTGTCACTCTCCTACTGTTTTGCTGGATCTGAAAGCATCTTGGGAATACTCTGACTTTTGTTCAGAAGTTTGTAACCTCGTGTAAGAGGCTAAATAGATTTGAATGTCCTCTGAGTGTAGAGAGCTCTGAACCTAGGAGTATAACTTTTCCAGCAGTAAGAAACTGTGCACGAAATGAGACCCATCTCTCGCTCCTTCAGCCTTGTGTTGACTGTGTCTGGCAGTTAAGTGCTGCTTGGGCATGTTAGCCATTCTCAGAACATACTTCCAGGCCTGGGTGCCTCTGACAACCTAGGTGTGAAGAGACTGTGTTGGTTGCAAACAGCTTTAGTCGCCTACATGTTCATCACTCTCTAGGTGGTGACAACTTTAGTTGAAGTCTGTAATAAATCTGCAGGTCTGTAAAAGTTTTCATCTTGAATCTAGCTCATTTGTTAGAGAGACAAACTGTGTCTCTTGTATTCAATATCTTAATTCTACCCAAGGGCCAAATTAACAAAACTCTATTTTAGACCTGGCTTGGCACTTACTTGATGGCAGATAGCTTCACTGGTGTTAGGGTCACAGTCAGTGCATGTAGCAAGGTGAAGATGTTACAGCCATATTCAGGCATAGCTCTGCAAAAACCATACCAAAATCTAGGGCCTTCCTTCCCCTGCTGTTCCTGACTTTGTTCCAAGTCATTTACCCAGGAAGAGAGTAAGAAGAAAGTGCTCTTTGTTTTACCCAGCTCCAGAATCAGCCTAATTAAAGGATGAGGCTATAGCTTAACAGAATTTTTTTTACAATACTGACACTGGCCTCCTCATGACCCCTGTTCTTTATGCTTAGTCTTGTCCACATGCCAAAGTGCCCTCACCTATGTGGTACTTAAAAAAAACCTCTTTGAGCAGGCTCAGAAATCTGTCTCAGTCATTTGGTTCATGGCATAGCTGTTAGAACTAGTAGGCAGAGTGGAGAGGTACCATGTTGCCATGGGCACAAGGGGGAGACCACCTAGCAGTGAGGTGAAAAGGAGTTCATTCCTTAAACAGATATTAGTGCAAAGACCACCATGTCATAAAGCAGCATCTGACCACAGTCTGAAGGGCACTTAAAAAAAAATCTTTTTGGCATGGTGCTTTGGGTTGTGCCAACTGCCTCCTATGCAAAATGCATCCCACCCCATCAAGTGTTACCTCCACTAGTATATAGGCTGCGGTCACTGTAGGATTCAGTGTGGCTTTTCTAAACTTGAGTGGGAGACCACAACACATTTTAAGTATAAAGTTAAATTCCACACTTGAAATAGAGTCAAAACACGGTGATAAGGTACCCACAAGAGAGAAGAAGCACTGTTGAACCAAGTTACTTTTGTCATCTTTCATCTGTATTTGCAATTGTAGCTGACTTCCATGGTTTGGGATCAAGGCTTGTCTGCCGAGGCACTTTGCGTGTTGAGTATCACATCCTTAGGAGGTTTTGTGTCTTGCTTTTGAAATAAAGATCTACAGTAAGGGGACTTCCATCAGCTGAAGAGGCAGCGGCAGCAGCTTCACATTGGATATATTAAATTTTTAAGATTTAAGAGAGTGGGGAATATATTCTCACACCCCTGTGTTATAAAACCTGGAGGCTGTGGTTACAAATAGACACCTGCTGTAATTTTGGGACAGTGGTTGATGTCACACCTTCATTCTATAAATCTATCCCATCCTCCTCAGTTTATCAGTTCCACCTTCTTCAAATACTGTGATAACACAAGTAAGTTTTCAGCCCCTGAGCAGAGTACTCTCCTCCACTGCATTGGAGAGAAGAAGATGGTTTTCCTTTCCCTTCTTTCCTTCTTTCCTCTGGTTCTCAGGTCATGTCAAGCTGTTCACTCCTAGCTTGCAATCCATCTCTGGTGCCAGTTTCCTTTGCTCACTTGTTGTATTTTCAAGCATGAACATATTGTCAGACAACCCTTCCCCCCTACTTGAGCATTAACAAAATGCCTCATTTTCATCTCTCAGATCACTCCTTCAGCACTCTGTGTTCACCAAGGAAAACTGTGGTGATTAAAAGCTTGTGAGCAATTTGCTGTGCGTAGACTGTTTATCAATCTGACCACCATTATCTCCAGGTTTCCTGGGACTCAGTCATCTGGCCCTCTCTTATCTTCTTTATTTGGTTATGACTGTCATCCCCTGTGGACAGGAAACACTGTTCTGTTTTTGTACAGGGTGAAAAAAGTTTGAGGAGAAGTGTTGCAGAACTGAGACTACACTAGACTGTGGTAATTTAAGCAATAAGTACAGGAGCTTACTTATTCTGGTCCGTCTTTTATACCACAGTCATTGAATGCTAGGTCAAGAGATTGAGTGGTCAGGATTTTTTTAGAGACATGGGGCATAATAGTGCGCTGGTGAAGTTGATCAAGTAGGGCATTTGATGCAAAGCGTGAATTTCCTTCCTGCATTGGTGTGCAGGGCAAATCTGTGGCTCTTAATGTAATTTACAGCCTTCTGGCAGATCATCTATTACATATTCAATGATGCAATATTTTCTCACCCTGTGACATGTACACAAAGGCATGAAACATTTGTAATCCTCATTTTAAAACTGTTACTATATGCTTGCATTTTAGTAACAAACTTTTGAGATCCCCAACTTGGATTTAGAACCCGAGCATTAACTGTAACAAAATCTCCTCCTTCTGTAAGATTAACTTTCAGTAAAAACAATATAACTGAGGGTTATAGGGTGTTCTGCTAATGCTCAGACCCTTTTAAAATGCAAAGCATGGGAAATTACTGATTCTGAGCCTTTCACCATCCTGGCTGGTGCTGTAACCACCACCTTGTCCCTTTGACTACCATCCAGAGAGATTTGGTCTGATACTTAATATGATTTTCCTACCAAAGTTTTAGTGTTCTGTTTTCAAAGTGAAATTAGATGATTTTTAATGCTTATCACTGATCTTGAGCTGTACTGAATACGTGAAATACATTTACATCAGTATTATGATCAATGACTTATGTTCTGAGTCAGATATGGAGCCGGATGAACATATTGATTAAAGAAGTAAACAAAAGATCTTTGTCATTCAACAGGAGATTGCATGCAATAATCTTGACGTCTAAACAGGTGACATTGTTTATTTCCGGAAGCTCCAGACAAACACGGATGACTGTTTGTCACAGCTCATGGTGTGGACCCCACTGTGCTGGCACAACTGGAATGAGAGATGTCACAGGCAGCCCCAGCTGCAGCCCTGCCCTTTTCCTGAAGGGAGCAGCTCCTGCTGCACAGTTGCTGAGTGGGGTTGGGAAGCAGCTCTTGAACCAGCACAGTTTGCAGCCAGCAATGCATACACTGAGGCAGTTCCTAGGTACCCCATTCAGCTGCTCTCCTGCAGCAGCTACAGGAAGAGCAGAGGCTGTGGTGTGCTAGTGGCACACCCCCACCCATGGGTGGGCAGCCTCAGGGTTGGTCCAGTTGGGCTTCTTCTCTCCACTGTGATAGCTCTGCAGTGATGAATGTATGTACCTCTGTTTCATTTTAAAATCCGGATTCAGATTTAGACAGAAATTTCAAGTAACAAATACCTGAAACGTGTTACCCACCATAACAATGGGACAGACCTTGGTGTAGGTTTACTACAGTTTGGGTTTGTGGTTTTTTGGGGTTTTTTTTTCCCTTTTTTTCTTGAGAGCAGAGCAAACCAGGACATGATAAACTTATTCCAGATGATTAAAGCCTCTTGGATCCAGTTCTGAGGAGATCTGGCATACCCTCTTTGATCTCAAGATGAGCTTGAGTTCATAATCAATTTGTCCTGAAATCACATGGCTTCCACAAGTTCTTGCAATTTACATAAAAGATCTGTTGAAAACAGCAGCTATGCCCCATGGAACACTATTCACTGAAAAAAAAAAAAAAAAAAAAAAAAAGTTCACTTGTGTGTTTGTCAATCAGTGTTGCCAATAAAAACAGTTTACAAGCATGAGAGCCAAAGAGATGTGTTTTCTTAGCTAAGTGTTAAGATGGGTGATGGAAAGAAAAAGATATCCACCAGCTGAAGCCTGCAGAGGATTACCCATAATTTCTTGAAATAAATACCGAAGTGATTTTAACAGGTTCATTAGAAATTGGAATGGAATTTTAACACCATTAATATTACTCTTTATTTTCTAAACTGATCGAGTATAGCCTAGAAGAAAGCAAGTATTGCTGCTGAGGTTTTTGGTACAACTGCAAGATGTAGGCACCAAAAGAATATTGAAATCCTATGGAATTTAAATTTGTTAATTACTTCAAGTATCTTTGAAAATTATGGTCTAAGACCTTTCCTTTTGGATTATAATTTCATGTCTGTGACTGTTTTGTGTCTTCCCACAGAGCAGTTAGTAGATAACAAAGGTGACTTGCGTAGTCATTTGTATGAAATGTAATGACTGTGCTGCAGATCTATCATCCCCATGACATTAATTAGGGCCTGAAGACTTTGGCCTGTCACTAAATTCCTCCCCCTCATGAATTTACATCATACAGCAACCTAGAACTCTGACCTAAAATGCAGGAATACTTGGATTATTTTCTGTGTTTTTTATTCTACCCACTGCTTTATTCTTTTCATATACAATGTCACTATCAGAATATGCTATACATTTAAAATTAATTAACATCAAAAAATTGTTTATATTTTGTCTAAATGTGTGATCCTGGTTACAGCATATTTTCTTATCTGTGTTCAGAATACATGTACATACAGACAGAGCAAGTGCATATGCAAATATATTTGCAAAAGAACTGTTTTTATGAGATCTAACACACCTGTGAGCAGGACTGAAAATTGGACTCAGTGGCTACACTCAAATCTAGCCAAGTTGGTCTCTATTGAGCCTCACTAGTAATTATGCACAGGGAAAAAATAGCTCAGGAGGTTGTTTGGGTTGGATTGGGTTTTTGCTTCCTTAAATTTCATGTCTGAGTGCAGGAGAATTGTTTATATGACAAATACTTGTGTGGTAGACGATGAACCAAATCTCCAATATTCTTAGCGTGATCACAGTGGGCAAAATTCAAGACCAGAGGCATTGAGAATCTTTACATTCAGGTACCGATCCACAGCACTCTCTTGGGATCACTAAGAAGTTGAGCCTCCCTCCACTGAATTGTTCCTGAATTGGTCTGAATATAGGACCAAAATCTTGGCAGCTGTCATTTTAAAGCTCAAAATTCCACAAAGTAATTAATGGGTGAGGATGTAACATGGACAAGTTCATGTAACTTAAAGGTAATTTTCCATTATTGTTGGGTTTGATTTCCTTGCAAGTCTTTCAAAAGATTTGCAAATTAATTACCAGCATTTGCTTTCACATGGTAAAATTCTGCTTTTCTTCTTGCTAAGCATTTAAATAGATAGTGATTAGTTGTTAGCACTAGATGTTGCAAAGAGTCTTGTTTTAATTAAAAATATTTATTCTCTTCTGTTAAATATATTTTCACATGTTTGTCAGGCTAATAGATTTAGTCTTACTACGTGATGTATTTAAAGGAAAGATCAAAAAAATTAGTCCAACTTTCTGGGAGTCTGGGACACCTAAACAAAAGAGAAAGCACCAAGGAAATCTAGTTGGCATGCTTTGAACATACCTTTGTGTATGTTTAGTTTAATATGACCATGGAGAACTGTCACTGATGGAAGAACTCTTGTTTTAGAGTTTATTCCATTTTTAAGCAAATCAGTAAGAGAGTATCCTTTAAAACACAATTAAAAAAAAATAAGTATATATATATAAATAGTTGAGTAAAAAAAAAAAAAAAAAATTAGTAAATTTCCAAGCAATTCAGAAGTGATAAATTAATGTTATCAATGAATACACTATTATTTTTCATTCAACAATCCAAATGCAAAATCAGTGGTTTAGGTTGGGAAAAGAATGCAAACAAACTTGGATGAGAACCCTAAGCCAGATCCATTTACAATTTTGATGGTAAAAATAGGGTTATTTTCCTTCCATGGTGTTAGAAGCATGAATCAAAATGACACTGGTCCTTAGGAAAATTAAGTCCTTGGATTTCAGTGGTGGAGCTGCTTGATGTGAGATGGAAAAAAGATTTCTTTTTCAGAAGCATATAGATCTAGGCATTTTTACTGCTGTTTCTCAGGCTGATTACTACTTTTTTCACAAATCCTAATCCATTTCATTTCATTAATCTAGTTTAACTTCTGTTGACTAGCATGTTTTATCTCCTGCCTGAAAAATTTTTCCACCCGTGTTCAGATAAAATCTCCTTCTTAGAAGCAAAAAGAGATGTCCTAGGAGATAACCGCTTATAATTCTGGTTTTATTTTTCACCAGCTCAGTATTTTCTGTGTTCAGTAGTATGTTTGTCTTGAGTATGTGTGGTTTTGATGATTTCAAAAGTTGATATTTTTACTTATTTCCTTTTGTTCTGTTCTTGCAGTCTTCTCCTCTGATCATTATCCATCAAAGGGTACCAGTTCATCCTGATTTGAATTAATGAGAATTTGCACAGAGACTTTCTGTTGTTCTTAGCGTACAAGTTATTTGTCTTAGTTTTTGCTTTCAGTTTTCTTTAGCTTCCCCAGCAGCTTAAATATTCTCAGATACAACTTCCTTCATGACTTAAATTACTTTATATTCTTAACTAAAAATCTGCTATTTGTATTCACAATTTTATCTGATTATCTTTTTGTTTGTTTTAGCATAAAAGGCCAAAGAAGTCCATTCTCTTAGCAAAGCAGAATAATGTCATATTTATGTCAAGGATAATAAATGACTTTTAGCTCATTATATCATTCCAGGCTCCCTGTTCTTGTAATTTCCTTATTAGAGATCACCAGAAAAAATCATCAACAAAAACTTTGTATGGAGTTTGGAAAAAAAATTACTATCTCATTTAGCTAAAATCTTTTCACCAAAACTTAAATTAGGAAAGAAAACCCTTACTTTTCTGCTTTAATAGATGAGCCATATAAATACTTTCATTGCTTATATGAATACATTGCAAAGCTTTCTAAAAGAGAAAATGCATGTTTTATTTTTTTTTCATTTGTTAAAAAAAAAATAATTCCAGGAACATACCATTCCCTCTCCCCACAACATGCACTTTTCTTAAGAATTAAGTAAATTTCATTGTGCAAACTCCACTTCAGTAGCTGAGTCTGCCTTGTTTAACCTTATTTCAGTATAGGACTATTCCTTTAGGGAACCATTCAGTGTGTGGATGGATGCCAGATTCTGGCCCATTTTGATTCAAAGTTCAGATAATTAAACTCTTTGCCACCCAGCCACACCTCTAGCCCCCACCATTTTTTGCTTCTACCCAATGAACTCTTTTCAGTGCTACAGTCTTTACCCTAGAAAATGCTCATTCTATTCCCCCAGTATTATTTTGAAACCTAAATCTATTTACTCACCTTGTTTGAAGAAAAAGGAAGGGGAAAACCTCTTTTCTGCAGAGAATACTATTCCTTTCTGCCTTGTGATTTCTCTTTTAAGAAGAAAATAAAATACTAATGTGTGGGTGAAACTAATCCCAAGTATCTTGGAGACAGAGAGGACTCAACTTTTAATTGAACAAACGGGGGTCTCTTCCTCCAAGCTCCTTGCTCTACCCCACTGTATAAACTGGTGCTCTGACTTTGCTCAAAATGCTGGTCTCCTGTCCCAGTCATGTGTGTCATGAGATTTATTATTCAAAGTAAAAATGAAGTGGCTGTAGTTTCCAATTGTAAGACAGCTTTCTTTTTTTTTCTTTTTTTTTTTTTTTTCCCTCATGATTTCAGAGGGGATTTGTATTGTGTTCCTGCTTCTTTCAGTTTTGCTGTTGTGCTGGAGAGAAGGTGTTTCTGCTGGGCAGTGCCTGCCCATGTGGTGGCTCCCACCTTGTCCCCCTCTGTACTTGATATTCCCAGGGAGAAAGTGAGGTAGAAACACAATGTTTCCTCCCCTGTTCTCTGGTAGTGCAAGAAGCATCAGTGGAAGAGATCTATTTGTCAATAAGCTGGAGAGCTCCTTCCCTGACAACACTGCATCAGTCCTTAACTGAAAATTTACCTAAAGACTTAAAGGATTTTTTTTCTATAACACTCAGGAAATAATAGTGGAAGGAATGCTTCAAATCGGTTTTCTTTACATTTATGTAAAAAGTTCAGATGTGAATTTATTTTGATCCCTACTCTGTTTTGGGCCTGATTACATTTACTGAGTACTTTGTCCAGCTTTTTAACCTTGTTCTGGAAATCTCTGCAGCATTTTTAAAGTAACCTAAGATGCTTTATAGTGTTTTAAAAAGTAAAAGCATGTAGTTAAAATATATGCTTGAAAATGTATTCTCAGGAAATCTTGGCAGGTTGGCTTAACTGCATTTTTACATTGACACAGCAATAAAACCACACTGTGCCTGTAATGAATGCAGAAATGTTTATTTTCTGTTTATACTGAAAAATACACCCTCAAGTGTCCTCTTCTAATGGCTGTTCTCTCTCTCATTGCCCTCTGTGCAATGACTGTATCAATGAGATCAAGTAATTACACATCTTATGAACCTGGATGTTCCCAAAGACTTCATTCAAGTTTTTCTTGAAGAAAACTCCACATAATGAGAAAAGAATATCAGCAGAATGCAGGCACAGTTCTGCAAATGCCAAGGGCCATTCTGTCCTGTGTCAGGGTGATTTTTATCTTTGGAGATATTTAGCCATGTTCTTTTCATTTTCTTGATTTTCCTTTGTTTTTCCCATGTCTGCTTTCTTCCCTGAATCTCTGTGAAGGGTTCCTGAAGTTTTTCTCTCATACCTCCAAAGCTTTGTTGGTCTGTAATGTACTGATGCAGGATAATGCAGAGTCAGGTTAGTGCCATCTCCAAAGGGCTGCCCTCCCCAGTGATTCTGTTTTCATTACAGACTTTGATCCCTCTGGAGTTGCTTTAAGTTACTAAAGGCTAGTCATGAGAAATGTTGCTGCTTCATTCTCATGCTTACGTGCCTGAAATTGCACCTACTCAAAGTCAGACTCTTGTCTTGAAATATATTCCCAATTTTTTTCTGAGTGTGTTGAGCTTTTAAGTCAGAGTAAATGTGAAGCATCAGAGAAAGATAATACTGGTACTAAAAAAGTGCATCAGCAACTGATTTATAATTGTTCTGAAGTGGCTTTCTCTTATTTCTGAAGAGCTGTTAAAGAGAAATTATGGAGCCAAAATCACAGCTTGCTGAAGAAAAGTAGATTTTTTTGTTCAAGCTGTTGACCTGAGTTAGGAACTTGATAAGTTGTGCCTCAGGATCTACTTATCCAGAACAGCCATCACCTAGGGGGTAGCACTTGAAAACTGAAAATTTACAAATGTGCCACATAATTACAAAATTCTATTATTTCCTTGTGTGTGTCCTTCTCCTGTGTTCATGTCCTCCTCCTTTATTTTTCCTCTTATTTTTTTTTTCTTCACTCTAGTTATGTGTGGTATAGGCTAGCATGGTCCTTTAAGAAAGAAAATTGATATAGCCATGATTTTATGATCTAAAACTTTAGTTGCCCATCCTTTCTTATTCTTTTCCATTGTCTGATTTCCATTCACAACAGCAGTACCGCCTATTTACAGATACCATCTCTAGCATGTTGCTGTTAGTTGTCTTCATTTCCTATTTTGCTCCAGAGGTCTGGAGACATTGCCAGTTTCCTTTTCCTTTCTTTCCTGAGATAAGCATCTAAACACAGCATTTCCAGAAGACAATTAATCCTGACTATTTCTCACCATTACTATGAAATAAGATTAGATACCTGGTTTTATCTAGGCAACTAACTTTTAGATATCTGAGTCATTATGTATACCTTAAAGTGAAAGCCCTAAGCTATGTTCTTTTGGCTAGTAAAATACTTCACCAGAAGCTGGTTTATATATATGTCTCAAAGTGGCTTGCTGTTACTGGTGAAGTGACCTTTAATTCAAAATTACAGAGCCAAATCCTCAGCGACCAACTATCGTTTAATGACAAGATATCAGTCTGTTGCAGTTGAATAATGAAATGCATAAACGATGCATGAGTTTTAAAAAATAATCTCTTACATTTGAGTTAGATCAATGCAAATTTACAGAGATCATGTAATATCAAATGCTAAATTAATTAAATGGAATGAAAACAAATCGTATTCTTCTGATCCATACTCTTAATATGTAATAAAACCAAATCAGAATTTTTCTGCTTTGAATCAGTCTGCTGGGAAAGTAAATTCATGAAGGAAATAAGACTAGAGCAAAAATAGGAAAAAAAAGAATGTAAGCACTGTAGGTCTAATTCAGTAATTCTTTACATTTTGAGCAATGTAGGCACCTATATACATATGGAAATAAAATCTTTTCATATCAAGATAATGAAGCATTTTGCATCAATTTTGCCTCCATAAATGACAGTGAAGTGAAGAGAACAATGGCAGTGCCTTCAGGAATTCTCACGGCTTGTCAGGATGGCTCCTGGAAGGCAAGGAGGCAGAGTATGTCTCAGGCCAGATGTGACTTTGTTGCTAACTAGCTTAATAAGGGCAAAATAGATTAAGAGAATAATATAACTTTTATAATGTGCAAGTCTCAGGGTAAGAGGGCTCTTGAATAAGATCCAGCACGCAGCTGGTGCCATGGTGTCTTCTTGTGCTGAGGGTGTTCCTGCACTGGGGGGTCTTCAAGGCTCAGAGAAGCAGGTGGTGAGAATGAGATTCTTGCTTCATAGGCATGCGGATAGCTGACTTTGTGGCCCTGGAGAGGATAAAACTGCATTTTGCCTGTTGGGTGCAAAGGCAACAGACCTCAGAAGGTCTTAGTTTACTTTGATTAGTTTGGTTTGAGGAGCATGGAAAGAACTGCTGATCTTGGTCCATGTTGGTACCATCACCATGTGGAAGTATAGGAGAAACAGCCTTTATGGCAAATGCAAGCACCTGGGCAGGACACCGGCCTCTGTGGCCTCTTCTCTCTGAAATACAGCCAATTCCAATGTAATGTCCATGGACTGGGCAGAAATCCAGAGCCTTGGAGCGGGATTGACTCCAAGGTGTAGAACAGAGGGATTTGTTTGTGTTAGGAATGGGTAAATGTTTTGGGAATGTTGTATCCTAGGAAAATAGGCTTTACTTTAACCAAAGCTACTGGCACTGCAAGTTAAAATGATCACAGAGGATTCTCTACACTAGAAGCAGAGAGAAAGCTGACAGGCATTGAGGAGCGCTTGGTTCAGTCTAATGCAATCCTCAAAGAAGACGTGGCTAATGTTCAATGCACATCGAGAAAGGCCAGGAGGGACATAAATAGGGAACTGTGATAAAAGGAAAATGCTAATTAGTCTGCTTACAGTGCCAGCTGAGTAGCATTTGCAATGCCAAGCTAGGCCAAAAATTAGAGGTTATTTCTACAGCAATAGCAGAAGTCTAAAAATTATAGAAAAATTGGCATGGTTGGCACCCGCAGCAAACCTGATAGAAAACACATCACAGATTCTGTTGAAGGGAGGTAAACAAGGTTATTATGGTGCTAGGACATCAATTTTGATAGAGAGTACAGAGTGTGTAAGAAGGTGTGAGAGTCACAGTACCAGAAGGATAATGTTAAGTTCAAATACGACGTGGGAAATTCAACTATGTGGGAAAAAAAGAGCACTGAGGAATCTGTTAGGGTGAAATACAGAATTTTGGTAGTAAAAATATAACATTTTCTTCAGTGAAACTGAAGAAACTGAATTTAAGATAGATAAAATGATAGTAGATTTTTAAATCTATATATAGTTCAGTGTCTCATAAGGATGAGATGGAGAATTTTTTAAAAATGCAATTAAAAGCTCCTTCCTACAGCAGCTTGTTTCATAACCTGAGGAAAAAGCCTTCAGACATTACCCTAAACTTGGTCTCCAGGGGTGCACACACAGGACTTTGCTCAAGGGTTACTGGTAGGTGACCCACTCTGTTACTCTGATCACAATATAGTTAAAGTTAACTTTGTATCATGAGAGAAAAATAAAAATAAATCCAGCAGACATATATTCAATTTCAAGAAGGACCACTAGATTAAAAAAGAGGCAGTAAAAAAAATAAAATAAAACAAAATGAAAAATTCAACCAGCTAACAAAAATATCCTTAAAGGAATAGATCTACAAGCAAGAGCCTGGAGTATGTATCACAAGCCCAGTTAAACTGTGTACTGCAATTCTAGGAGAAAATGAAGTCATCAAATGAAATATCTTCAAGGCTCAGGGGAAAAGCTGTCATAGCAAATGATGGGAAATGGAAAAAGTTACTATCTTAAGGAAAAGAATGAGAGGCCTGCACAAAGGAGAAGAAAGAAAGACCTGTAATACATGATATGTAAAATAAAAATTAAATTTAAAAAATCAAGAGGAATAACAGAATTTGAAGAGTATCTTACAAAGGTGTGTAGTCTATTGCAGCAGAGAAGTGGTGGTTTAGCAATCTCATCCTTAAAGAGGAGCCTGGATGTGCAGGTCCTGGGACTTACAATCTGGTGAATCTGCTTCCATAACAAGGCCATAGAGTCTGTGATGAATAAAAAGTCACTGAACATATGAATGAAGGTGATTTGTTGTGAGGGTTCCAGTAAGAGTTACTCCTGCTTCACTGGTTTACTGGGTGTGACAGTTGATAAAGGGGATCAAGTGGTCTGAACACAACTATTTTCTAAAATCTTCTGCCATTTTTTTAACTAAAGACTCCCGAGGAAACAAAACTTCTTTAAAGTTGAATAAAAAGCTCTTTTGTGGATTAAAGGATGGTTAGATAGGAAGAAAATGGAAGGGTTCAATGATCACTTTTGAAGAGGCCAAGAGTTAGTAGAGGGGTCATTAATGTATATGTATTCAGACAAGTTTTGTTCAAGACCTTCATCAGTAATCTGGGAAAGGGAATGAATTGTGAAATCTTCAATTTCACAGATGATAGTAAGTTATTTTGGGAAGTCAAATACCATGCTGCTGGTAAGGATCATCAAAAGGACCTCAAGTGAGTAAATACAAAAAAAGGCAGAAAAAATAATCCAAATCATGTTTCCATGATGGTGAGCTCAGAAATGGGAGGTACAACTCAGAAGAGTGATTTAATTCATCTTTGTCAAAAAGATAATTTCACATAGCTGGCAAAGAGGGGCATCATCAGGAACAGTATTGAGAACAAAACAAAAGTGTATTGGTAACCAAACAAAAAAAAATATTTTGCTACCATTTGAAACATTGATATCCCCATATCCTGTATATTGTGTGTATTTCTGCTCTCTGTGTCTCAGAAATATGAGTGGAGTTAGAGAAAATACAGAGAAGAGCAACTGAGTAAGGCTGTACAGCCATTGCCTTACAAAGAAACATTCAGGAGTGTGACACTCTTCAGTTTCAAGAGAAGAAAACAGAGTATGACAAAGGTTTGCAGTATCTGCAAGGTGATAAATAAGGCATATGTGGAACTGTTATTCACCACCTCTCACAGTACTAGCTGACTGAGCAGTAACTGAAGTCAAGGTAAGTTTAAACCAGACAATAGAAAGAACGTTTTTACACAGTGGATAGAAGACTTATAAAAACCCTTGAAACTTAACCTTGAGGTTATGGATACAAATAATATCAGCAAGATCATAAGTGAATCATAAGGAAAGTTGTGGAAATCTGGTGTGTGAGTAACAGATTGTAAATGCAATAGGCAGGGACATGCTCTCTAACTTCACTAATATAGAGATTTTGGATGCTGGTTGTCACCAAGAGGAAGGGAATGCTGCTAATCACCATCAGTCTCCCAAAACAGCACCTCTTATTTCCTCATGGGCACCTGCTTCCAGCCAACCAGTGAGGAATTTTTGAGTTTTTAAATACTATGAGCTCTGTTAATAAGCTACCCATAGATCTATCTGCAAGACAGCAGAAGGAAGAGAGGCTGCACAGACTGCTTTTCTTGTTAGATTTTCTCAGAGGGTAAGCATGCTAACACTTTACTCTCTGCTTTAAGGTAAACCTGCACAGATTCACTCACACCCGTGCATAACTGCGTATGCACACCTTTAAGCTCTTAGCTGTATTTTTTGTTTCTTTACATGCACACATATGCCTAGTTCTCATGTTTTATACTGCTTCTGTGCCTAGTTTTATTAAATCTTAATAATGATTTAGATTCATGCTGTAAGAGAAAAGAGCAGGAAATAAGTTCTCAGGTAGGGCAAACTGTTATGACCTTCAGCTGCACAGGTACAATTACCATCTTTCACAAATATATTAGCAATGAAATGTTGCAACTTTTCATTCACTTCACTGGTTTCACAGAGATGCCAATGAAGTAACTCATGGCTTTCATGAGACAATAATGACTTTTACTTATTTACTTCCTCTATTTACACCAAAACCCAGAAAAGGATTTAAACAAAGGTAGCCTTATTTCTTAAACCAACCCAATCCCACTCGTCCAGACATGTTCATACATGCATAAAATCTCCCTAGACAATTATTTACTACCTTTCTTGCCTTTAATCACACAGTATGTGGTCTAAAGGAAAGAATGTTTTCCGGAAGTGTACCTTATTATTCCATGGTGACTAAATGCCATTTTTGTGAAACCTAAAATTTCAAGGACAAATTAAAGTCTAACACCAAAATTAGTAGTGTTTGCTCCTAACAGTGGGTTCAGGAATAAAAAACAGTATCTAGTGTTTATGAAAATAGCTTTCAAGAAACAGTGGAAGAAATTAAACTGCTAAATTTCTGCATAAGTTTTCATTCAAATGATAACAATAAAAATATCCAAGGTGTGCATTTCTTTGTTTTCTGCTGCTTGGACATTAAAGGGTTATCACCATTGTGAAACACCTAAAAGTGGGAGGAGAAGTACAATTTTTGTCTTCACACCCTGTAAGAGAAAAGTTGGATTTACATTTGACTTTGATATAAGTATCCTTTGAATACTGATTGCAAACATTGCCACTTGATCGATAGGGTGTACAGACTAGACTAACGGATGCTGAGTCTCAAAAGTACTATTGATGTCAGTGGTATTTCTTAGACATGCTCAAGAATTGTCCCTCATGCTTTGAATATATATATTTGTCTTTCAGTCCTGATTATTAAGGATTCATGATAAACTCTTTTATTTTGTGTAATATTACCTCCGTGTTACACTTTTCTCAATCACATTTTCAAAATCAATTAAATTTGTCAGAATTACTGCATTACCATGGGAGAATATATAAACTAGGAAAAAGAAAGATGGAAATAAACATAGTAAGCATGTCTCAACTATCTTGTAATTAAAGTAATTTACAGAAAAAAATAAATTATATTTCTCAATTGCTAACACACAAGATGACTTCCATTCTGGGCTACATTCTTGGAAATCACTTAACTGAAATGCCTGAAACGTGGATGCAAAACTGAGTATATCTATATAAAGAAATCATGTTTGTCTTTAGGGAGGCACAAGACATGTATGCAAAATGGGTATCAAGAAGCTATAACAGTGTTTGACAAGGGAGGAGACAAAACAGTCAGTATTAGGGGATGGAAAGGCTAAGTCAAGATAAGAGCTACAGCCTAATACAATAGCCAGTGGCAGGCTCAAGAAGTGAGATAGTGTTCAAGATGAAGTTGGATGGAGCTTTGAACAATGTAATCAAGTGGAAGATGTCCCTGCCCATAGTAGGGGAGTTAGAAATAGGTGGTATTTACAGGTCACTTGCAATGCAAACCGTTCTGCACAAGTCTATAATATTCTAAGTCACACAGCAGGCCTATCTATTTAAAAATGGTGAGGCCACAAGAAAAAAAGAAGTCACAGTAGTTAGTATGAGAAAAGGTGACTGGAGAAATACAGTGACACATCACAAAAATATTCTAGTTTATTAGAAAGTTTTCATCAGAAGCCCGTAATATCATGACATGTGAGAATCATCTGTACTATGACTAAATACTGTGGGCAGTATAACCTGTTACTGATATTATAAGAAATCAGATAGATCTAAAAAATATTGATAGATTCTGAAATTAACTTTCTAGTAACTATCATAAATTTAGCCTAAATATTATAATACCTGCACTGGCCACATTCTTATTTTTGCTAATTTAATGAGGACTAAGTTTGAATGTATATTTTTAAGTAAACCCACATATTTTTGAAGTACTTACTTGGCAAATATTTGATTTCATGTATACCCTTTTTCTTTTGTTTAGATAGAGTACAGTAATCACACACACAGAAAAACAGAATTCCATTTTTAACAATGTTTTAAAAAAACTGCCACTCAGTTAAGAGAAGTAACCAGAGCTAGTAACCAGGAAATTGTAATGACATTCACAGAAGGATCATACTGGTCTTTGTGCTCCCTTAGAAGGTTTTCTGCATATGTAATTGATTGTCCTCGTAGTTCAGTGTATTCAGGAGTAATGCCTGTGGAGTTACACATTTGTAAGTGAGGAGAGGCAGAGCAAGCCCAGCTGAGTCCATGAGTAGCTAGATTTACATTTACATTAAATAAAAATCTCCAGCCCATAGGGAAACTTCAGCATCTCAGCGCTTATTGTCATAGCAGATTAACATAATCAAAAGATCATAGTACTTGTGACTGAAAACTCTTCTGAAAAATCTAACAGTGTCCCAGCACAAGGAACAGCAAGTTGAAAACTTGAAAACTTGGCCCCTGTTTTGATACCCTCATGAGAAGTAAGAGTTTTGGAAAAATCTGGCCTATGTTGTCGTTCTGAATACTAAAAATATGGCTTCATACGTGCAATTCACGTCACTTCTCTATTTAACAGTACCCAGTGCAGCAATGCCACCATATGGTGTAGTCCTCTTAGTTATATCAGTATTTAAATGACAACACCAACAGGAGCTCATGGAAATACAGTGATTATGAGTCAGTATATGGATAACAGTGCCAGGTACAGACATTCTCAGAGGCAGAGTGGGAAATGCCTGAGGGGATTCATTAGTTTCTAACATCCTTCCCCATTACTTTCAAGTCCCTAATTTCTGTCAGTAGGATTCAGCAGCAGGTTGATGTCTCCTACATTTTAAACACTGCAGAATGAAATTTCCACCCCCCACAGCTTGGAAGAAAACAGGCCATGTGCAACTGAGCAGGCAAGAAATGTGTAAGATTGAATGTAGTTAGCACTGAGTTTTTCTGCCCAGGCATTGTACCTCTGAGGGGAGAGTACTACGTAGTGAGTAGAAAAACTGTTGTCTGTTGTACTGGGATCCTTGTCAAAGTGCATTGAAACTTTCTACCATTTTTTTTTAAAATGGAACATTCATGAAACATACAGTAATTTTTTCATCAAACTACAAGAAAACCCTAACCTAAACCTCATGCAGAATATATTCCTTCTTTTTTAATGTATCTTATAATTTTTGAAAGGTTTGAGACCTGGAGTTAAATTGTTCCATTCTGTTCCTTTAAGAGATGATCTGACACTACTTGCTGTTCACAAAAGATAAGCCCAGTAATAGATACTAAAATTCCTTAAAGTTCTGTCATTCAAAGAGCAGGTCAAAACTGCATTAATTCCACTGTCCTGGACAGCTCCACTCTGAGTATCCACTTTACCTTATTTCCCTCCACGTTTTCAAATATGTACCCCATTTTCTACAGTTCTTATAAAGCATCATACACTTTTAGAATATGTTTGAAGGGTACCTACACTTACAATTTGCAATATACTTGGGCATCCTTTGCACTGAATTTTTGCACTGATCTGTTGATGTACAGTAATGGTTATCACAGACTTATTCCAAACCACATTAATGTCAACAGAAAATTCACAATAAACTCAGTGAAATCCAGATCAAATCCTGTTTCCTTACTATTCCTCTTTGGATGGATACAGATGAATAATCCATTCTCACAAATATTTCCTGATCTCTGTTCTGACAGGTGACACATCACCTCTTTGTGCTGAGAGGTGTACATCAAACAGCATCTTAGTAGCTCTGCTATCTGTGGAATTCTTTCTCACAGATCAAAAAACACACAGATAAGTTTATATCACTGAGCATTCAATTTTATTTCTAAAAACATACTGGGAGACCAAAGAATTTAGATCGTAGATAGGTAAAACATTTAATAGAAAAAAAATTTAAAAATCTTTGGTTTCACATTTGCATCCTCTTCTTGATTTACCCAATACCTTTATTTTAAACAGAGAGATCCAGCAATGAAAATCTCACTTTAAATAGCATACTGCTCTAATCACATATCATGTGAAAAAGAATTTTTTTTCATAATAACAAAAAATCTACAGTAAGAGTCTAATAGTTTAACAAAGCTGTGGATTGATTTCAGGTTTTTCTAGAAACTCACACAAAGTAAAGTTCTAAAAGGATTTCATTCTTACTAATTCCAGGATCATTAGCAGTGAATATTTTTCAAAAATCCTATTTGTATATATACCAAGGCCTTATAGATTGTGTGGGTTTTGATACATAGCATTCACCAGAAGGAGGAACAAAAACATTAGAGAGAGAGAGAAAAGATGTTCTCATGGCAGTTATTATGCACGTATTTCATATCCAGACTCTAGAATTACTGCTCTATAATTGGCCTTCTGTAATAGTCAAAGCAAGTATTGGTTTATCCCTGTAATATTTATGACCTTTTTTTTCTGGCATTGATTATTACAGACTAAAAGAAAACTGACCAGTACAATCTGATCCCTCTTGGATTTTCTAAACCTCATCTGTAGCTTTCTAAGGATGATGGAAAGCTGCTTGTTGACACCAGCATGTTGTAGATGGATCTTAATAGAGTACTTATTGCTGAACAAGCAAAAAAGGGAAATCATGCAGAAACAGTATTGTCTTGTGCTGCATTTTAATAATTCTCCTCTCTCAAAAATGTTTTCATTTCTGACTGGGCTAATCACTAACGTCAAGAAATAGGAACAAGACCAGAGCCCACCAAGAATGCTCCAAGACCACTATTTACTCTTAAAAAAAAAAAAGGTGCAAAAATGAAAACAGTATAAAAACTAAAGTGAAGGAGTCATTTTAGTAAATAGTGTAATAATGATTGCTGGGCAATATTTGTGCCTTAAAGAGTATCTGAAAGTCTCTGGTTATACCTGGATCTATAAAGTGCTGTGACATTTGGCAGATTTCATCATGGTATTTTGGTATTGTCAAAATCACTGGAGTACAGGATGCATTATTTACTCTGGCTGTGGAAGAAGAGGTGGTGTCTGTTCCAGCACTGAGTGCAGAGGCCAACTAGAGCTGATCCATTGTAAAACCCACCATTGCAAGGAAACCTGCCCACAGCTTTCAGACAAATTTGAAGGATAGCGAGTCTAAAGTCTTGATGGTAGGACTTTAGGAGATTTTGTGATCTTTGGAAGGTGAATTTTGTTGCAAGAAATGAGAGAAAAACATTAATGATGAAAGCTGAATCTTTCAAGGTGATATAGAAAGATTAGACATCCAGATCTCATTAAAATTTTGCTAGTGTTCTCAGTGATTAGATGTGAAGACTTGTTTTCCTGGATACTCCCTACCCCATATTGCAAGCTGGAGCCCTGAGAAGTCATAGTACTCCATCCTATGGCTGCTTACGTGCCCTATTTTCTTCTTTACTCTTTGCTATGCTGAACCGATATTGACTTGAGACTCTAGAATTAAGTATATTCAGGTTAAAATCTCAGAAAGATTCTAAATTTTATACCTTGCAGATACTAGACTTCCTAAGGTAACATTGAGCTGTAAGCATATTTCTGCCATAGTTCAACAATTTTTAGATATCTAGATTTTAATATAGAATCAAATCTGTTGCCATTCAACGCACCAAAGATAAGTCTCTGTGCACAAACACGTTTAAAATGTTTTGGAGTTAACTTTTTCATGGCAGCTTGAACTATTAAAAACATGACAAAAGCATCAAGTTGATGAAAACTCTGTATCATTATCTATGAATAATGCAAGACAAATGCACCAGATTTGTACATCTGGGTGGCAAGGCTACTGCACAGATGTGGTACTAATGATAATGGAATTATTTTCTAAGGTTCAAGCTAACTTAATAAATCCAAAGAAGAAAGATTACATGCTGATGATCTTTTACTGAAAGACCTGCAAGGAAAATTTCAGGTTTTATATCCAAGATGTTAAAGTCTGGGCCAGGCGTGATTTTAAGTAGAGCTCCAATTTGGTCTTGTTCAGAAGCAAGGATAAACAAAGGATTGTTTGATGTATTCAAGCATGGAGAAGTGCAAGGAGGCTGAGGCTGTTTTGATAAAGGTGCCCTGTGCCAATTTGGCCGCACCTCTCAATAACAAAAACAATAGAAGTTCTCAATAAAAGCAGACATACAAAAGGTATGGCAGAAAGCTTTTGCTAGGTTTTTAAGATTGTGGAAAACTGATTATTGCTTTTCAGTTATCAATAATTTGATTAAGATACGTGTATGGTGCCTTGAAACTCCATTTTTGCAGTAAACAGTGGTTGCTAAAAAGGTCTGATGCAGACCACAGAACTGTGAAATAAAACTGGGTGGATCTAGACAGTCTGTGAATGAGAGCATTAAAATTCAAATGGCATTTTCCTTGGAGGAACAGAGGGTTCAGATAGAGTTTATTTTCTGAATGTCTAAGCTTCTTTAAGATGGCTTAACTGCCAGTGTTAAAAGTGGTGACTGAAGGCGGTTAGGCTCAGCTGGTGTCACACAGCTATGTATAAAACAATTACTTAAGGCTGTGCTTTAGTTCAGGAAATTGAACCCAACGATTTATACTGCAATACCCTCGATGCTGCATAATCATTATGGATAAACAATTTTCAAAGAGCTCTGAATGTTCGCATCTTGCAGAGATTGCCTCATAGTACAGGCCTATCTTGAGACAGGGAGACTGTCAAGACTATCTCGAACTAAGTAATCAGTGACTCTCTAGGAAACAGGACTGCCTATTTTCTGTCTTTTTCTGTTTTTAACAGGTTAATAAATCAGCAGTCTAATTTGATTTTGAAGGATTAAAATATTTGCCTAATTTTATTGCATATTAATATCTTATGAGTTTTGGGAAGACTTTATCCCCAATTTTTTATCTCCTAAGAGTTTACCAATATCATAAACCCGATGTTTATTCAACCTTCAGTCAGCACTGCCTTAGAGGATTGTAAAGCTGAATAAACCAAGCTATTATGCCTTTCATTATTACAGCTTTGAACACAATGAGCTTGTTGCTATCAAAAAAAAAAAAGGGTTGACACTTCTTAGAAAGATTAAGCAGAGTTTGGATATGGCATCTAGTTTGCAGATAGTCCTAAAGTATTGATATAAAATATTAAATTTATCCTCACAATCAAAAGAAGAAACATAAAATTTATGGTTTCATGTCTGGAAAGAGATCAGCAGGCTTTAGTTATTTGAGAATAGCTTTTACAACTTCCTAAGCCAAATAAACTTGATTAACAGAGTAAACAAGGACAGAGAGAGAGAGGTGGTTGTAAGCATCAGAAACAACTCTAGTTGCAAGGACTCACTTTGCAGTCAGGGAGCAGTAATGGGTCTGCTGCAAGTGATCTCATAGTGCAGCGTGGTGTTTGCTGCTTCCTGATACTGAGAACTTGAGTATATGCTTGTCCATAAGCACATAAATAGCGAACTGAGTGAAAAGTCTGAAGTTTCAATATAGAGTTGAAATTTTTCAACATGGCCATTATGAGTTCAGGTGCCTATTATTTCTCCAGCTAGAATGATAGTAGACTTTTGAAATTTTCAACCAGTTTTCTGTTGTTATTTCGAAGAAGATGCTCTTTATCATGAACTAACCATCCATTACACATTTAGGAAGGTAGATGATGTGTATAAAAAATACTTATATATAAAATCTGAGTGATATTATGACAGCACTGAAATTGAACTTAAGATTTATAGTTGCTAATACAAAGCCCTCTACTCCTAAGTTAAAAGGCATGCTTTTCATTGCCATGCTGTTAACAGAGCCATCAACCTCTAAATATGATCTGCCTATCATTTTGGAAGGGTAGTGTATGATACTTAACAGTTTAAGCTTATTCTTCATTCTAAGATCCATAAAACTCAAATTCCTGAGTACACTGTCACTTGCAAAAATGTTTTGGACCAGATCCAAAGACTTTCTCAGACGAATACTCCAAGATGACCTTTGACTGTGTTTTCAATGTCACAGA
>JAWWLV010000144.1:60134762-60150142 GCA_035041135.1 Platyrinchus mystaceus | reverse complement strand
ATAATGTACCCTTATTATCATATGTTAAGTGATCAGCAAGCCTAACATTTTATTTGGAACATTTCTAGTATTATGCACTTTACAGCTGTGATAAGGTTTTTTGGCTATTGTATGCACTAAAAACTTGTAAAAAAAATCACTTCTGTGTTGATTTTACAAAAAGGAAGACAAAGAAAACAATTATTTCAACTGTACCTTTCATTTTCTTATTGAAATTATGTTCTGTTGTACCTTGGATTACTGATCAGGACTAAAATAACATTGCTTGGTGGTGTTTTTTTTGGTTGTGGGGTTTTTTTTTGTTTTTTTTTGTTTTTTGTTTTTTTTTTTTGTTTTGTGTTGGATTTTTTTTCAGGAAAATTTCTGTGTGCTTCCAAAGTATTTAATGTAGAAATAAGTTTAGTGGGTTAGTCTGTGAGTAGTCTAATTTTCTTCAGAAGACATGCTGTCTACTCACATTGTATACAATCTCATCTCCTCATCCCTAAAATTTGTATATAAATAAATAAACATAATGAAGTAAATTTGTTGTGATACAAACCACATGCTCTATAGAGCTGTTAACAGTGGATTCCTGCACACAAGCAGTTTCTTAATCTTAATTTAAAATAATTATTTCTATTTTTTAAAAGAAAGGAAGTGGAAAGTGATAATATTGAATTTAAAAATAAGGAAAACATTTATTAATTTGTTTTTGCTGAAGAAAAAGAAAACTTCTAATGATTAAAGAGGTCTATTATTTTTCAAGATTTTTGTAGTTGTTTTCCACATTATATCAGTTGAAATAAAAGTACGACAAATGATCCAGAGGAGGAAGTCTCAGTTTCAAAACAAGGAACAGTAAAGAAATGGAAAGAACTGAATCATGAAATGTAGCTTTGGCACAGAGGTGAACTGTTTGCAGGAGAGCAAACAAAAACAGGTCATAAACCAGAGCAGGGTCTGTCCTCCTTGCCATGTGGGTACGGTGGCAAAGGGTTCCGTGATTACAGCTCCTTGGAACTGGGGTGGTTCAGATAGCAACGCACACACGTAGCTGTGCTGGCGTCAGTCTGGCAGGAGAGACTGAGTGATTGAACCTGGTACAAAAGCAAATAGATGCCAATGAAAGGGCTAGAAAGTAGATTAAATAGCTGGAACTGCACAAAGGGGAATTTTATCCTCTTTAGCATTAGTAGTCCTGGTTGCATCTATCTGTCCACTGCCAACACGGCTGCTCTTATCTTTGCCTGGCATTTCAGCAAAAGGAAGGGAGGAGAGCACCGAGAGCAGAGGTTGCACACAAATTGTAGCCTCCATATTTCCTATGTATAATATTTTTGTTTCTGACAGGATGGATGATCTTTTTAAACACAGTATAGGCTAGCATCCAAATACACTATTTATTTCCTCAGCATCATATGGGCTGCTTTGTGATATTTCCTTGAGAATAAATACAGATTGCAACCATCTGTGTCTGGACTCTTCTCCAGTATCTTCCCACAGTTACTTCTTCAATAACTTATTTTAGCTTTTCTTCCCTTTGTAAGTACATGTGTATTAATATATAAGTTATGAAGTTCCAGCTGGAAAAAAAAATGTGTCTCTTTTTAAAACATGTCTAATCCAATTTATTCTTAATCACATGAATCTTTAGTCCCACTTTGTGACAGCTGATACTTGAATGCTTATATTCTGTGTGTTAGGTTGCAATTATTCACTCCCTTTATACTGTGTGAAGATGTTATCACAGTATCTGCATTGTTTAAGCATTCTGGGTGATGCAATTTTATGGATAAGAAATATACAGATTCAGTTTTTATAAATATGCCAGAAAAATAACGATTTCTCTAAGAGCAACAATATGAACTCCTAACTTGTTCTTTGGTTTATTTAAGAGGACACCTGTGCTAGACACCAGTTCCTAAAGCTAGTTCACACCAATTCCTATAAACATGGTCAACCTCTGGAGAAAGTTTTGCACAATTTTTCAGAGTATTCTGAAAAATACTTCGTATTAACTGATAAGCACTTTCTGAGAAAAGCTGTTAATTCCACCACAGGTTTGGGGTTTTTTGTTTGTTTGTGGTTTTGTTTGTCTGTTTGGTTGTTTGGTTTTTTGTTTGGGTTTTTTTTCTGATGAAGTCTGTAGGCAAGGTTGCTGTCTGATTGGTATGAATAACTTCAGACTTATTTTTTCACCAAAATCTGCATTAGTCAATGGACCTTCCTGACCCACACAATGTAAATTATTAACTACTGGCTTACATACTTGAGAGCTAACTATGTAGCATGTCTTCCAGCCAATTTTCTTAGTAATCACTTTTCACACATAGCAATTCTCTCTCCTACACACATAGAACTAACAACTGAATAAACCTATATAGCTTAAACAAACTCTGTCTCATATAGACTGGAAAAAAAAAAGGAGAGATTGTTATTTGCAATGATTGTTACTATCTTTATAGTATCAAGTGTAAATGATTCACTAAATACTACTGTATTTTTGAAGGCAAAACCAACAATCAAATATTGAAGATAGAAGGAAATGAAGGTTCACATTTGACTGACATATCCTACTTCAAGTTGATGGACTTAAAAATGGTTAACTTGAACCTGATTGTACAAGGTTACACAGATATTGATTTTATCACAATAACTTTTTGGATGTCTTTGAGCAACATGGTATTAGCCTTTTTTATTTCACACTTTTGCTAGCTTGGGAAAAGATGACAACAATGGTGGTGTGGTTTGACTCAGATTCATCTTCCAGTCTCAGCATAGAGGAATTTACAATAAAAGTTTATGCCTTACAAAATAGCGCTACAATACTTTTTTTCAGTGTTGAAGGACCATTTTGACATACATATAATCTACAATTATAGGCAGTAATTGATATATAATAAAAGTAAGTTTTCTTCTGACTTAATGCTCTCTTAAACAAGAGTAAGATGTTTCCTCCACCCAACATGTTTCTGTATAATAACTCCTGTAGGGGGGGATCATGCTGAACACGAGTTGTGTGGATTTAGTAAAATATAATGCAATAGTCTTCACATTTTGAAAATTTTTTGTATGTACAAATGAAGTGGATGAACAAGTTTAAGAGCCCAAATTTTTGTTTAAACTGTGTCATCCACAACCTTACTAGAAAATAAGCTGAAACAAATTTGATAGGTTTGACACAGAGCACTATATTGTATATTTTGACATTCTAAAATGGTTGAATTAGGAGAAGAGTTTTTTAGAACTATTAAAAACCTACTAAGGGGAAAATTACTTACACACAATTTTCTGTGGATAAATTCAGAAATAAAATCCAGCAGAATCTTGTATCACAAACCTATTTCATCTTCACCATCTTCCTGTAATTGCCTGTTATGTACTTACCCTTCAATCTCAAAGAGTTATTCCCACTACTTTTTCCAGGAAGGCTTGGAAATTGTCCTTTATATTTTGCACTATATAAGTGTTACAGCCCTGAAGTAGCCATTTTACAGCTAGCTTTTACTTTCTGTATCTCTTCAGCTAGTTCATGAGTGTTATTAACATTTGATATTCTTTTTCTTCTTCTTTTTAAGAAGAGAAAGTGGAACATTTATACAGGCTCACCTTGACTCAATAATACTTAGGATTTTGAATTACGTTTTTCTTCATGTTTATGACAAGAAAAAAAAAAAGCCACCTCTACATGAAACTATTGAATTTTAGTGTAAAGTTCTGGAGAGGTGACTCTTTTTGGTTAAAAATAAGACTTTCTGACAGGAAGCCCTTTCATAAGAACATCTCAACTTTCCTCTTCCCACTGTATGTTTAGACAACACATTAGTCAGCCTGAAAGGCTGCACGTAGTCATCTCACCTGCTTACTCATCAGATGTCGCTAATGCGGTTTTACACAGAGCAGGTATTTTGGGTGGATTGAGGGCTCTCATTCTACAACGTTGAAGACATCTTCATTTTATAACTTAACAGCTTAAATTTCGTGAAAGTGTGCTTTGTTTTCTTTCATAGCAGTAACAATATCTGCCCTGAGCTTAACGAATAAAAAGGCCAAAAACTAGCAGACCAAGTTTTCCCTTGGATAACAGCAGACTGCTTTTACACATGGATAAATCTTGCTTTGGTATGGTTGAGGTGCCTCCTTTAACAAACTGTATTGCTGACAGCAAAGAGCAAGATTTTACAGCCTGAAGCCAGTGGGAGTTTTGCCTTTGACCAGAGTCAAAAGTGTATCAGAGCACAGGTTACTTCCACTCCCATAAGACACTGTCAGATCTGAGACACAGTCCTTGTTTGGGAACCTTTCACTTCAAATCCTCTTTTGCTTTAACAAAATCAGAAATCTTTGACTCAGAATGTCTTGAACAATAGCTTGCTTAAGATGGGCTAGGCACATGGGTTCACTTCCTGGCTTCCAGATAAAGTTTGTTTCAAAAATTACATTACAAATCAGTAATGACACTATAGATCCAATAGATTTGTACAATATCTTTGAGTAAATGGAGAGATACGTAAAGAATGATTATATACTTATGAACTGGAGAGGAGGTAGTGCTACAGTTGAGATTAAAAAAGGTATGACTCATAAAAACCTACCAGCAAGGGCTACATTGTAAATTTCTGTGAAACCTGGTTTTATTGAATAGTTCTAATCCACTCTACTGGGCACATACAGCCTAAATCATGAGCTTTCAGTTTTTCAGCATGGGACTTATATATGATAATTTGGAAATATTATTTTTTAAAAACCATTTTGAAGGACACCTTTTTTTACTAGAGTGAGCATATCCTCAAATTTCTTGTTTTGTAAACTATTTATTTGGAAAATTCTCTTGAGGATGATCAGAGAACTCCCATTCTTAGTCATCTTCAGTTCCCTTTTTGTGTTTAGGTTGATAAGACTTTGGCATGCAAAATGCTGCAAGCTGGAAATATGGCAACTGCAATTGATGAAGCACTAATTTTCATGCATTTGTCGGGAATTCAAACCCATTTGTGCAGTGAAGAGCTTTTCAACATAGTGTTCTATTAAAGGGCAGAGGGACAGGTATTTCACTGTGCTCATCAGAGAGCATATCTTTCATCCAGGGTTTTCAAAGTACTTCCTGAATTAACCTTTCTGACTGTCTTTTGACTGAAGTATCAGGTAGGTGAACCGATCATTTTATTTCAGCACTTCAGTGTGAAACATATGCACACGAAAGTGCTGATCCTGCAGAGACGTGAATGATGCTCCATGGGATTCATGGAGCTCAGTCAGGCCTGGGTCCTGCAGACAAATGGGGCTTGTGAAACAAGTGACTGCAATCACAGCATTGCACATCATCTCCTGTGCTTCCAAATGCCAGAGTCAGGCTCACGCTGCCTGTGGCTGCTCACAGGAACTGCTCTGCTTCTTCCATTTGCCTCACATACCTATGTGTGCCTTACTTGCTCTTTGATTGCTTTTCTCTCATCTTGAAATGTAGGCAAGATTTTGCCCTATATCATTAAGTTTGTTTTGAGATGTTGAATAATGTTACAACATCAGGTATTTTTCTCTGCAAATTCATACATGTATATACATATATACATTATTTGCTGTTTGCTGTGAAAAGGTATTGGATGTCACATTTTAGAAAAATCTTTTGGCTTTCACGGGGGAAAGCATGCTGGGTTTTGCTAGATGAGTAGTTAAAGTCAGAGTAATTAAGTCAGCTGGATTTGCAGGTGGTAGGGGGAGAATATTTTTTTGTTTATTCTCAAAACAAATGGAATTATAGAAGTCAAGCACATTTTTACCTTGAGGATTTTAGCCAAAATTCAGGGCCATATATCTGAACAAGAGGAGAAAAATAATTATTCTTCTCTATCAAGAATAATTTTTCCTTTACAGATTTCTCAGAGGAAAGTTTATTTTTTCATAGTTCCCAGCTCCTTTTTCAGATACTGCTCATCTTTGAAATTCCCTCACAGTTTTTCTCAAGGTCATTTTCTATAGCTCGATCAGACTTGATTTTCTGCTGCCTCCCTCTCAGCATTGCACTTGTTTGTCTTCTTTTTCTTTCTGAGGTGTTAAATTTTATCACCAATCAGTTCTTTTAGTGAGTCACCTCCAAGCCCACATATGAACCTCTGTTCTGGTAGAGGTTATAATCCCTTAATCTCTTCAGTTCTATAAAGGAATATTGTTACTTTTATATTTTTGGGCACATATAAACCCAAGTATAAAGGTTCAGAAAAACAATTTAAAAAATAGAAGTTCAGTCCAAATTATAATGCTTGAAGTAGTTATGATAATGTAAAATGTGATGGATATCATGAAGTAATCATACACATTGTTAGGATAAACATTTTAAATACTCTTTTTTACAATAACTTGTGATGGTCATGGTGGAGAAATGCAGCCAGATCAAGCTCATACTGCTAAAACCTTTAACCTGAGCAGTACATGTACATATATTTCCTGCCCAGACTTTTTACATAGAAAAGCTCTGGTAAGAATTATCCTCATGACAGAAGGAGAAAGAGTACAAATGACATGCCAGTTACAATTTCAGTGTTTATTGCAATTCATGAAACATCCCTGATGTACAGCAAAATCAGGCTACTGGACCACATGTCAGGAATGTTAATTTGTGTCTTTAAGGTCATATTTAATTTTCTTTCTTTTGAAAAGAATTGAGTTTGTTTTCTGGGATTTTAGGAGGGAATAAATAGTTTTTTATTACACAATAATAACTACTGTGAACGCAAGAAGCATATTTTAAGGAATTCTCAGTATAGTAATGCAGTCGTTGCTGTAGCTGCCTCTACGTAGTTCTCTCTGTAACTATAAACCTTTTAAGAGTATAAACCAGATCAATTTTTTAGTAGTTTCATTCAAGTTTACAAAGCATGAAGGTAGTTAATATCCACCGTTCCCGGTCCTGAATTTTCTAAACAGAGAAGATTTTAGAAATATTTTGCATACAACAGTTGCTCTGTTCACAAGCTATGTAGAATTCATTTGTCAATTCACACTGGTGCAATATTTTAAAATTCATAGAGAATATAAGATATGTCTTGCCAAACAAGTAATGTTCCCTTTTGTTAAACATACATGTTAGATTAAATGCCTCAGTTCATATGCTGCTTATCACGTTAGACAGAATTCATTCTGCCATAAGAGCGGATGGCTTAGTTTGATGGAATGTACTTCATTCAAGGGAGAGGATTGTATAGTTTGACAAAATGCCTTTTGTGGATGGATTGGGCACAGGAGAGTGAATTGTGGTGTGTTGTCTATGAAAAACACCAAAGAATTGATTTTAAAATGTTGAGTATAGAATGGATTGGAGTGGTTTAAAATATGCACATTATTGATCAATCAGATTGAGAGGCCTGACAAAAAGTAAAAAGTGCCCACAGAACTCATTCTCTCAATGGGGATGTTTTTCATCTACCTGTATCCTCAATAAATTGTATTTTCTTGTATACTTCATATGCTCTTATCAGCACAATGCCACATTCTCCCAATTCCTCTTGCCTCTGACAATAAAAAGTGTTTAGTGAAATTCCTTGCTGTGACAGATTTCACAGGCAGTTCATAGTTCAGCTGCTCCTGTTTGGTACTTGCTTCTCTGGCCTAGAAAAGAGTCAGAGATAGAGCTCAGGGAACTGGGCATTTGGCTACAAACCCATCTGCTGCAGATTCATGCACTGAATTGGGTGACTAACGTACAAGTAGAAACCCAGCAAGGCGTGTGTTTTGTGTTGAAATGCCTGACTCAGGGTATCAGTGCAATTCACATCCCTAAAACACCTGATTTTAATTAGACACTTAGTAATGGTGTTCAGAAAATCCCAAATGCTGAGAGAAGGAGAAAATTCACTAGAAAATAATGAGAGCACTTGGAGGCTGAGACACAACTTCATTGACAGAGCCGCAATTGTTGCTGCTCAGGATGACTTTTGAGCACACATGCCTGCATCAAGCCAGCCCTTTCCTCTCTGGGGAATGCCAGTCCAGCAACTCAGGTGTTTAACATTTAGGTTTAGGAAAATTTGGCTCATATCCACAGCATGTGCACCTGCTTTGTGGTTGACAAAGAACTTTGCTCTTTTTCCCTAGAGCAGGACTAGTTGTGTTTGACCCATGCAGATATGTTGAGGAAGTAACTATAAAAGGGCATATAAAAGGGAAGTAACTCTAAAAAACTATAGTAACTATGTAAAAAAAAAAAGCATAAAAGGGACATGAATACAGCCACTTTGCCAGAAAACCATACAAGAGCTTCCAAAGGCTGAAAGGGTTGTGCCTGCAAAATCTAGGCAACCTATTGTTAAAGAAGAATAAATTCCTATTTTTTCTTTACTTCTTTAGCAAACAGTACTTTTATAACACAAATCCCAACTCACTCTTACCAAAAACAATCCAAGGCCATTACGTGATATGCAGAAAATTATGTTTTTGAATATGAATAAATGAACATAATTGAACCATAATCTCATATTGCATTTTACAGTGGGGTGGGTTTAAGTGAACTCAATAAATTCTAGATGGGATAGTTTCCACACAAAGACAGTAGCATTGCCCAGGGTCTGAAGTTGGACATGACTAGATCCCTGCAGACCCACTTGTATAGTATCTATGAACCTGTTGAATGTTTAATTTGAAAAGAGTGTACTGTTGGCATATGCAGAAGCTTTTGAGCTAGCAGACAGTCTATGGATTTTTATTTTGTTCCCTATTTCAAAACTGTTATCATGACTTCTGTATCAAACACTCTCATAAGAGTTCATAATGCTGCATAATAGGGGTAGTTTGAAGTGTTTATAAATTGTTAATGAATAATGTTAACTGACCAAAGTTAATAAAGATTCATTAAAATTCATAAAATGGTTCATATATATTTCATTACAAACGTAAACTGAAATACTTTTCCAAACATGCACGTTTCCTGAAACTTAAAATTAGGAATTTTCAGAAGCATTAATTAGTGGAAAGCTGAAGGAAAAGGTTATGATGAATGTAAAGTTTGAGCTATTTTGAATAACTCTTCTGTATAAGTTCATAAATTATTCAGTACAAATCACTTATGTAATATTTCTTAAAGGTAAAAGAAGAATCCTTTCAGAGTTTGTTGCCCTTTCCTTAAAGCAAAATAACTATGCTACTTTACTAGAACCAAGTTACAGATATAAATTGATTTCCCCCCCCCCCCCAGGGCAGGCATCAGTTACTTCCTAAAGTAAAGAAATGCTCAAGGAACATATGGTTGAAGGGATTTGACAGGGTTCTGTTTTAGAAGAAGAGATGTATATGAGACTGAAACAGGAAACAAGAAAGTATCGGATTCAGCCAATAGACTGCCAGCATGTTTTATCTAAATATAAGTGAGCTTTAGAGTAAAGCACTGGCTGAATGCAACTGAAGGTTAAGAGCAATTCAGCTTCCGAACACAAAAGGCAGTCAGGCCTTATCAGCTAGGTAACAAACTTTGCTTAGACTTAATTGTGCATAGCTGGCCAGTGTCAGTGGTCTTAATCAGATGTTCAGTTTCACTGAATGAATACCTTGGGGATGGTGTTTATGGGTTACTCTCATGAATAAACATTTCAGAAGTGAGCGTATGAGATCCAGAAAGGCTACTAAAATAGCACGTGAAAGCTGGTGAACTCTAAATACCTGGCTCAGCATTTGAAGTCCACTATTAATTTTGAAAGAAAGTCACCAACACTAATAAAATGAGGATTTATATTCCTTCAAAATTGAATATGACCCGAATTCAAAAATGCTAATTAAAACATTGTGCCTTTTGTATAGACTTATTATCAGTTACTCTGAGTCTTTGAACTCCAGCAAGAAGGATGGGGAGAATGTCATAACCATGATGCCCAGAAAACTTAAGAACATGGGATTCATAGTGAGACTTTTCTGGAATGGCAGCTTTAAAAAAAAAAAAAAAGAATTTTTTTTTATTATTATTTCTCTGGGGCTGTCAAGCCAGGTTTCTGCTTTCATTCATCCTTCTTGTGGTAAGGGTTATGACATTTGCAATTTCTGCCCTTTTTTTTAGATGCACTGCCACTTGTCTTTGAATGAAAGAGAGAGGAATCAAAGAGCTGTTCCTCACTTTCTTTTTTCTCACCTGTGCCCCCTTGCAGTACAAATCTATTCTGAAATGGAAAGTGAGATGCTAAACTTCCATACTCATTTTCTAGGCTACTGATGAATGATTACCAGGAAAATAATTATGAGGAAAAAAGCTAGACTCCAATGGAATGAAGATGCTATTTCCAAACACGTACCAGTGAGTTGCAGTCCATACTGCTTTTCTGCACTGATCTTGCTGCTTAGAAGTATCTGGTCTCTTTAATAATTCAAGGAACCTTGTGTTTTCAACCCAGGGCATATTACTAATAACCTCTGAATGTTATTGCTGGAAGGGCCCCTCCCAAAATGTGTCTTTTTTTCCCCATGTGGAATTGGCTGCATCATGACTTGTGCACTTGTTTTCATGCAGTATTGAGCATTTGAGTAGTGTTTTCACACTGCCGAGCTGCAAGGGAAGGGGGCTGGCAGACAAAGGAAGTGTCCTCAAGAGAATGGGTGTGCTACAGTGAGAAGGGTCAAAATTTCCTGGCAGCTGAGAGCAAAGAAGCTGTCAGTCAAAAGAAGCTGCAGGATACATGTAAGGCAAAAGTTTCATTTAATAGAATAATTGTGGTGTTTTAAAACCAACTTTTGATCATCAGTTTTCAAAGGTACTCAATGTCTTTATTTTAATGAAGGCACAGAGATATGAGCAGAAGCCAATGAAATGATGCAGAAACAAAACCAGAATTGGAGCATGAGTCCCTCAAATCTCATCTTGCACTTAATCTTCTTTACCACATCACTTCACTTTGTCTCCAGGTAAGCTTAAAGAAGTGTGAGACAGCAGACTGGAATGTTTTCCTGACTTCCTGTGCTGGATCAGCTGCAGTCTGGAAAGGCATCAGATTGCTGTCTTGTGAGTGGTATGGGCATCTCCTTCCCCAGAGTCAAAGTAAATGTTTTTTGTTTTCTTTTTTTGGAGCACACCTTTTTTTTTTCTTATGTTCAGATCACAGAATTTAGGCCACTGGCTGTTATGAGGTTTGATTGTCATTACCATATATGTATATTTTCTTTATTTTTATTAAGATTCCATTCACTTTGTTAATTTATCACTGCTAAAAGATTTTTTTAAGAAGTATTTCACCTGAAACAATTTCCCTCATTTGTATATAGAATGCATTGGCAACGTTTAGATGAAGAACTGGATGTGCAGGCAGATATTTGAACAGATATTTAATACTTTCAAGTGCTATAACATTGGGTGTGGTGAGCAAGACTGGGGCAAGTTTGGGCTGTAGAGTCCAGTCTAACTGCAGTAGCAAGAATGGTGTCCTCCAATGACACATACTGTCAGGGACATCAGCAATGAAAAGAACGACATGAGATTTTTATCTAACCTATCCAGATAGTTTTTGCAATTGTTGTGTTTCTACTAATATTCATTCCAGTACAGCAGAGCAAAGCTTGATGTCATTTGTGTCTCAACTTTACACAGCATAATACAGTGAGTTTAAGGCTTACCGTTTGAGTTCAGAAGTTTCCACGTTAAGGGTATGGTTTTGTGTAAATAATCATCTGCTATTCAGGCACATCATATGTGAAACTCTCTCTACTGCTACAAAGGCCTTCCTAAAATCAAAATGACAGATTCAGCACAAGAAAATTCTTGCAGATCTGAGTGAATGCCTAACCATTCAGGTTTCCTTTTGCTTGAAACAAACAGGTAATTTCTATGATTTTAAATTTACTAGGTAAACCCCTCCCTACATATGGCCACTAGCTACTGAAGACTTAAATTACGATGTCTTATCACTACAAAAATAATTTTCTTTAAATGGGAGCTGATCAGCATTCAGAGCCACATTCTGGTGATTACTCCATGCTCCTGTAGCTGTAGAAGCAGGAGAGAGTGAGAAGTAACGCAGTATTTCCAACCTGTGATTTCTCATCATAATTCTGCGCATACACTCAAAATGTCTTCTCAGATTATAAGTACAAGAGCTTGTATCTGCAGCGCACCAAATCTCTCAAGGTGATTGTATCAATATATGAAACATCAAGAGTTAAACGTGGAGAACGAGGAAAATCTTGCAGTTTTCAGAGGAAAATTGTAGGAAAGTCAATTCAACTGTTTGATTTTGAACTGCTTTTGACTTGATAAGAAGGAATTGAACATTTTGAGAGATGTTGGAAATAAAGGTTAGGTGAGTGAGATGATTAATAGACACGTTTACAGGTCACCTGTCTATAGGTGAGAAAGAGATGTAATTTCTTTTTACCAAAGACATACAACATTCTGGCACACAACAGAAGTAGGGGCCTGGGTTAGCTTTGGTACAAGACAGGTAAGAGAAAGTTAGGTGTGTTGTAAAGACTGCGGGAGACAGGAAAAAAGCAACGAGCTGAGGAGGAAAGATCACTGGACGCCACCAGCCCAAAGGATTGTAGTGTGAGGGAAGTTTTGAAGAAGATCAGAGAGAATTTATAGGAAGTTATATACAACAGTGTACAAAACCTGTGTGGACCTGACAATTTGTACCTATACATGCTATACAAAAAGAAATAAGATATTATTCACCAGAAGCTCCAGTTTTCAGTAACAAGCTGTAGGAAAAGTGAGTTTAACCCATTGGAGTGCTTCAGGTAGAAGAGTGATAACAAAATGAGGTCTAGAGACCTAAATTGTGATATTGAATTTAGCAAATTACCCAATTTTTATATGAGGAAATACACCATGAAAGAAATAGTACTGGAGGCAGCTAAGACACTGGGAATGATAGTTCATGGCTCAAAGAATTTAAATGTGATACATTTTGAGGAGTAGTCAAAGATGTTTAATGCAAACTTCCCTGTCATCCCTCATGACCAGAGCAAGCATATATGCTGGTAGCCAATATCTAGGTTTTCTTGCAAGAGAAAGCTATTAATAATGCTGTATTACTGCTTTTGAATTTATGTTTCTTCAGATACCACTGATAGTTGATTTAGGTTTCTGCTTTAGACAGTTTGTTAAAAAACCAGCATTAGAAGAACACATCTGCCTGAATGAATGCCTTCTTAAGCTCCTCTCTTTGGACACCTATAATTTAGTAGCTTTTTAGTCATTTTATGTGTATGACAATATCAGACTGAGCACTGCTGATAATTGTCCAGAAAAATAGGAAAAGGACGATTTTTCTCTTAATGTTGCCACATCTCCAATAAAATGAAAACTTTTTAGTCATGTCTGTGATCCCTTATGTGTTTCATCCTCAGACCCTTTTCAAAACATTTACCATTTTATTCAGCTTTACAGAATACTTAAAACTGCAAAGTTATCAGAAGTTCCATTAAATTCCCTCTTTTTTTTCCTCTGAATGACACAGATGTGTCTTTTCTTCTGACTTACTAATCTTTAGTCAATTTTAATTTATCTTCTATTGCACTGGCTTTTATACATTTCTTCGATTTTGTGTCATTAGAAAAAAAATATTTCAAATGTCTATATATAATGTTTAGCTGAAATTAACTATAAAACCGTAGGGCTGAGAGGGATAAGCACCTCTCAAGCTGCAATATAAGCCATTCCTTTTTTTGTTGTTGTTAAATAAAATAAAAATTCTCTCTGCTTTTTCAATTTTCTAATTTGCTTCAATATTTTTTCCTATCACACTTAAATAATGCTATATAAAAAAGATTTATGATTTCTAGAAAAAGACCTTAAATGAATCTCTGTCTTTGTCTCACCACTGACTAGTTTGTTATTTTGGTTTAACTTGGGATAGGCTGATCCAAGATGATATTCTCTAAATCAGAGTCACAAGCCATCCTTTGCCAAATAATACATTTGTAAATTTTATGTAGTATTCATCCCACATGAGTCTCTTCACCAACCAGTTGACAGTTGTAAATCACACTTATACTTTTGATCCTTCTTAAACTTTTGAGCAATATTAGACATCCACTATCCCTCTTGTGCTTCCACTGTCTGCAACGAGATATCTGTAAGATTTACCAAAGGCTTTCCTGCTCCCCCTGCTACTTACTTCATAATGACGAGATATTATTCATCTAGATTTGCTGTCTTGTCATCTTTTATTACAGCTAGTTGCCAGACTATATATCATTTTGTAATCATAAAATCTTAGTGCATTTTACTCTTTTCCCCAGAAAGTTCTGCTTCAGTCTCCAGTGTGTGATCTTCCTAAGTTTTCTTTTTGAGCACTAAGGCAAAGCTGCATTTACAATCAGAGCAATATGTAGGCTTTGCTTGTCTTATGAATTCCTGACTCACTTCACCCCAACCGTTCATCTCAAGATCAAGGTATTTGAAATTTGGGTAGTGACATGACTTAAACAAGAACTATTATCTCTTTGTTTACATAAAAAAAAAAAAGTATCTAAGTTAAAATACTGATGTTGAAAGGTGACATCATATTGAAAAAATCCCAGAGAACCTCAGCACTAAAAAAAAGGGAAGGGACTGTAAAAGAGTTTAGAAAGAAAACTCCATCTCAGAAGGATAGAAATAAAGGTGAATGATGCATGAGCAGACATATGAACAGAGAATCAGATTTATCATTAAAACTTACATATTATGGACCTGCCATGCTTCAGGACTGGGAGAACAAGTCCATCTTGCCTCCTATGGGAAGGCTGACTCTGTATTAAGTAAATACCATGCAAAAAGCCAGACGTGCTGCCAGCATCACAGCTATTACAGCACAGCAGCTTTTCCTTACCATTGTATGACTGCAGATACCTACAGAGAACAGGAAATTTTTAACAAGCAGTTATCCACCCTGAAGTGGATGAAGGTCAAAATGTTGATTTTTCATATGAAGATGCAGCTATTAAATCAGAAAGTATTAGTGCAGGCAAAATTATGCCAATCTATATGCTTGGCATAGTTTTCTAGTTCATCCCTAAACTTGTTCATTGACCAGGAAATCAAACATATATGGACTCGATCCCAAAATACAAACTTGTCATCCTAAAATAGGATTTGCATTTACAAGTGGGTGTCAGTCATCCATGGCTAGAAATGAAAACTAATATAGAAAATATGCATAAGATATATAACATGCCTGAGAGCATTGGTGCAGGAAGTAAAATATTTTCATTCTTATCAGAACTTTTCAAAGTATCTATATGTCCTTTCTGGATATTTAGATTCACTCTTTTAAATGTTAGTCTTGTTTGCACTGAAGTTCTTCTTCATCCAGTAAGTCTTATGGAAAAAAAATAAAAAAGAAAATTAAGAAAAACTTTATACTGATAAGCCACTTGCAAATATTGTCTTTGAAAATGGTGTTAGGCAATTCTGAGAAATAACAGATTACATATGAAATTTTTAA
>JAWWLV010000144.1:60111906-60133139 GCA_035041135.1 Platyrinchus mystaceus | reverse complement strand
AATAAGACTAAAATATGTCCATTACTTGCCACTATTCTAATTTAAAAATGTCAATAAGAAGCTGACTAAAACAAAAACTTGACTAAAGATCCTTGATTTTTCTTGAAGATGTTGTGTTACTTTGTACCATTTTGCAAAATTCCTCTAGTAATTTTATAAGCACTGTTTTTTACTTTGTTTTTAGCCGACTTATCTCATACAAAAGGGAATTTTATGGCCAGCAACATAAAGAGTATCCCAAGGACTTTTATAAAGGTGTTGAGCAATACTTATTTGCTTTGTAATGTAGCAGCCAGCTTTTATGAAACCATATATTTTTCTCACATAACCAACTGCTTTGCTGTAAGTGTATTCAGTAGCATAGAACTTTTAGTCGTCAAAGTGTTTCCAAAGGCTTTTAGTACAACTACATTGATTCTGAATATTGTGTACGTAATAATTGTAATGGTACTATTATTGGAAGGAGCTTCTTTGGGGTTGATAACTTGGAGGTGATTTCAAAATAGGAACTGTTTATCATTATTACATCATTGTATTTTTATGTGAAGTACAATCTGCAAGACAAGTTTGCTCATAACATGCTAATTTTAGTATCAGAGAAGAACACGTTGTGGTTCAAGAAATTAATCTTACTCTCTGCAAGTGACCTTTCTAATGGTTCTGCTATAGATTCCAGTTTGACATAACCTTTTCTTTTTGTTGCCAGTACAATACTGTTTTTGTGCCACTCTGTACTTGGTCACTGCATACATGTGCAAGAGAGGAAGGACAAAGCAGATGAAGTTCTGTGGGGTCACACTGACATGGGGAGAAGCAGCAAGAGGACAAAGGACACTGACAAGGTGATTTGACTTCTGTTGCTGGGGCTGTGCACATGGTCTTTTTCAGACAGGCATTTTTAGAGTCACTCTTTTATCTGAACCTCTCATGGCAATTCAAGAACAAGTGCAAATGCAGGTTTCAGGTGAACAAAAGAAGCCCAGAACCTTTGAAGCTCCTAAACAGCCTTTTATAATTTAAAGGAGTAATAGTGGACTCAGGACACAAGACCTTCATAGGAGGGACCAGAAACTCAGAAGTGATGGAAAACAAAAAAAAGGAGAATAAGGATAAACACTGTCATTTCATAAGAATTTTTTTGCTATTAAATTGTTTTGCTACTAAAGAACTGCAATGAATATTGAAGAGGGATAAACTTTTCCCATTCAAAGTAACTTACCAATAAACTGGTAAAAACTTGAGATCTTATCACTTACTGAGATATTTAATAAAATTGTTTTTCTTATCTATTAGGAAGAAAGCCATAACTATTGTATTGACAAAAACTCCTTTTAAATATAATTTTTCAGAAGGAAAAGAGAAAGAGATATGAAAACTTTTGGGCTAGAACAGATGATGTTTGTAATAACAATGCATTACAAGGTTGATGTAGAGATCTTCACAAGACGTTTGCTCGTATTGAAAATTGCACCTTTGAAACCTGATATTTTTTACAGAAATTTCTGTCTTCTGGCTGAAATGAAGCCCCAGAATGCTCAGCTCAGCCCTGATAACCTCTCAGCGCCTCATGGGAACTGGGGGTTTGCACGTTATGGCTGAGACCATGACAGTTGGTCTCACTAGAAAGAGGTAACATGGTGGTCTCCCTTCTTATCAAGATGCCACAATGCATCCTGAGATTCTAGATCTTTTGATGTTTGCTTCATGTTTGTGCTTCTTTAGTAGTTCCTGTCAAGGAAAACAAGGGATTATATTTTCTTATGGCTGGCAAAGAATGGCCAGGGGTTTCTTTGGGTAGTCTTTGGCTGGTTTTACACATGAATCCAGTTCCTCAGTGAATTGATAAAGGAAAAGAACAGCTTTAAGCATAGAAAGGGGAGACTGGGAGATGGTGGCTAATAGCAGATGTATGGGGAAATTCAGGAACCTAAAATGAAGATCCTTTACCAAAGACAGCAGTTTTCAGAAAGAGAATCTGTCTTACCCACAGGTACCTCAGTTACCTCAGCCACAAGTGTTGGTGTCTGTGCAAGTGTCTAAAGAAATATCATGTGTTTCCCTCTCTGCTCTAGAGGAATATCTTAGACATATTCTTTAGTCAATTTTCAAAGCAGGACACTTGGCAGGATGGACTTTTGGTTTGATAGCACAGACTGTGCCATTCATCCTGCTCCTTTACTTCTATTTCTCCATTAATATCACCTCTTTTACTGCCCTAAAGCCTCATTCTCTTCTCCAGGTCTCCTTTCTTGTTCTTGCCCCCAAAAGCTCTCTTATCTCTGACAGCCCTCTCCAGATTGCCTACTGATCTCTTGTTTTCTCATCTCACTTTTGCTTCATTGTTCTCCTGCCCAGTGCCCTCTCTGCTGTCATTGCACAAATCAGTTTTGCATAAATCAGTTCCACATATGCCTCTGTAGAGGCCGGGGGTGCACACAATATTACCTCTAAGTTCCATTTCGCTACAGTGAGTGGAGCTTACTGGAGCCTTTGCATGATCCTGTGCTCGATTAAATCAATGCTAACAGGAATTGTAGGATTTTAGCCTATGGATACCTTTAGCTGTTTATTTACTGTAATGATTTTTACACAAGCTGTTGTGAAGTTTATGTGTCTCCACCAAATTCCATTTTCAAGTAAGGAACACATTTTAATTCTGATAAATTGAGAATAAATGCCTTTGTCTTGCCTCTCTCTGTATTTGGGAATTCTCAAACTTCTCAGAGTAAAAACCTCTTGACCTACTTTTTGTCTGAACCCTGTTTTGCAGTCTGAGGCAGAATACACAAAGAGAAACCAAGACAAACATCCTTCAGAACGATGATTTCCCCCAGTTGGTTTCCTGCATGGCTATTTGTTCTGTCACTGTGAGTTCTTGATCAGCAAAAGTCTTTGTCTTGTATAAAAGTTTCTGTGAAGCTAATTTAGGGCACAGCAAGGCTCTCATTTAAACAAAAGAGAACCCAAGAAAAGCACAGAACACAGTAATCTGAGCCCTTTTGTTTTGTGTTGGAGAAATGTATAAATATTTTACTGTAACTGTCTAGGAGGTTATGATGAAATATCTCTTTTCTGGAAAACAGAGAAATAATCTTTCCTGGAGTCCAGCTTAGCTTGATGTTATCGAAATCAGCTTTCTGAGAGAGCAATATTTAAGGCTCTGAGTTGGGTCATTTTAGATTATGTATCTTTTTTAAAATTTCTTTGGGATTTTTTTTCAGGAAGCTTTTTTTCAAGTCTGAAGAGTTTTATTTTGTCCTAAGGCCTTAAAATGTCAAAAAATGTTTTGAAATCTTGAGACATTTCTCTAAATCGGAAAATGACCTAATGTAAATGTAATTAGTCCATAGCCCTGTGGAATACAAACATTGAGTTTCTAGCATCTCTTTAACCCTAATGATTGAAGAATATAGAAACAGACTTTTATATAAGTCTATGTGATACTCTACAAAAGCTTAGTTTCACATTTCCTTATTGATTAATCTTTCTATCTGGCAACATTTATGAATTCCTTATTAGACTTCAGAATTGTAAAGTATAAGTTGACTACTATGAAATACATATATAATACTACATATAAATATATATATAATGTATATATACTATAATAATACTACATATAAAATATTTTCTATCATTAGTAGCACTCAGATGTAATGTTTAAATAAATTACAGGTTTTCTTTGAATTGTACTTTGTTAATCTCTAAGTATTGAAATTGAAGCTTGTTATAGGTTTCAAATTTATGGAGAACATTGCCCTACATCCACTAATCCCACCAGGATTTAGTTCATAGATACTTCATTTTTGAAGCCCAAGCAGTGAGAAATTTAAAGCAGTATGGCATTTCAACAGGACTGTTGCTTTGTTCCAGGCTTAGCCATGGTTTTAAATACAAGTCTGAAGGGATGCTAACTGCTGTGAAGAATACAGCAGATGAATTAATTCAGTATTTCAAATTGACATACTGTTGCATGACAAATATTTTGCAGTTCTGATTGCTGAAGCCTATTTGGCTACAGAGAATGTGCAAAACACCATAAAATCTCAGAACCTTCTTGATAATTTTGTGTTAAGTACTGTCTAGATCATTTGCCAGGATCTTTGACTTCTGCCAAAGATGGTGATTGCATTTTTATCCCTCTGAGGAGCTGGTGTGTACTTGTGAGTGTGCTGACCCCCTGAAGTTAAAGTGAGAACACCCACTGGTCATGTACAGAGCACTGTACATGGAATATTGTCATAGAGTCGAGGCTTAGAAAGGTTTAATGTATCTGCGTGAATAAACATGATCTACTGGAACTTGGCATTATTTCCCACGATAGGGGCTCAGTCTCTAGTTCAGGTTTTGCAGTGAAGATGTTATCACTAAAATAACTGCGGTGACTCGTAACTGTGGCTACCCTCCTGGTAACACGGTTTATGACTAAACCTCAGTTGAAGACCAAAGCCAGGGCAAAACAAAATAAACACAGCAAAGAATAGCATAGCAAATGACAAGCTTCTTCAAAACTTGCACACCTATACAGGAAAATACAGATAGTTGAAATAGACTCACAGGTGCCAGCTTGGCCAGAGAGAAAGACATGACTGGGTACTGCCACTTAGGCTGTGGATATGTTTGCATCCACCATTGGTTTCATAGCTTCTTCCTTTAGCAGAGCAAACTGCCCAAATTGCTGTGACTTGTACTGGGGGTCAGAATGCCACATATTGCAAAGTGATGACCCTTTGGTCACTTAATGCACAGCTGCATGAAAACGGGATATTCTTGTAAAGCCCCTATAAAGACTGTGCAGCTTTCATGCTGAGTCAGCATTTAGGCCAGGGACTCTTAACCAGGCCTTTTGACTCAGCAGCTTGTTGTTGCATTTAGGGCAGAGACTAACACTGTCAAAGGACGACTGAGCTCAAAATGGACATCTATGGGTTAAACCTCCATAGTTCACTGAAAAACACAAGTCTGAATAGTAAAAAAGCAACTTTAATAAAAATAGGGATGTCTTCTTTAGAAAAATGGAATTTCTGCAGACAAGAAATAACATTGTCCTTTTATTTGATGAGGATGGTCACCTAAAAAACAGGGACATAGACAAAGCAGAGATTTTTAATGCTTTACCTCAGTCTTCAACATTGAGCTGTAGGACCCCGACAGTGAGAATGATAAATTCCCAGTAGGCCCTAAACTTTTGTGGAATTTGCTGCTCCAGCTGCATCCCTATAAATCTATGTGGCCTGATGGAATTCATCTGAGTACTCAAAGAGTTGTCTGATGTCATTGTGAGACTTCTCTCAATGATTTTCAATCATTGATTGGTCTTGGGAATCTGAAGAGGTTCCATTAAACTGGAACCAGGAAAAGGTCCCGATTTTCAATAAAGGAAAGAGGAATGATCCTCTGTACCTGTAGGTAATTACAGGCCTGTTGGTCTCAGTCATCGGTCACAGCCAGCATGGGTTTGTGCGGGTAAAGTCCTACTTAACAAACTTAATCTGCTTTTATGACATGACACTATTACCCACCTAGGGAGGGAAGCCAGTTGATGTAATCTTTTAGAAATTCAGCAAAGCTTTCCATAATGTCTCTTGCTATATCCTTCTGGACAAAATGTCCAGCACATGGCTGGATAAACACATTATGTGGTGGGTGAGCAATTGGCTCATGGGTCAAGTGCAGAGGGTAATAGGGAATGGGGTAACATTAGACCGGTGACCTGCCACTAGTGGGGTTCCACAGGGCTCCATGCTAGGATCGGTGTTTTTCAAGATCTTCATAAATTATTTGGATGCAGGACTTGAATGTATACAAGTAGGTTTGCCAATGATACTAAATTGGGAGGGGTTGTTGACTCTCTCAAAGGCAGGGAGGCCCTGCAGAAAGACGTTGACAAATTAAGGGCTGGGCAGGAAGGGGCAAATTCAGCACCTGGGATGGGGCAACCCCAGATGTGTGTACAGACTGGGGAATGAGATGCTGGAAAGCAGTGCCATGGAAAGGGACCTGGGGATTCTGGTCGATGGCATGTTGAATATGAGTCGGCCCTGACAGCCAGGAGGGCCAACCCTGTCCTGGGGGGCATCAGGAGGAAAGAGGTCCAGGTGGTCAAGGGAGGGGATTGTCCCGCTCTGCTCCGCACGGGGGAATATTGTGGCAGTTTTGGGTACCACAATATAAAAGAGGTATTAAGCTCTTAGCGAATGTCCAAAGGAAGGCGACAAAGATGATGAAGGGCCTTGAGGAGAAGCTGTATGAGGAGTGGCTGAGGTCACTTGGTCTGTTCAGCCTGCAGAAGAGGAGACTGAAGAGAGACCTTATCACAGTCTACAACTTCCTCATGAAGGGAAGCAAAGGAGCAGGCACTGATCTCTTCTCTGTGGTGATCAGCAACAGAACCCAAGGAAAGGGCTTGAAGTTGTGTCAGGGAAGATTTAGTCTGGATATTAGGAAAGGTTTCTTCACCCAGAGTGTGGTTGGGCACTGGAACAGGTTCCTCAGAGAAGTGGTCACAGCACCAACCATGAAAGAGTTGGAGCAGTGTTTAGACAGTGTTCTCAGGCATATCGTGGGATTTTTGGACTTGTCCTGTGCAGAGCCAGGAGCTGGACTTGATGATCCTTGAGAATACCTTCCAGGTATTCCCTGATATTCTGTGACTCTATGATTTAATTGTTACTATTTCTCCCCTTTTTCAAATGTATTTTAAAAATATTGAAAATAATTATCAGAAGTATAAAAATGGTAACATGTTGGTAATGTTTCAGATCTTTATCCGTACATGTACATGTAACAAATATCAACCTCAAAAGAATAAAACGCAGCGATCATCCCTAAATAAATCGATCTGACAGCAAGTTCACATAGTGCTGCAGGCAACATCTTGAAACAGGTTTGTCTGTAGTGAAATCTGAAAGTTTGGAAGAACGCAGTGTGAAAACAACACCTACAGTTTCATTGGGTTGGAAATGTCAGCATATCACAGATAAGGCAAAACTTGGTACTTTCTGTGTTGGGCCATGGAGGAGAGTTAAAGATGGAATAGCATGCAGGTGCTGAAGTGTGGTATGAATCTTGCTTCACATTCCTAGAGAAAGGTCATTCAGTTACAAACACATTGGGAAATTATTTTTGTTGAAACTAAAATCTAAATTTACATTAAGTAAAATACAGACTTTTGATGAGCTCTCTTTAATGCAAGAAAGTAGAAAGTAAAAAACCGCTAGTTCAATATTGCAAACATAATTCCATATCAAAGAATGGTTGAATTTATAAACAAAGTTTGTGTATCAAGATAAGAATCTCTGACTGTATGTCTGTGGGGCAGAAATTCATCTTTTTGGTAAAAAGAGCTGCATTAACACTTAGGAAATGTGTGTTTCAGTCCTGATCCTGCCTCAGACTTCCTGTATTATCTTTGACAACTTACTCATTGTTTTTAACTGCAAAACTGGGATGAGACCATTTCCTTTAAAACATTCTCCAGTTTATAAACTGTTTTAGTGAGGGACATTTGCATGTGTGTGTCCTGCATTGACCTTGTGTAAATGTAGGCCCTAAGACATTCTGAGGCAAAGAAAAACACTGTAGAAGTGCAGAAGGTGCCATTTGGTACAGAAAATGCCATTTTGACAAAATTAACAATTTTTTTGAGCACGGTTAAGTGTTTATGACATTTCCACATGGGATTTTTCCCATTTGGGGAATCAGGTTTTCAAAAAAATTTCTCATAAGATATTTAACATATACATAAATACAGAAAGAAATATTGAAAATTTACATTTTTGGAGAAATGTGAATATGTGTTTTTCTTCTGAGTCAAGGACAAAACCACTGAAATGTCGACATATAAGTAAACTGGAGAACACTAGCATTTACAAGTTGAAAATACTCCTCCAAATTCTATTAAAATTAATATGTCTCCTTTAGAAGGATAATTTTTCATGCTGTTCATTAAAAAATCCACGAAATTTTATGACTTACTGATATTTTGAATCAAGAAACAGAGAGAGTAGAAAACACTATGAGCTTAAAAGCAACCTATGTAAATATGTATAACCTTTAGGGGGAAAAAAAAAAGCGCTTTCTAAGAGTCTGTGTTTTCATTTGCAGTAGAAAAACTCTCAAAATCCTTAGATGTTGTATTTTTTGTGAAAAAAATTCTCACTAAAATGTTTGATATCACTGAGAATTAAGCTAAGGATTTATTTCTTCTGCAGAATATAAATTCTAAAATGTATTCAATACTTCGACTTCATCATCTTTTGTTTTCTTTTACCCTAACATTGATGCTTTTTTAATAATTTTCTGCTTATTTCTGTGTTCATGCTTTGTAGTAACCACTTGAAAATTTAGAATTATTTACAAAAATTAAAGGAAATAAGTCTGAACAGAGAATCCTATTGCAGAATTATCTTTATAATGCACAGTTTTGCTTGCTCTTACAATGCATTTTCACTGTGATTTATGAACACTGTATGCACAGCAGTTGCTGTTGAAGTAGTATGAAAGGAAATTAAGTTTGTAAGGATATCCGCTGTGGTAAAACGTCAGTGAATCACAGGTAATCCAAAGATAATATCATGTCCTGTTTCCTTTTTATTACCTTCTGCAATCTCATCTTTAGGGTGATTCTTTTGTCTGTAGTAATAACTATTTGGTTTGCTTAGTTCTACAGAAACAGTTTGAGACTCTCTTAAGCTTTAAAACTGGTACTGGAATTTTATTTTCTCTGCTTTTGGAATTTAAAATTGAAAAATACAGGGATTGAAAAGACAGCAATGTCAGGCATATCATTCCTTACTCGAACAACAAAGCAATTATGAGAAACTAATAATTTGAGTGAATGCTCTTTCTGAACATTAACAGCTCTAAATCTGGCAAATTCAGAGAAAGGAGAGGAATGTGTTGTTTAACACAGTCTTCAGCCTGGAGAATGTGTTTCCAAAGGACAATATTTTTCAAAAGATTTTTCCTTTGGGGTAAATAATCACTGGCAATGAGCAAGGAACTGGAAAAATCATAGTCCTGAGCAATATTTCAGAGTGTTTTGGAAATGTTACAAACTGTTAATAGCTTTTGCCAAGAAAAAAAGTAAGGACAGGGAACTATGACAAAAAAAGTTGCTGAAAAATAACCAAGGAATCATTAATCCTCATGTTAGCTCATGCCCAGGCAAATAGAAAAGCCTTTGGCACTTCTGGATTACTTTTGTTTGGGGAGGGGGCAATTTGAATGGTATGAAGGTTTTGGACTTGATTTTAAAACCAATATTTGGGTTCAAAAAGAACCAAAAGGACCTCTTAAACTTTCACTAGTGTTTCCATAAGATGCATCCCTTTATTCCACCTCCCACAAATGTTTTCTAGTTATACAATATCAAGTATATCAAGTCTTAATGTACCTTTGGTGCTTAGAATAGAAATAATGAGGCTCTCCTAATTTTGGGGGAAATAGCTTAATGGGATTTTATTTGTGTGCCTTTGTTTCTGATGAACTGAAAGAAAGTCAGGGATAACTCTTTCATTTAAATCTGAAAGTGGCAGTAATCATAACAGTGATTTCCTGCAGAAGAAAACCCTGTAGCTTAAATATAGTTCCCATGACAGGTATGTCACCTACAATTACCCGTCTTCCTCTTCTGAAATAATGGCAATCAGAACATTCCTTAAGAGACTTATCAGTAAGGGGCTAAACTTGTAGATGTTCAGTGGAAATTTGGTGCAGAGAGAAGCTCCAATATTTCAAACTTCTTTTAGAGGAAAATATTTAAGTCAAATATGTAAATGGCCACTGTGTTGCTGTATTAAAGTCTTTGCATAGAGAGATGGCTAATTTGTAATTCTGAAGTGAAATTTCCCATTAACAAGCTGGATGCAAATATTTCCTGAATGGATAGAATTTTCATCTAATAATACACTGGTACAAATGTGTTAACAGGAAAGGTCTATTACGTATTCAACTCTGCAGTAAAAATAGCTTCTAAACCAACAAAAATTGTTATCAGTGCTTACCTGGTGATATGTACTCTACTGTACAAGGAAACACTCTGCTTGGACACAGTGGAATTACTCATGTGAATGATATTAAATCATAGAATCATAGAATCCTTGAATGGTTTAGGTTGGGAGAAACTGAAAAGATGATGCCACCTGCAGGGACACCTTTCACTAGACCAGGTTTCTCAGAGCCCCATCCAACCTGACTTTAAATGCTTCCAGAGATGGGGCATCCACAACTCTGGGCAACATGACATAGGAAACGTTGTGCTGACCTGGACAAAGTGTGGTATTGACAGAGATCCAGGTCTTCTCAGACATCTTGATTCTATGGAGCAGAATAACAGCACCAAGGATTTCCCAGCATTCACAAAAAATCATAAATGTGAAGAGTTAAATTAAATTCCACTGAGACAACAGAAACTTCTTAATTTGTTTCAGTAGAGGCAGAGCTTTGCCACAGGACTTTTCTGATACATTTAATCCATTTTCTGGGGTTTTTTTTTGTTTGTTTGTTTGGGGGTTTTTTGGGGGTTTTTTTTTGGTTGTTTTTTTTTTTTCTCTTTTAGAAGGTGGTCAAGTGTCTCTCCAATAAACCACAAAAGTTGTGATTTGATTGATCTTGTGGAAGTATTTCTTTTTGCATACTTTATTTTTGTATACTTCTCAAAGAAGTGTTTTTCGTCTATGTAGTGATATTTGCTTTAAACAACTGCCATCTTTTCCTCTTCTCTCTTACAGTAAAATATGTTATACTTTATTTCCTTTAACAGAATGAATTTCCTGACACACTTTCCTTTTAACCTCTAAAACCCATGTCAGCAAATATGAAAGAAAGAGAAGGAAAAAAAAAGAGATGACCCGATGAGAAACAGGCAAATAAGGATTATTGAAATAATGTTGAGAAAGAGCTATTTCTGCATTTCTCTTTCCTCTAGCTGCCAGTTTGTGAGCCCTGAAGGGCTCACTGTCTGGGACATGTCTGAAGAAAAGCAATTGCACTTTCGGTAGCTGATCAGAGGCAAAACCAGCACTGGAAATGCACTTTCATTAGAAGGCCTCTAAGCACACATTAGATGCTATTTCTCAGAAATCTCATTCTGATGCTTCCAAACCCTCAGTCGAACCAACTGCAAGTAAGTTGGGATTCTTCCAGAGCATCCTTCGTATTGTATTGCTCTACTCTTTTCTTTCGTTCCTTGCACTGACTTGCACTCCCTCCCTCCCTCCCTCCCTCACTGATTGCAATCTCACAGGATCTCTTCCCCCCTCTCTCGAGGAGGTGAACTTTGGGATAACATTGCTCTGTAAAAGAAGGGGAATGTGGAAGCTAAGCCATTTGCTGCATTTTCTCACTAACTAATAATAGAGTTTTCAGGCTTTGCCTTGCCAAATGTCACAAGACAAGGAATATAGAGAAAAAAGAATTGGGAAGAAAGAGGCTTAAAAATATCACTTAAAGAAATAGATGCTGCTTTCCTTTTATTTCTATTCCTCCTGGGGCTGTCTGCTCCTTGCAAATATAGTTATGGGATTTTGGACAGAAAGCCTCAGAAAAGGGAATTTATTTTCTTTCTTATACAATAGAAATTAGGATTTCTGGGGATTTTTCTGAGGTTATGAGATAACTTTTTAAAATATGTAGAATATCATTTTAATTGTACTGAGAATAATGACATTGGAGCCTAATTCCTTTAATTTAAGATGATTTTCTTTTCCTTTAAAATATCATAATTGGAAGATTTATTTCTGGGTCTTTTTTTTCTGAGCCATCGTTTTCAGTGGCACAGAACAATATACATCTGTGGCAGGGCAGATAATGTGAATGACTTCACATTTACCTTTGCAGCTGCTTTTAGTTTTTCCTTCTTTTTTTCAACGTTTTGTTTTTTAAAACAGTTTGTGTGCAGGCAGGCTTCCAACTGATTGACTCCCTTTCCCTTGATCAGGGTCAGGGAAGCAAGTGAGGCAGAGCACCCTTCAGGGCTCTGCTCTGGCGGATTGCTGAGCAAAGGTGCATGTTCTGCAGTCAGGCACAAGGCATAAATCATAAGCCACAATCCCAAATATGTGACATTAGTAAAACAGAATGTGATCAAGCATATATGTCCCAGCCCACTCATTGAACTGAATATATAAACTTTACCTTATAGGTTACTCAATATGGAGTACAAGCAAGGCCCCTCTGGTGCTGATGTCAGTGAGCTGACTCAAATGGTGATACATTATCTTGCAGCAGTAGAATAAATGCTTTTTTTACTTTACTGCTTAAAATTGCTCAGTAGTCTAGAAACTGTGGCCGGATGCTGCAAAGATTTGTGTTTGTGAGTAATCATGGTGCTGTGAACAGGGCTATGCTAAGTGAACAGGGCTATGCAGCAGTTTGGTGTCAATGAGTTTCCTTAGACATGCAGGCTTAGGAGTTTGGTAATTTTTGTAAGATCACACGATTCATGGCTTTCAGGGTGTAATTGTAACATTTCTATTCCAGCTGAACATAGAAACTATTTATTCCTTTCTCTGTCTCTCTGTTCTTGAGAAACAATATCTACAGCTCTTCACATCTGTAACTCATCCTTAATCCTACTGAGGGGGACTCTGGCCCCACATAGTCGTAATTTGCATGTTGTTGTCACTTTCATGTCCCTGGCACTGAGAGGTTTTTAATGTTTTGACAACTTCCCTGTGCTTTCTTAAACTTGAAGTTTCCTTGTCTGTCACTTGTATTATGCATTTTATTTCCAGGATGTGTAACTGTTAATATACTCTTGCAGTCAGCACTGAAGCTATGAGAAAACAAACTGTTTAGAACAGGGAAAGAGTATGGAAAGCAGAACTGATTTACTTAGTGTGTGTGTTCTAGTCCTTCCCTCTTAAAAAGATTCAGAGGAAGACAAGAAAAACATCAAAGTATGAAAAGCTTCTCTACAGCTGCAACTTTTTAATTTTGTAAAAAGTCAGTGTATATGATAAAGGTCAGTAACACATTAATAGCATAAAGAAGTGGTTGTTCTGTGCCACAGTCAGGAACAAGGGGACTTAGTGAAATAATAAATGCAGCACTTAAAAGGCATGAAGCACTTTTTTCCCTCTATATGTAATTTAAATGATGACTTTCCATTCTCTAGGAGGTCAAAATTATAAATTGTATCAAAAAGGTATTAAGCAAATTCATGAATAATAAGGGTACGAAATACAATGGCCCAGATGTAACTTCCAGCTTGAGGAGTCTCTAAACTACTGATTACTGTCATCTGTCAAGAGAAGGGTCATAACTATTTGTACTTTATTCTTCCACAAATGTCAACTACTGCCCGCTGTAAGAAAAAGAATCTGATCTGGAACAAGAAATATGCCCATTACTTTTTCTCAGGATTGAAAATTGATTTCCAGGAGTTTTTAAATAACACAGAAGAACTGGGAATTCAACTACAAATGCATTAATATCAAGAGACATGAAGAATTATTTACAATGCTAAAAATAAACATAAGTAGGAACAATAGATTAGAAACAAAACTCAGCAGAGGTGAAATTCTAAACAAAAAATGTATTTAGATTGTTGCTTCCTAGAGCTACTAGAAAAAAAATATCACTTGAAAATGTACTCGCTTTGAGAGGGAATTTTGAACTGACGTTCAGATGGCGCAAGTTAAATGCCACAGAGATGAGTTTACTTCAGGGCGTGCTGGCTTTATCGCGATACACACGTCTGGTCTGTAGCAGTCTGGGTAAAGCGTGCTCTGATTTGCGTCTAATGTGACTGTATAGAATGGAAGACAGATTTCTTTACATCAAACAAATCTGGTTGTGTAATACTGGAAACTTGTACGTTAGCCTTGGGGATTTTTCCTTGGATTACTGTGGACAGATATGGGCCCAACACTTCAAGTTTGAAAGATGTCTCCAGGAAAAGTTTCTTCCTGTTTTAGAACTTTTAGGATGGCAAATAAACTGTATTTACTTTAAAGGCATCTCAGAAGTCTTAAAAAGTTATGCAAAGTTTCTAATGACTACCAGCATTTCCATAAAAGGGAACATTATCAGAAACATTGTGTCTTAAAACCTTGTCTGTCTTGGGCAATGCCATTATCTCCATTTCTTCCTGGAAAGCAGAATCAGCGGGAGGCTGAAAAGCAAATCAATCAGGCAGAAGAGACCAAGAGGAGACAGTCAGAAGAAGAGAGACAGGTATTGTTCAGACCTGTAAGGTGCAAGCTAGACTGACACTCATTTTGTCCCACATGACAAATGCAGATATTTATACAACTAAAAAAATATCTTCCTAAGTTCTGCCAATGCAGTTACAGAAAAATAACTTGTACAGTTTTGTCCATAAATGAGATTGAAATACCTGCAGAGTTGACCTTCGCTCTTATTATGTGTTTGGGAGTGAAACTTTCCTCTATCATCACACAGTCTGTTTTCAACAAGGTAGATACTTATGGGCATGTAAATGATTCTACAAGCAGTGATTTAGAGGCTAAATTGGAGCCTATTTGAAATATTACCACATGAATTTAAGATCTATTGGCTCAATCCTTTATCTAGTGATTTTTTTTAAGTGTATAAAGGAGGTAATGTAAAATTTCTATTGTCTTCTAATAACTGGGCCATCTCTAGAGAACACATTTGAAGGTTTTCACATTAGTATTACATCAAATATAAGATTATATTAGTTTTATGAAAAGGTACTCTTTTGACAGAAGATGGCTTGAATTTGCAATGATCCCTGCAACTGTTGAAGACTAGGCAGACTGAAAGTTTAACTTGTTAGATCAAATGGCATCTGTAAGTTCCAAAGAAAACATGAACCCTAAAACAAACAAGTATGACACAAATGTGATGGTACAATTCCTTGGTTAATAGCCAAACTTTCTAACTAAGGGTGTGTTGTGACTAAAAATAGGCATGAACTTTTTTTATAAACTAGGCATTACAGAGATTTAAGACTGAAGTTTAAGAACAATGAACATTTAAACACAAAATATCCCATAACACTATGATATATAATGAATGTAAATTAATATAACTGTAATGGATTTGAAATATAAAAAGGGATGATTCCAAAAAGAAGCATTTCCAGAAAACAGTTCCTGCCAGTGTTATGGGATTTAAAAATATCTTGAAAGACTCACTTAATTTCTTACTTCATACAACTTTATTCTAACTTAGTGGAGAAGAATTTACTGGAGGAGAAACTTCCCAAATCCAAGCTAAGACTGAGACATAACTCAGGAAACTGCACAAGTCTGTATGTGCATATGTGCCTTTTCTTTTTCCCTTGCTCTCTGCATGCCAGCATGAGCTATGCCTGCTTTATGCTGGCTGCTATTCAGACCATAGAGTTCAAACAGCAGGCTAAAAATCCTATACAGGATGGAGAAATGTCATAACCTTTCTTGCTTTCTTCCAACCATGCATCCTGTTCTATTTAGTTGCTAGAGTGGAAGGAGAAGTTACACGGTGAAGTCTGCACTGACAGGAAAAGTGTTAATTGGAGTATAGCTTTTTAGCCTGGAAAACGGGATGGAATCTGTAAATGAATAGCCATGAACTTCTGACTGAATTGAACACATGCAAATCAAAAATCTAGGTGTCCCTTATAGGCAGTCAATTCTGATTTCTTACAAATCCTGTAACAAACAGAAGAATAGTAGCTACCTCTTGCTGAAGTCAGATTGAGAGACCTGACAATGAGAGATCAGAGAATACCCGGAAAAAGGGGGATGGGGGATCTGATTTCCCATATTATTCTGGTTTGCTTATCTAGATCTGAGTTTCCATCTTCAGGATAGTCTTGAGTTAAAAGGGACAGGGGCTACATTTCTTATTCCATAGACTTTCTTACTCTTTATAATCTTTAAAAATTTAATGGTATTAAATATTTTTTCCAATATTTTAGTACTCTGTGAAGCCTTCCTTGGCTTTGAAGAGAATTGAAAAATGGAAATCACCAGGCCAATCTGATTGCCTTTTACAAGAAAATAATATTTTCTGTTGATGTATGGAGATCAGTGGATATTGTGTGTCTGGACCTTAGCAGAGCATTCAACACTGTTTCCCACAACCTTTTCCTGGACAAACGGGTGTAATACAGTTTGGAAAGGTGGTCTGCTAGATGGGTATGAAGTTGGCTTACAGGCTGCACCCAGAGTGTGGTAATCAATTTTTTTTTTTTCTCAGACTGGCAGCCAGTCACACATAGGATATCCCAGTGACCAGTTCTGGACCACATGGTGTTCAACACCTGAGATTAGCCTGTTGGTTAGAGCATGGTGCTAATAACACCAAGGTCATGGGTTAGACACCTGTATGGGCCATTCACTTAAGAGCTGGACTTGATGGTCCTCGTGGGTCACTTCCAACTCAGAATATTCTTTGATTCTATGATAATGATATTGAAAGCACCTTCACAGAGTTTGCTGATAACACAAAATCAGGGGTGAGGTGAACACATCAAAAAGGAGAGACAAGAGACCTGGACAGGCTGGAAGAGTGTGATAGCACTCTCTGCACAGAGATGAAGCTACAGATGAAGCACCAAGCCTGCCAGAGTTCAAGAAGCTTTTGGACAACTCTCTCAGACAGATGGTGTGATTCTTGGGCCTGTCCTGTGGGGAAACAGGGGTTAAATTTGATGATCCTAGTGGGTCCCTTCCAACTCAGGATATTCTATGATTCTATGATTCTAATTATGTTACCACAATTCTAGAAAGGTGCAGAGAGACGGAAGAGGGTCCAAAGGAGGCCCATGGAGATAATTAAGGGACTGAAGAATGGGTGCTTTAACAAGAGATGGTGTTTTAAAGCAGCTCAACCTCTCTTTAGGTATATAATCAAATACTAAAAAAAGTTCCATTTCTTGGTGAAGCTGAAAAAAAGGGTTTTGAGGTATAAGTCCTACCTTCTCAGCAACTTTTTTTTTTCCAATTTCTATCCCATTTTCAATTAAATAATTTTAAGCATGTCAGTTACAGCAGCAGTAATAAATAATCTTCCAGCATCTAAAACCTATAATCATTATTTTCTTAAACTTATCACATTAAGGGATTCCATGCCACTGCATCTATCCAGCAGTACACAGTGTTCATCTGAGCAACTCAGCTGACATAATGAAATATAATTATTTTTTTCAATTGTTAATTTTAAATTTAATTGCATTTTTAAATTACTGTGTAATTTAATAAAATCATGGAATACCATTGCTTTCTTTCAGATTGTATATGTTATGGAATGTATATGTATATGTTATAGAATTTTATAGTTTTCTAAACTTCCATGTTTTCTTTTTTCTTCAAACTTACAAGCAGCATGATTTGAATTTATATCTATTTATTGCTCATTCTAAGTCATCTTGCTAATTTATTGATAATGTGTAGTTTTCAAATTTGTCATAATTTCTGAAGTAACACTGCTTGAAGTCATGTGGACCTTAACATTAACAGCTTTCTAAATCTTCACAGACTAAAGATAGATGCTTACTTGATTGTGACTAACAGTGTTCCCCAAAAGACACTGCAGAGCTGCACAACAAATGGAGAACACAGAAGATCCTGAGAGAGCATTTCCTGGCTCAAAATATTCTACAGATGGGAAATAAATTGATTAGTGTATTGGGTTTGCATATCAAGATTTTGGTAATAGGAGGACTACAGGAGTGGTTTCTCTGATAAAGTGCCAGAAGCTTCCCTGTATCTGACAGAGCCAATGCCAGCTGGCTCCAGGATGGACCTATCAGTGGCCAAGGATGAGCCCATCAGCAACAGTGGTAGCACTTCTGGGATAATACAGCTAAGAAGGGGAAAACATTATTGTGCAGAAGTAATTGTGGCCAGAGAAGAGAGGAGTGAGAATTTGTGAGAGGAACTGCCCTGCAGACCCCAAAGTCAGTGAAGAAGCAGGGGAGCAGGTGAGGTGCTCCAGGTGCCAGAGCAGAGATGCCCCTGCAGCTCATGGCAGACCATGATGAGTCAGACTGTCTGCCTGCAGCCCATGGAGGTCTGTGGTGAGCAGAGATCCACCTGCAGTCTGTGGAGGACCCCATGTCAGAGCAGTGTGTGCCCGAAGAACAGCCCTGTGGACAGCCCCCACAGCAGGCTCCTGGCAGGAGCTGTGGACTCTTGGAGAGAGGAGTCCACACTAGAGCAGGTTAGCTGTCAAGCCTTGTGACTCCATGCAGCATCCATGCTGGAGCAGCCTGTTCCTGAAGGACTGCATCCCATGGGACAGGTTCACACTGGAGCAGTTTGTGTCCAGTTGAGAAATGGAGTGATAGAGTGCCTTTGGTGGGCACCTGGCATCCAGCCTAGGTCGAACCACCATACTTAGCTTCTGCACTGGCTTGTCTGAAATGGATGGTGGTTTTACCTATGGAATTTAAAATAAGCATCAGTTCCCACTGATTTTTTTCTGTGACCCTAGAGATGGTGAAGTCTCTTCAGGTGAATTCTGTGCAACTTTACCAAAATACTCATGGACAGAAGCAGGGGCTTCATGCAGTGAAGAGGGATCAGCAACAAACTTTCTTAGTCAGATACTGAGCTATTGCTCTCAATGCATTTTTCTTAAAGTGGACAAATCCAGCCATAAATCCATAATGTATCCTGCATCAGCCTTTACAATGGAGGAATTGAACTTGCTGTTAAGGAACTGAACTTTCAATAAACATAGATATTTATGCCTTGAAACTCAACTAGTCAAGAACCAACATCCAGAAAGGGAAAGTTTTGAAAGAAGTGTTCTGTTTTGTTTCCAAAATAACCTTCAGAATATCATCTTGGAGATATTTCCCATGGATTGAAGTGATACCAGGTTATTGTCTTCACAGCCACATGTGCTGGCAGTAACATTAAATTCTTGAATACTCCAGATTTCCTGAATGGTTCTGTCTACTAGCAAAATTATTCTATGTAATCTGTTAGAAAAAAATGGTTCCAATTCTGTGAAATAAGAAAGAATCATGACTGTGGTTCTTTTTCACCGTCTCTGGTAACATCCATCTGGCAACTTTTAAGACCCTCATCTCTGTAGAGCATAAGACCTTCATGAAGATCAATTAATTCCTCCTAACAATACTCCAGGTGTTTTATCACCTCTACTTTACTGAGGCCCTAGGAGGATAATAAAGATCATACAAAAATGATTTATGTATTGAACCACATTTTTAGAGGTCTGTGCTAATGATTTAACCAAGTTATCTGTCTTATCTCCCTGTGTTCTCTCAATTTCTGATTTATTAAAAGAAAAAATTAAGCAACCTTGTGATCTTTTTACAAATGCCAAGTATCAAACACTTTATAGTGTTTGATATATATCCTATATACCCTATAATCTTTTAAAGGAGAGGAAAAGAATGAAAACTGAGTGTAGAGCTGTCAGATGACGTTTTCTGTCTCTGACAGAAGGATAATTTTCTGAAATAAATATTGGCACAATATATATCACCAAATTCTAGAGTATAAAGCTGAGAAGATTCATCTTACTGAAGGATTGCCAACCTGTAACCCTTTTACTGCATCCAACCCTTATGCAGTTAAGACTTATTCCCTGGGAGGGGAATATCCCTCAGCAGGGCTCTAAGTTGCAAGCATGCTTAAGGCCTCATGCATAGGTCCACATCACAGGGGAAAGTGTATCCAGGAGCCCTTCCTGCCCTTGATAAGATAAACTCCTTGTGTATTAGCACAGTTGGCCTTATGAAGACTTATCACCCAGCATGGGAAGGCTTTTGCTGATGCAGTGTGATCCCCCTTGCCCAAACCACTTTTTTGTTATATTTTTGTCTAGGAACTTAAACACTGACTCCGAAGTTGCTGGATGGTTGGCCTATATAATGGGAAGTTCAGTCACCAGGAGTGTTAGGTGTTGTGTGCCACTGGCAAAGAGACCAAGGTGTGAGCTTGAGGCCTCTGCAATAGCAGGAAACTGATTAGGCGAGATGTGCCCAGATGATCATAGCAGGAAATTCATGACCCGTGCTGTGCAGAAAGATGAAAAAACCCCAAGGTTTTCTGGCCTCCCTTTGAAGTTACTTTTTTAAGTGTACAAGAACTTCTTGACACGGCTTTGTGCTGTGAACTCATGTTGAGACAATTACCTATGATGACCTCTAAGTCCCTGAATTACTTATTTCCAAGACAGAAACTTGTAAGACCTGCACTCTGTCTTCCTAGCTATCTTGTGTTACATTTGGCTATACAAAATATACTTTTATTGCTTTGTGATAATTTACCACGTGATTCAGATCTCCCTGTAAGAGTAATCTGTATATTACTATACTCTTTAAACTTATCTGTGGGTAAATCAGACTCTGCCAGATGACACCTTTCACTTTCTCTGGAAGCTTCAAATGGCATCGAATCCTTAAATGGGTAAATGTTCCTGTCAGGATCTCTTGTGTCAGTGTCTCAAGCTTCTGTCAGGCCTCTTGGGTTAAAGTTCATGAATGAGACTTCCTCAAAGCAGAAGCAGTTCTTTGGGAAATGCTGCTTGCTTGTCCTCGTGGTTTTTGGTTCAGGGGAAAAAATAACTAATATGGCACATACTTATTTTTTAGTTCAAGCATTATAAGGAGCACTTGAACACTTATTTGTCTGAAAAAAAAATCTGACTTTCCTTGTGGAGAAGAAGATTTTATCTATCGATAGTAAAACTCACATCACAGTTGAGTGTTCTTTTGGTTTATTTTAGGTTAGTAGTATTTTCTCATTTTGTATATTTTGAGTTCAGGATATTCAACATATTTTAAATGAGTACTTACAGACTTATTTAAAAGAATCTGGCTGGTGCATGAATTTGTATTGAGGATGCTGTGGGACAGCAGTAAGATAAATGGGTTTTGATCTTTTAAGAAAAGTTGTTTTCTTTTTCCTGAAAGATGGTTGACCCTACTCTGGCAGAAATGGGAAAGAATCTGAACGAAGCCATGAAGATGCTGGAAGACAATCAGAGGTACATGCAGAGGGTATAATACAAACCCAACAGCTGTTTGTGCCAAGGGGAGGGTTATTGGTGTATTGCTGGCATTAAGCAGAAAAAAGCTTCATTTTCGTAGTAGTTGAGGGTCATATTGCCATTCTGAAGCTTACACCTCTACAAATCACTGTTGTTCTCAGATGATGGGATTTTTAAAGTAAATGTACATATTTTTATGCATGTTCTTTAATACTCCCCTGGGCAGATGGAGCTCGTCAGCCCCTAAGGCCATCCATCTAAGAGAAGGTCACTCTAAACAAACCTAC
>JAWWLV010000144.1:60100519-60111806 GCA_035041135.1 Platyrinchus mystaceus | reverse complement strand
AAAATCCATTGCGCAGGCTTGAAAGGTAAAAACACCTTTCCCAGATCTTCGTTCGCGAAGACTGGCCACACACACTTTACACACTTTAAACTTATCTGTTACTTTGCAAGTAAAATTTTTGTAGATTTAGCTCAGATTCAGATAAAATAAGGGTCAAGAAACAATTCCCTGTAGTGTTGTGGCTAAAGCCCTATTCCTGACTATTTTCTCAGTGTTATTTGCATTTTGAGATCCTTCGGGGGACCAAGTTTTGATTCATTCTACTGTCTTTTAGATCCAAGATTTTGAGATTGAAAATCAGAAACTGAGTTGTCCTGAGTCTAGGAGAAATCCAAATACACAGCAGTATAACTTGATTATATCAGTTAGACCTGAGTTCCTGACATAAAAAAAGGAACAGTTGATTTGAAAAGACACACTTTCCATGAATTCAGGCTGACTGATGGTGAACATTTCCATAGTGTCTAAATTTAATTGGCAAAATTAAAGGCTCAAATTGGGTTCATGTTTTTTCCAGGTATTTATATCTAAATGCTCTAAAATTCCCACAGCCCCTCCTTTTATTTTTAATCCTGTCACTCCTCCAGTCCTTTGAAATTTCTATAGTTTTCAAAAGTCTTTTAATTAGGAATAGTAGTAGATATGCTCATGGAGAACATTTCTCAGCAGCTTCCTCTAAGACAATCAGATTTTGTTTATTCTCTCCTGCTCAGTTTGATTGTCAAAGCTTTCATTTTACAGTAGTTGTTCTTCCATTTTTTTTGTTGTAAGTGGAGCTGAATGTTCTGTGCCCTTCACAGTTGAGTAAGGGATGAATTTTCCTTGCTTGTTAAGAAAATTTACCAGCTGTTGCTATTCCTCCAGAATTCTTAACTGATGTTTCCTAATTTGTTGCTTCTTCACTCCTTGTTCTTTAGTTTTCTCCTTAATGTGTATTTTAAATATAGATGGTATTATATTACTATTTCTCTATGTCTTTTTAAAACACTGGGACTAGATTATTTTTCTTGATTTGGGCATCGTTACCTGCACAGCCATTGCAGGTTGATATGTTTGTGAGATATGTTGTCCCACAAGAGGAAATAGTGCAGCTCAGTGAACCTGTAACAAACCTGATCCTGTCTAAACATAAACTCATTGTCTTTTTGTCAAGCACAACATCTTATTAATTTCTGTTGATCATGCAACCAGATCACTATAAATTTCTTGTTTAACATGTCCCACTTGGTTTACCGTCAATTAACTAGGCAATGCATTAAGACTGACTTTTTTAAAGTCTTCTAAATATATATTCTAGTGGTCAATCCTACATTCCTCACACCTTATGTAAACCAGGTACAGAGGTCATAAAGCTAGTATTTAGGAAACTACTGATTTTAGGTCAAATTTGAGTGACTGATAAAAAAACCCCAAATTATTTGGTTTAGAATCTATAAGGAAAACTTGGTCGTGACTCTTTCAAAGACAAGGAAATGTGTTTGATTCTATTTATTTATTTATTTATATGAAATAACTTTGGAATAGCTTGACTCTATTGTCCTTTGAAATAGCGGAACTTAAATTCACTTAAAGCTTCACTCAATACCGCAGGGCCAATACATTAATCAAATAGCAGGCTTGGAAAACACACAATAAAAATTTTAACCATAAACTCTTGGTGCCAGTGGGTCAGAAGCACCCACGGTTAAGTGCTGCTGTGTTTGGCATCACTGCTGAGGAGTCAACATCCAGGTGCCACAAAAGCTTATTAACTTAAAATACTCAATTGCACTGTTTCTCAGCTATAATGCTGCAGCCCCTAAGCTCATCAGAGTGGATTTATCATGAGGTTAACTCTGCTAGTTTAGAGAAGGGTTTTTGGTTATAGCAGATCACGTTTTTGTTACTGGCAGACTTTTACTTTAGCACCCCTCCTCTATTTTTTGCTTCCACTTTGCCCTTTTCTTGCCAAGCAGAGATCACAGACCCCTGGTCTCCCTGCCATGATGGAAACACTTTCCCCAGCAGGGCAAACACGACATTACAGACCCCTCTGCTGTCTCTGGGACACACATACCAGAGATGTTGATATTGCATCAAATAAAAGCAGTGGGGCACCTAGATGTCAGCCACAGTCTGAGATTCTTGTGATATCGAACTCACTGATGTTGTGGGAGGTTTGACTGGAAACCCAGGAAGAAGTGCAGCACATGTGGGAGGATGAAGGGCTGACTAGTCCTGCCCATGGCTCAGGGCTACATCCCCACCTGGGGATGATGCCACACAGCCTTTGCCTCCAGGACAGGGAGCAGGCCAAGCTTTTAGACTGCCATGTTGTGGGCAGTTGATTCCTTTTTTACTCCTCCCTAAAAAAGTGAATTTCACAGCAAAATCTGGACTCTATCCAGCTGTACTACATAAGATGCCCAAGACCGCATTTTTGTCCTTTATACAAAAATAAAGGACTGAGTCTTGGTAAAAGTTGGGGAACAGATGAAGGAGAGACAATTTAATACTGAATAACTGAGTATCCAGAAGTCCAGTGTTCAGCCCTTTGAAGATATTTGGGTCCTTACCTTTAAAAATAGATATGACTTTGCATACAAGTAATTTTACATATAGAGTTGAAGAGTGATATCAGCTGATAACAGCAAAGTAAACTGCAGCTGTGCAGGTTTCTGTGTGGTGCCACTGGCATGACACAGTTTCACTGTGCTTCTTTGTTCTCCATTGAGCTCCCCTGTTTCCCATCAGTCTTGAATTAGCTATCGTCAGAATCCATGAGGTTACTGAGGAAGTATTCTTGCTCTCAGTAAGGTATTAGGTTGTTTTACAATTAATATTTAATGGGAGTAAGCTTGGAATCTCCAGGAAGTCATTAATAGTTGATCAACTTAAAGGAGGGTTATTTGGGTTCATCCCATCTACAGTAATTATAATACCCGTAAGGTTGTGGGCAGTAACCACACAGGATACTGCATCTTGAACCCTGAGGGGAGCAAAAGCCTGTCTGAATGAGGAACAGGGACCGGTGATTCATATATGATGGGAAAAGTACTCTCTCAGAATAAATATAGTGTATAAAATCGTACCTAAAGCTATTAACCTTGGTGTTTAAACTTTTTTACACAAAATTTGTTTTGAACAGAAATACTTCATTTAGAGATGCCTTCATTGCTGCCTTCTGAAGTACAAACGGTACAAATCTCAAGCAAAATCTGCCCACGATACAGATCATCAGACTCCAAAGCAATTCCAAGAGTACTGGAACAGTGTCACTAAAAAAACAAACAAAATAAATAAATAAAATACCCCTCTAAACCTTAGGCTTAAGCAATCAGTAAAGAACATCAATGAACAATTTTTTATAAAAAGACAGCTCATTTATGCAGAACTGTATTTTTTGATTGACTGTGGCTGCTTGTGATGTTATGGCAAGTTTGGCAAAGAGCTCCACCCCACCATAAATATTATTTTCTAAAAGGAAATATTTCATTTTGACAGTTAATAAAGCAAGTATTTTTATTTTTTTGTTTTAAATCAACATTATGAAACTATATATATATAGCAAACAATATATATCAAATGTTTATAGAATTTTCTTTAGAAGCCATTTATGGTGGAATAAACTAGAAATTTTATTTTTTTAAGACAACTTATGGAGCTTTAGCTGCAATTTCTTCTAACAACCTGAAAATTCAGACATTCATATAGCAAGCATGGGGTGACAAGACACTCTGATGGACATCCTAGATACAGAAAAACTTGGGATCCTACAGTTTATAATCCAGATGATATTGGTGCTTATGAGAGTAAACCCAGAATATTTGAAACTTTGAGTTATTACATAGAAAATACTTCAGGATTGTAAGTGATTTAGAGGGTGTGAATATAAAGCTGAAAATTTATAAAAGGCCACAAACTTTTCCTGTCCTTTGCAGTGTTCTTAGCAAGCTTGGCTGCCACTTGGAAAACATGGTGTCACTGAGTTTATCATTGTTTATTGATTCAGGCAGACTCTGGGTACCAACCTCTTTGGATGCTAGCTCTGATCCTCAGTAAGGAGAGGGAAGGCATTCTGTGCTTCAATCAGCCCAAATTTTGTCTTTCAGTGATGTCCTTAATATTGTTAGCTCTTATAAATTTCCAGCTTCTTCTCTAAGGGAACTTAAAAGAGTGAGTTTCAAGGGATAGCCTCCAAGCCTGGGCCAACAGTTCCTCTAGAGCAGGGGACTGATTTCTGTTGGTGCAACATGATTAGTTTCAGCTCTTGTTCCAACAGGATAACTAAGAAAAGCTGGATTTCAGTAAAGAAATAAAGTCTTTAATCATCAAGAGAAATTAATCCTTTCTTGGTATGAGAATAGATGTAGACTCATCAAAAAATGTAGTTCAAAGTGATGACCAGAAAGCCAAATTAGAAATTAATCTGTGATTAATTGATCAGTGATACAGATACTTGAACAGTGATACAGACTAAGAATTGTTGGGTTGTTTTTTTATTTGTTATTTTGTTTGTTTGTTTGTTTTGTTTGTTTAGCCAGCTCTGAAGATCCCAGAATATTATTTTCTTATCACTATACTGTCTCTTGGTATATCATTTTTGCAGCTTAAATTTCACTGTTACATCTTCACGAATTGGAATTTGTGAAACTGGTCTCGTTTCACCAAGTTATGACAGTTTTGCAGCGTGTGTTACTGACTACCTTTGCCAGCATTTGCTGAACTGGAGGACCTGATTTTGTATATCAACGGATGATATAAGTGAGAATATACTACTATTGCTGCTGATAGAAACTGAGCTTTGTGCCATGTATTTTCTGAAGTCCTCCAGTTCTGAAGCTGCTGGTGTACTCAGAGAGCACCAGAAACCCTGTGCTTTGGCTGAAGTTTCATCTGGATTACAAAAAAAATCTGCTGATCTGTCAGTATACAACATATGACAAGTGTCAGAAAATGTCAGTAACTGCCATGAACAACACATTTGATTTGCTGAGAAACCAGTGAAACAAAAGAAACATGACTATAGATAGTTCTAGTAATTACTGTGGCATTATGTTTAATACATGCTTTTAGATGATCTAACTGTACCTGGTAAATGTATCAGAAATGAAGTCTCTAAATGAAAAAAAACCACAAGGTGACCTTGAACTCATTAGAATTGTGCTTTTTCCTGGATTTAGTTATTCATACCTGTAGGTACTTTAAGTAAGATCCTGTTGCAGTGACACACTTCCACATTTGTAACCTGTTTCAGTGTGATCTAGTACTGTTTCAAAAAGGAAGAAGTGAAAACAGAGGTGGTATTGATTGATGTTACGTCCTGAGGACCTCACTGCCACTGTCCAAGCCTGCTTGGCCTGGCAGATGAACCTTAGGATTAAAGGGTGGGCTCAGTTCAGCGCAGGCTGTGTCTCACCTAAAAAATCCATTGCGCAGGCTTAAAAGGTAAAAACACCTTTCCCAGATCTTCGTTCGCGAAGACTGGCCACTTACTTAATTTACTTACTTACATGATCTTCAAAACACCCTTCCCATAAAGTTGAAAGACTTATTTCTGTGACAGAGCTGCTTCAGTGCTGAAGGCAGGAATCTCAGGATTCCCCATTGACAAGGATACTTTAACCACTGTCCTCCTGCTTCTTCACCTCCTGGATCTTGCTTTACATACTACGAAAAAATGTTTTTGAAGAGAAATGTTTTGCTGCTATTCAGAGATGAGAACAGTGGTTTTGAACAGCTCGTTTGGGCTCCAGGCAAAGGCAGGCAGCCCTGATTTCTTGTTTACTCTTTTCTAACTTGGCATTAAGTCAGAGATAGATTCAGCAACACCACCCATTTTATAGGCTTTGTTTCAAAAAATAAATGTTTCTGAGGACCCTGAACCTGGAGATGATTCCTCAGGAGGAATCCATACAGCATGTCCACAGCACTGACAGCCTCTACAGGCTTCTCTGATGCTCCCTCCAGGGACAGGGCAGGATCAGGCTATGTAGCTCTTTAGGCAAGGAATTATCTTGGCTGCAATGCTGTGCTCTGGGTGTGTAGTAAATTTTCATCCAGACCAGAGGCAGAGTGAGCTTAGGCCAGGAGTTCTGCAGCTGGTGAGCTCAAATTTCCTTTTCTGGTTTTCTGTAAGACTTTGGACATCCACGAAGCTGATTTCTCAGGTCTTTCTGCTTTCAGTTTGCACTGCACTGCTGTCCCTCAGCCTCCTTTCCCTGTCCTTCTGAGGACACCCCATCACCATGTCTGTCTAGGGGAACATGAACAAACCTTTTAGGTCATTGTTTTGGATTTAGAACTCCTAGTGTCCTCCTAAATCCTGTTTTATATTCCCATGTATTTATTTGACTCTAAATCAAAAGAGGGTATATATATGAGCCTGAAAGGTTAAAGAACATGATTCTTTTCCCTGACAGTGACCAATGTCTTGAGGTGATGTGCAAGTCATATTTGAATAACTCTTATTTAAGAGGGTAATCTTTCATTTGCCTTTGGTTTTCATGATCATTTGATAATTATAGGTCAATTTTTCCTCAGTTTCACAGGATTAGAAATATTTCTTCTACAGGATAAAACAAGAGAGCAACTGAGGAGTGTGTGAAGTAGAGACAAGATTAAGGAGGAACACTTTTTCTAAGTAAGACTGACTCAGCCATAGTGACCCCAAAAAATCTGAGTGTTGAGGCTTTTAAAATTTAACTTGCTGATAGGTCAGTAGCATAAAAACCTGATCTCCACACTGGTGGAATAATCATAGAATCAACTGGGTTGGAAAAGACCTCCGAGATCATCAAGTCCAATCCTTGATCCAACACCGCCGTGGTTACCAGACCATGGCACTGAGTGCCACATCCAGTCTCATCTTAAAAACCTCCAGGGACAGAGAATCCACCACCTCCCTGGGCAGCCCATTCCAATGTCTGATTATTCTCTCTGTAAAAAATTTCTTCCTAATATCCAACCTAAACCTCTCCTGGCAGAGCTTAAGAACATGTCCTGTTGTCCTACTGCTGGTTGCCTGGAAGAAGAGATCCATGCCCACCTGGCTACAACCCTGTACAAACACCCAGAGTTGTCCCATCCCAGGTGCAGAACCCAGCACTTGCCCTTGTCAAATTTCATACAGTTGGAGTTTGACCATCTCTCTTATTTGTTGAGGTCTCTCTGCAGAACCTGTCTGCCCTCAGGGAAGCTGAGACCTCCTAATTTAGTGTCATGGGCAAACTTAGTAGTCCATTGAGTCCAAAGCCCAGGTCATTATTGAAGATATTGAAGAGAACCGGGCTGAGAAACTGTGAAGAACACTGCTTTTGTAGATGATCGGTAGGGTAGTACCTCCATAACCCGCAGTTTTGTTTTAGCCCTTATTTTCCATGCCATTTTCCATGGTACTGAAACTGTTCTTTAGTGGTTTCATTCAGTGTTCTATAATGACATAGGAAAGTAAAATGTGTAAGATATTGACCAAAAACCAAATCCAGCACTCAGTGCATTACTAGTATTGGTTTTAGTTTTCAGACTTCGGATTTCTTATTTATATGGCTAAGTAAATTTGACTTTCTGTTTTCATAGCTGAAGTTATCTGTCTTGTTCTTTAGATTTTTTTTTTCTGGAAACAGGCATTACAAGTGGAAGAATTGTATTTATTTTCCTCTTTCAGATATATCTGTGTCCATTTCTGTTTTGACCATCTCTCCAAAGAGCTGCCAGAAGATGAATGCAGCACCTTTTCTCATGTCTCATGATGGGGAGGATGAATGGATGATGGGGTCACCTGTGCAGACTTAAACAGACTCCTGTATATGACTCCCTTCTGCTTTCCTTGTCTTTCTGTTCCTACTTGCCCCAGAGGATCTCAATGTGCAAAGGCAAAGACAAGAGGAGGTTTACATGAACACTTTCCTACCTCCCATGGAAACAAAAGTCATGCTGCAGCACTAGAGCCACTGTTTTATTTTTGTTTTCTTGTTTTTAGTTATTATTTTTATTTCTTGTTTTTAGGTGGACAATAAAACTGATTTATTTTAAATCAAGGTTCTTCCACCTCTTTTCTTAGTGAAAAGTAGAAGCCAATCCCTAGTGCAAAAGAGTGAAGATTTTTATTGCTGTAATCACTGAGGCTGTCCATTTCTCTTTCTCTATTCCATTTTATTTGGGGGCATTTTGTTTTAGCTTTATTTTCTTTCAATGCCATTTTTCCTGCTAAGTCACCAAGACCCTCTCAAGGGTCAATAAACCTCTCTAAAGATCAATAAATGCTTTAAAAAATATTTGGCTTCATTTTTAAGAAGTTAACAACATAAAAAAATTAGAGATGCCTCTGCAGAATTCTGCAAAGGCTTGATGGAAAGAAATGGAGGCAGATTTGTTCAGGGAATTGATAGCTAAATCTGTCTCTATGTTGTTCACATAATTTATAATGTAAGCATTTAGAGAAAACAGAATGTAACAGTATCTATTAGATGATACTGGTAATACTGGGCAATGTTATATGACAGAATGACAACAATTTGTGCCTATGACCTCTGTACAGAACTGACACAAGAAAATTCCTAATACTTTAACCAGGCCTCATTTATCATATCATATGCTTGTTTGTGGTCATAGAGGGTATTTCTACAGAATGAAAATATTGGTTTATTTGCTTGTCTAGTGAACAGTTTTGATTTTATTTGAACATCTGAAGAATCAGTAAGAATTTCCATTGCTGGAATTATAAAGAAAGGTATATGTACTAAAGACAGAGAATTATAAGAAAAACTAAATAATAAACTGAAGTGGAAGAGGCAGTATAGGGCCATGAAAAGTGATGCTGGCTTATTTGAATAGCTAACTGAATTCCCCAAGCAAAAAATGGTCAGCAACCCTTTTTTTCATCTACCCAGAAGTCACAGCTGCAATTATTACATTAATAAATATGAAATTAAGAAAATGTTCTGTTTTGTTCTCTTTTTTAATTTTCATTATTCAGGAATATATTTTAATGCTTCTGATGGTATAATCTAGTTTTGATTTTCCGGGATATGATGTATCTGCTTCAAATGTTACTATTCTTTGCAAAATTCTGTTCTGAACAACTGAGGTAGTACCTGTATGCAGAAGATTAAAGGTAGCCTAAAAGATTGTTACTTACCACTCTAAGGACTTTACACATTTGTTTCTTTACATATCATAAACACTGCTGAAAAAATGGACAGACAAATGAAAATATTTCTATTTGTTCAGGTAAAGGCAATATTAGGTATGCAAGTGGTCTCTTTAACCTGAAAAATAGTCATGATGAGTTTTTTGGCTTCTCAAATATTCAGGAGTAAAACATCAAAGAAATGGTACACTTCTTACATTAATATAGTCAATTCACATTTCAAATTCTGCCCAGACTGCCTTGTTGTTTTGTTTGCTGTAACTGAATAAAAATTGTAATGTTTTTATTGTTGTGAGAAATGTTTTCCTACTCAAATCTCTCTCTCCAAACATGTTTCTTTAAACATTATACTCAAATCACTCAACATGTAATAATGAAGACCTGTATGCTTTTTCTCTCTCTCTGCTCTTCTCCTTTGATGTGTTATGAGGATGGGTTTTACTGTAACACTTTTTATTGTGTTTTGTAATTCTGTTGTTAAGCCTGAGCTATGTGTTCAGTCACTTAGTGCAGAGACTTTATGAATATATTTATAACTCTCCTCCATGTGGTAGTTTGCTTCAGGTCTTGTTCTCATTGCTTTTTGTATACCTCTAAGAACAGAGAGTATAGGTTGATCTTTTCATGTTATTTCTTCTTCATGTAACATTGTAAAAAATGTACTGGTGTGTTCAAAACTTTATGTAATTAGGGAAATTTATTGACAGTAAAAGCATCAAGATTGCAGATCATTCTGTTGCTCAAGTGGAAAATAGAAGATAATTCCTGCTCCAGGTGATTTGTGGTCTGCTCACATGATGTGATATCACGAAGGCAATAAAAAGAGGAAAGCAGATGATACTGGAGAAGAAGTGGTTGTGAAGACAAAGGTAAATCGTTTCTATGACCTATTTCTTATCTGAGTGCCAATTTTCGTTTTCCCCAAGGAAAGGGCTGGACAAAGACACATTTCCACTTTTGCATGTCCTGCCCTGCTGAAGCCTCCTGCTGAAAACCTCCTTGTGTACCTTTTTCCCACTGGCCAATGCAGCATCCAGGGCAGTAAAGCATAGGGGCAGGACTCCTTTAGCAGCACAAGCCACTAGTGGGAATAAAAGGTAACTGGCAGTAAGGTTGTAATAATCGGGGCCCTCATTTTAGAAAATTAATATAACTTCTTCTTATTAACTTAGCATTTCAGTAGGAGTATGTGTAAATGGCAATTCATGGCAATTACCTTTGTTACAAACAGCAGGCAGCTGGAACTGGAGCAAGCTCTGAAATCTTTAGGCCCACTGAAGTTTGATATTTCTAAAAATCTTGTGGTGTTCACTTTGGTTTTTTGTGTTTTAATAGCTAATACTTATTTAAAGAAGCATATAGGTCCTGCTTCCTTGGCACAGAACCTAAAATGTAGTACAGAAACCATGGCAGAAGCATCTTTATTACTGTATGACTATATGTGAGCTTACTGTTTGTAGTCTACATACATATGTCATATGAGGCAGAGAGGAAACAGGTACAAAAGGGCCTGTCTATACCCTCTCCTTTCCCTGGGAATTGTAGTCAAAGACCAGTATGAGAGTAGAATTCACACTGTTAATTAGATCAGTGGATCTGATTTTGGTACTGTGAGGCCAGTTTATGTGTTTTGAAGGGTTTAGTCTAGGTATGACCTCTCCCACAGTTAATTTGTTCGGCTACCTTTTCATTAAAAATCTGTTGTGTGATTTTGCATTATTTCCTGTGGATCTGCTATTGATGGAATAAATATTACGACTTGAGACTCCAGAATTTCCGTTCCATAAACAATCAGAGAAGTTGGTGAAAAGGATGTTTTTTTCCCAAACACGAAGCCAAGAGAAGAAAAGAAAACTTAAATCAAACAGTACATCAACAGAATACCAGAAGCCAATGGCTACAGTGCATGTCCAGAGATCAGTGTGGTATTTGGGCAGTGCATCGCAGAGGCAACGGGGGTCTATGACTAACTCAGAGGTGTTAAGACACCACCTGGGTAAAACAGTTACACAAGTGCACACGCAGAGTCTTAACAGCATAACTAGCATCTGCTGCTGCCCAGTTTCTCCTAGATTTTCCCTTTGTTGGGGGGGGGGGGGGGGGGGGGGGGGGGGGGGGGGGGGGGGGGGGGGGGGGGGGGGGGGGGGGGGGGGGGGG
>JAWWLV010000144.1:60087393-60100419 GCA_035041135.1 Platyrinchus mystaceus | reverse complement strand
ACCAACCCCCACCTGGCTACAACCTCCTTTCAGGGAGTTGTAGAGAGTGATGAGGTCTCCCCTGAGCCTCCTCTTCCCCAGGCTAAACAACCCCTATATTCATTTATGTCAAAATAGTATGTCCTTGGTTGTTTTTCTGTGTTATTATAGTACAGGATTTTCACAAGTAATGTTTTTATCTTTTTCACAAATGTGAAGAATTACAGTGCATGAGAGCGTTTAAGAAGCTTTGACTGAGGTTTGACAAATCTGGGGAGAAAAAAGACACATAAGAGTTCTTCAGGATTATACTTAGTAAGGAATTTCCTAGTTCTTATACAGACCAGAAGAAGAACTTATGAGCCTTTGCCATTTTTTTTTCTCATTTAGTTGAATAAATGGTCGTGTACCTTCCCAGGAACCTTTATTTTAAGGATGTTCTATACAGACGTAATGCTATTTCTGTGTTCATTAAGAAACTTGCAGACTTACTGGAATCCCATTTAATTGTTACTTTTGCCAACAGGTGTTTTGTTTCATTTGGAGATAAATTGCCCACAAATGCTTTGTGGCATACAAAATACTTTGAGAATCTCAGATCAACATATAGCTGAATCATTAGAAACACTGTAAGGATGGCCAGACATTGTGCACACCATTGTTGATTAAAAACCAAGCCTTTACAAAAACCCAAAACTTTTTACAATTGTCAACATTTTCAATTTTCATAAATTTATAGTGGAATTTTTTGTCTTGATATTTTCTGCCTTCTCATCAATTTTTCTTAACCTTTCTCCAAGCAGTTCTTATTGACAAGAGTGCATATTTTCCTAGTGCTTTTTGTAAAAAAAATGCAATTAAATACGTGAGAATTCAAACAAAAATGACAAAGGTAGCAGGTGTAATATTGCCAAAAATGGCTACTGAAAATATTATACAACTGAAAAAAAAAATCTGTATTGCATCACAAGGAGATAAAATTTTTCTTTTACTAGAGGTGAAATCACATCTGTAACTAAATGAGAAAGAAAAACGTCATGTAGTCTAAAGTTTTCTATTTGTTTTTATTATAAAGATAACTGAACATGGTTTTGAGTAAGTTATTTTCAGTTGCTGCTTCCACTAAGATTTTGATGTTGAAAAGCTATTGTTAATATGCTGAGATAAGGCTAAAAAAAGATGGTGATTAGGTTTTTTGGCCGTTCTGAAGACTTAGAAAAAGAAATAATATTTCAGGAGTTTCTGGGTGAATATATCGAGCAGGATGAGCTGTTTCCTGAGTAAGCAAGGATTTGTAGCCCAGACCTGCAGGAACTGGTTCTGTGCTTAGTGTAGCTGAGAACTGAAACTTCTGTTTTTCAGGCCATGTTCAGTTTCCGTAGTGAAAGTTCAGTTTCTCAAGTGCTCAGTATTGCAAGTTCCCTGCCTCTGATGGCATGAAGCAGCCCTTAATAGAACAGGACATACTGTTTTAGGATTGTTAGGTGAATGAGCTGCCTGTCAAAACTTGTTCTGAAGTAAAAAAAAAACCTGCTGAATCAGCTTCAAAGCATTATTCTGCTTCTCCTCTCAGTTATATGCAACACCGTGGTTTTCTTTTCTTCCTTTTTCTGTATTCTGTCTGCATCAATCCCACAGGGTTTCTTCAATCTGAGCTAATATCAGAGGATTAAAATATTACAATTAATTAAAATGATCCCTATTAGTGACGAAAACAGTACATTACTGAATTAAAAACAGTAGTTTAAGCCTTGGTTCAGTGGTGCATTACACACAAATACAATGCATTCCAAATTTTGACCACTGGCAACTTTGCCTGGGGACAAGACAGTGGAGCTGAGGGAGAACTTATCCTGCACTGCCTTGGGTCCTGTCCTTCAGACACACAGAGAACAGCCCAGCCCAGGACTGAGAAAATGCAAAGGGAACTCCATCCCTGGCTATGGGACATGTCAAACTGCTGAACTGGGAAAGGGGGACCAAGGCTTTTATGGTTTTCTCTTTCTGACCAAGACATCTGTAACAACTCTGGTATTTGGCATAGCTTAAAGAAACCCTGCAAGCGCACATGTAAATAAATAAAATGTCAAAGGTGATGTCATGCTAAACAGATTAAATTGATTGTGAAATACATTCTCATGCAGAGAAAAACATAGAACTGTGGTTAAAAAATTGAGTAGACACAGGTAGCATAAGTTGGGGGTCACTGTATAAAAATATGATCTCAGATCTTTAACGGCACTTAGGTCTTTTACTTAAATCTTACTTAATGGGGATTTGGCACCTAAATATCACTGAAAATTTGAGCCATGGTCAATATTTCCTAAATCACTCAAAAAATTTTTAGCCTGTTTAGAGAAACAATGTCTCAGAAAGTCCCAGTCAGGTTTCTGTTCCAGGCCTAATGCCACCATAAAGCTTCAGAGGTTTTTAAAGTATCTAAAAGCTTCAGATGTTGAAGCCAAAATTACATTTTATGTGACTCACAGACCAATACATCATTTTTTTTTCTTCAGTGCTGTTATTTCCTGAACTAACCTGCTAAAGCAGAATTGCATTGGGAAGAATGAAATACAAGCCCAGTGGAGAGGTTATATATTGTAAATAAGAAATATATGCTTTTTCTTTTAAGAGCTGTCTGTTTTTAAAAATCCTTCTGTATAGAAGTTCAGCATAATCTATTTCTTTTCTTCACATACTTATTACTGAGAACTCCTTTTCTTCTACAATTTATGTTAAATTCTAGAGAAAGAACTTGCCTTTGAAGCACCTGGAAGTTTAATAGTTCGTGACTTCTAAGCTCCAAACCACTCAGAAATGAAGCAGCAACTCATTACAAGCACTTGTCACTCTTCTGTCTTATCTGAAGTTTCTCTTCTCTTGAATGACTTTAACAGCATTAGATCAACACCATCTACTCAAGACTTGCCAGTCTAGTACTTTTTGCCAGATGATCTCTCTTTTAATCTGAATCTGTGGAAAGCAGCAGGGTATTCCAGCTCTACAGTTTATCTGCAGTAACAACAATCAAAGTTGTTATTTTTTTTTATTCTGTAACAGAGCTGTGCTTTATCTCATATTGTGGAATTTTCCTTCCCTGACTGGCAATAGCAGCTCAGGCCAAAATCTGTGAAAATGGCAGTAATGCAGAGAATGGTAACTTCTGATGACACTCTCTGACTGTACCATTAGAGAAGCATAATACTTCTCCAGGATAACAAATTTGGCCATCTAGCACTTGACATCTGGCAGTCTCCTGAACATTCTGGTGGTGGAAGAGCTTTGTTTCTTTTAGTTAAAATCAGCTAAAGGAAAATCCTCTGAGCTATAGATTCACTATAGCAAGCTGAATTTTTGAGTGTGACGGCAGCGGAGGCTGTGCACAAGCCAGGGCTTGTAGACATCAAGAGTAAAGGTAGCATAGCTGTAGTAAATTAAAACCCTTCTCTCTGCAACTGGTTGCCCTCCCTCTCTTCTATGGTTACTGCCCCTAAGGGCAGAAGCAGTAGGACACAGCTTAGATTTTCTCCAGCTATAACTCAGTGTGTTAGCTTAAGCCACTGATGAGAATCTATAGAAACTCCCTAAAACCACACTAATACAGTGGACTAGAGCTATGATTATGTCACACTGACACAGGGATAACAGAATTATATAGAGAAGGGAGACCAGACAACTCAGCACTGAGGTCTTAGCTATAACTAGGTTTGACATATTCCAGAAACTGCTTGTTCTGGCCATCACAAATGGAAAGAGTTAGACTGCTGGCTGGGATTTACAACTATGAGCTTGCCCTGTGAAATTTCATTTGAATCGTCTGAACTGTGTAACAGAGGATGGTTTAGCCAGCCAGCCAGCTAGGAGGAAAGGCTGAAGGCAGAGAGAAAGTCATACTTCTCTTCCAGCTTTCAGCAGTCCAGAAAACTTGTAAAGCTGATGTTTGTGAAAGACCAGCATTTACAACCTGAAAGGTTTCAGTGCCTTAGCTGCCGCTTTGAGTTTGGATGCTGTTTTCTAGTTGTATTTTAAAATTCAGCTGAAAGGGAAGGTCTCAGTGTTGCTGTCCATCTCCTCTCTAATAGAGGACTTTCAGAGGAAGCTCAAAACATTTTGCATACCCCACACATTGTGCCTTCATATCCTGGTTTACAGCAAGAATGATAGAAATGCTTTTCTGTTGAAGCTGGGCTGCTGTGAAGAGAGAAAAGCAAGACTGAAAGGGCCAGAGAGGGAGAAGAGAGTAAACAACTAACAGTGCAACTCACAGCCCCATAACACACAGCCTGGCCCAGGAAGAGGTCAGCTCAGATACTGCTTCTGTATTTTATTTGTGGATTCTTCAATACCAAAATTCATAAACAATCCTTGGGGCAGGGAGCAGAACCTGGGGGAGGGACCACATCAGATCACTGAAGAATCTCTGTGTTCCCTTTGCTTACTGTTTCTGCGGCTTCTGAATCTTGTGCTCATTCTACAGCTGTTATTTGCACATGGTACTCTGTGTGCTGAAATCAGTAAGGGCCTGTCTACAGCATGAGCCAGACTAATTTACTTCTTCTCATCAGTATATACTCTGTTATGGGCTATATTCTAGTACATAAGGTATACACTGACTTCCGCATGATTTAAGCCTTAACTTACATCTCCAAAGCTTCCCAGAACCCAAGGACTGGCTGTCACATCAAAATCATATTGGGCCATGTTCCTAGTCTTAAGTCAAAGCTGCAAAGAGTTAAAACTAGCATAAAGTTGTCTTAATAATGTGTTACCTCACCTCTTCTTAGATAAGCTTCTATTCAGAGATCTGCGTAATCCTTGAGAAGTACCTCATTGTGTGTATGAACTATGTAATCACTATGACTTCCAGGCCAGCAATTTGCAGCACCAGAGGACAATAATATCTTGCTTTCCAATGAGAAGACATTCTCTTCATCAGAAACCACTGAGGCAGTGACAGAAGTATCTGATAAACCAGAAATAAGCTGTCCATACCTCACAATCAGAAAGGAATAACAAGGGCAGCCCAGGAACAATAATCTTATCTTGCTAACTAGTCCTAAAATCTGTCTACAGATTGCAGTATTGGTTACCACGTCATTGCTCACTCTGCAAAGTGATACTAGAATAATCATTGCAACTAATAACAAGGACACTACACTCAAGGTACAAACGACCTCAAGTACATTCTCTTCAAGTATGTCATTGCTGAGCTTACTGTAGCTGGAACAAATGTTTGGTGTATCCAGAGCATATTTGCAGCATAGGCTCTTCAAAGCTCTTAAATGTTTGAACTCTCACATTTTTCCACCCAAATTGTTTAAGCGTGTGATGATTCCAGTTGACACACTGATGTCTTTGTATGTGATCAACTTCTGAACTTTAAGTTTAGTTAGGTCTCCAGCAAATTTAGTAGGGTTTTTAGATATCACTCACTGTGGCAGAGTTATTTTCATTCCATAGTCTCTACATCTGCAGCTTAGTCATCTGAATGAGTTTCTTTTCCTCAGGTGGTGATGGAAGAAGATTGACAACTGTTAATGGTGAAATAAAACCTAAAGGTCTGAATTGCTGAGGTTTTTCGTAGAACTTTAGAGATTAATTCTTACATCTAATTTTCTAACTTGAAATCTCATTTAAGTACTAAAGTTAGAAAGGATGAATCCAGGCCTAAGAAAATTTTTGATTAACCAGGTGAGCAATTAATCACTACTAACTACTAGCTACCAACTAGTTGCTAACAATGTGTCAATTACTAGCCTGGTGACATATAGTTGAGTTGTCTAATTCTATCTACACAGAAAGATTACAGTATTTAAAACATGATGACAGTTCTCCTTCAGGCTCTTGTGGACATCTGTGGATTTTCTCCATAATACATTTTCAGCTGTTTAGGTAATATAATTGGCAGTATTGTTGGTTTGAAAAACTGCATCTGTAATCTAGCACAGACAGTGTTATGTAAGTGAACACTTAATGAGCTTTTGAAATGAACAAAACATTTTTTGAATACATCAAAATTCTGATTTACTATGATATCACAGAAGAAAAAATAGTACTGTACCTCTTGTATTTTGTGTATTTGAGAAGACATGCCCACGGCAAACTAAAGAACAGCCTGACCTTTCTATACAAAGTTATAATTAAGGCATGCCTGATGTGCTATTTTTCAATGATTGTCATTTAGTTTGCTGGCTGATGTATAATAAAGCATGCCACTGGATTGCTGTCAGTGAGAATGGAGCTCATCACAGCCTCAGAACTAGGAATCAGTGAAATGCTCTGCAGGTACCTTCTGGGCTAACACTATGTTATCCATGAGGCAGGTAGCTTGGGGGTTCTCCTGCTATGGTTCATCCTTTTTTTTTTTTTTTTTTTTGAAGAAAGCAGCCTTCAAAATGGTTTATGCTACCATAGAAGGTGTCTGTTTTAGTAGAATCTTTGTGTGATAATTAATAACTTTTTCTTATCTTATCCATATTAAAATAATCCCCATGAAGACACCATACTGCAGATACTGTGTGACATGGGCAGTTGCTTCAAAGCTGAAGCTTAGACTTCTGGACGCTGTGTTTGTATCTGGCTGTTTTTACGGTGGGAAGCTCTGATAAGGTCTAAAGCCCAGGAATGGAGTGGCATCTGTTATTGCCTGTTTGCTGCAGCTAGCTTTTACAGCAGCCCACAGTTTCAATAGTTTCATGGAAAGTAGAAAATATGTCTCTTCCAGGCTTGGCTGGATTCAAAATTAGCTGCTGTTACTCCTTCAGCAATTCATCTGTCTCTGTTTCACATCATGAAGGGGGCTTGCTATCACACGTGCAGGGTTGTAATTTTTGTCAACTTGGTCATTATACTGCCTTTGTGGAAAAAAGTTCTTGACATCTGAATTTTAAACAGTCCTCTGCTTGATGTACCTTATGGCACATTTCTTTGGTTTCAGACAGTATTAAGAATTTCAGTTCTGATTCAAATCTCCCTTCTTATGAAGTGTCTCTATTTTCAAAATAGCCTTTTTAAACATAATTTATTTTTAAGAGTGTCTTTAAATTTAACCCAAAATGCGTGGCATCATATTAATAACTCTTGGAGAGACAACTTTTGTCTTTCTGAATTTGGCACAGAAATGGTGTAAGTATTGTCAGATAACAACTTCCCCAATTAACATAAATAACATATGCTCAAATGGCTTTTGTTCCTAGTAAGGAACCCACGGAAGTTTCTTGATTTCTTGGATACATGAAACATTTTACTAGTTATCCAAGATGTTTATCTGGAAGTTGTTATTTCCAGATTAATAATATAAAGAGTATTGGCAAGCACAGTTCTGAAAAGGGATTTGTCATCTTAAGCATTTCAAGAGAAACACGATTAATGTGCTGAATTGAAAGAGGGGTTAGCTGAAAGCAAGCATTCAGGTTATGTATATAAAATATTTTCCCACCATTCCTGGTTTGCTCTATGTCTCTAGGGAATTATTAGTATATAAAGATATTTAATATGTAATTAACTTTTCATAGTATTAACCTAAGAATGTGTGGGGGTTTTTACCTTGAAAAGAAGGATGTGGAAAAGATGCTGTTTACTGCTTCATATTCTTGATCTGATAATACACTCCTTCCTTTCTCTTTCCTCTTCAGACATAGTGCCCTGACATTACTTTTGATACAGCATCGTATCATTCTAAAACAAACATTGCTTCCAAACATCTTTTTTTTCTGAGGTAGCAATCAAGTCTAAAAAACAACTGTTTAGTGCCCAAGGAAGGAATGCTCTTGGCAAAAGAAGCTGTTTTATCTGTCGGTGAAATGGATATAAGCCTCACACTTTTTATCTAGAGATTTCTAGTATATACTGTATATGTTAAAAAGGCAACTTTTAGCAGCTAATGAATATATTTACGAGAACATAATATAAAACATTGTAAAATGTGAAAACAAGAGAGAAATTACTTACTTTTAGTTGTTTTACATGTGTGTATAACCTTTGCATTAACCCAGACAAGTGCTATCTCCTGGGCACTGGTAGTAGCCAAGCACTTGACAGAAAACAAAAACCTGATGACATTTCTTTAATTAGTTTGGAATTCATTCCTCAGTTAAAAAAAGAAATAAAACAGAGAAAACCTGGAACATCTTGATAGAAATAAGTAGGCGGAGAGGTGCATTTATAGCAACCTGAATTTCTGAGAATAAATCATTAAAATACTGTTATTATCTATTTTTGTGTCAATCTTGACTTTCTAGAGCTGTGTAAAGTCTGAAAATGACAGTCAAGCGAAATCCTAGGAGCATGACCGACATGCCTTCTCCTAACCTTGCTATCCGGCTGCCTAAATAGTCTTAATTTCTACTTAGTTGATTTAAGAAGGAATACACTGTTTATTTATTGACTAGGATTCTGAAAGTATTAGAACAAAATGGATAAACATTAGATGAAACCTGAAAATTAGAAGATGCAATTGAGAATTAACATCAAGAGCCCTTGCATTTCCTGAAGCCTAATTGAAGCAAATGATGCTTTCATACCCTGAAATACAGTGAGAAAATGTTTGCTGGTTGTTTTCCTAGACACTTGGCTCCTGTGGTAGTTTCATTCTGAGCATTCTTTACTGAGATAATATTTTTCTGGTTTTTTGACGCATGGAGGTGGTATCTTCATCTGATATGAGGTAGTTATAGCTAAGCTTAAATCGCTGTTGTTCATATTTGTATAGGAAATTTGGCTTTCAGAGTATACATACAGGTATGCATAGTCTGCTCCACATATGCTGTGTTGGGAAATGATGCATCAAACAACAGCTACTGCATGTAATAATTTTGCAATCAGCATCCATTAGTTTTTTTTCACACATTTTAATATTCTTGTTTGTGATAATTCTGGTCATTTTACGCCAGTGAAAAGGAATAATTTCACATTCTTTATAAATTTATTACTGTTGTGCATTAGTCACATATTATCACTCAAAAATACCTCTGCTGTGTTTTTCTCCAGTTCCCCCGTAGTATTTTCAGAAAGCTTCCTTTGTTATAAATGGATATTTTGTTTCCTAATGTAACAGAATGCACATTTAAAATTAAGAATGGGAAGAACAATTTCTGTAGTTTATTCTTGGACAATTTTCCACTAATTTAATTTGTTATTGTAGTTGTTGGAACGCAGTGTTCAAACATAGCTCAGTCTGTGTCTTGCTAAATAATTTTGGACAGTATTTAGTGGCTGCTGAAACCATGCACTCTTTCTGCTGTATAAAACTGCTCCTAGAGACATTGGTAGATTCTTGCAGCAGGGAGAGGAAATTTTCTTGTATGCACAAATTAACAATCTTCAGAGATGAATCATTTATTTCTATGATAAAAAGCTCTTTTATCAAAACTTGCATTATTCCAAACCCATTTTTTGCATCATTTATTTAAAACAACAGCATCCAAAATCTTCACGCAATTCCTCACCTGATAACTGTACAATCTGAAAATATCTCGTAAAGTATAATGAAAATACCAGCCCACGAAGGAAGGAATTATGAATTCAGATGTGTTTTAGTTGTCACATGCAGGTTTGGTTTAGAAGTACCAATGCTACTCTCCTCTGTTTCCATTCGTCCCCACTCCCTGCATTTTACCCTGTGCCTTCTTATTTAGAAAAGAATGCATTAATCTGCATTAAAAAAAAAGAGTAGCCTTTATTTCATGTGATTTTCTGCAATTTTCCTTTAGATTCAAACCTCTAAATTATATAGGGAAATATGGTGCCACATTCACATGCAAACTATTTTTAGAGAACATGAGTAATTACACCAGATGGTTGTTTAATTCTCTTGGCATTATCTCTACTGTACATTTATGGCTTAAAGTAATATTTCCTTACACTTTTCAATATCTACGGAAGGTCATGGGTAAGTCCTGTTTCATTATTTACTTCTTATCCTTTTTATAGACATATTTCAATGCTACAGCTGTTGGTGGGCTACAGAGATGCTGATCCACAGTCTTCTATTAAACTATTCAGCTCTCAGAGCCAAAGAAGTGTGTTCATAAGAAAAGATTACATCTTTGACAGCAGATTATCGTTAGTGTTTTATATACAAAGGAGCACTACTCATTCTATGATTGCCTTCATTAAATCTTCCAGGATTTACTAAAATTACCCCTTTTAATTGTGTCTTCATTTTATGCAGCAGTGAAAGCAGGAGAGGTGTTTCTTCACATTCTGTGTACCTTGACTGCTTTCTGAGTTGCAGAGGAAATTTCTACACTTCAGTCTGCTCGGTTGCTTAGTGAAATTGCCTAGGCAATTACTCCCCTCTAAATTTCTAAACATTTGGACCAGTGCAAAAGACTTATTCTTTAGGTGTTATTTCTGAAAGCCACAGATTGTTATGTGTCAAAGCTAACTCGACTGATGTAGAAAGATTAAAAGCACATATTCTTAGGGAGTATCTGGAACTATATTGTGGAGAATGAAAATTTTGTATCAGAAGAACTTTTGAACTGTATTTTTGTTCTGCTCTGGAACAAAAATAAAATCTTTCAGACACTTACATAGGAAGGGAAATATATCAAACTATCTGGTGCTGGCTCCAAAACTCAAGTAATTCTGTTTAATAAGTGTATTTATAACCCATGTTGCTTAGAGAGCTGGCCTTAGTCATGGAAGCCATCTGTTGTGCTTAATTCCTTAAATTTTGATCTGGTATTTCTCTGGAGAAGGCAGAATAAGCCTTTGCTTTTGTTTCCATGCATCAAACTACTGTCCTAACTGTGGGTTATAAGAACATTTGGCTCTAATGAATACATTGGTGCATTTTCATTTTGTTAGAAAGGTCCTGCTAGTTCAGCCAAGTCTGGACTACGGAGGCATGTGAGAAAACAGAGAAATCCCTGTGATTTTTGACCTTCTTGAAGCTGGAAGTATTGGAGCAGCCCAGTAACTGGCTCACACTCAGATAAACTTGGCTATATTCAGCATAAAGAAAAATACATTTGGGCAATTTCTCCTTCTATATATTTCTGTACACCTGCAAGTTAAGTGCAACAAGCAAAAAATTTTGCACTCCATGCAGCAATTGACCTTTTATTATTGCCATAAAGAACAGGGTGTCTGGGCTATGAAAAGAAACATAATTTAGGACAGTTTAAGGTGGGAAGGGGAAGGGAAGGGAGGGGAGGGGTATTCCTCACTGCTTTGCTAATTTGATATCAATATGAAGTTTCATATGTACAGACAATTTATGCATTTGTGATTATATTCGTTAAAATGTCATCATTTACTAAATGTTTGTGTTCAAGGACTGCTCTGTTTAACAGGAATCTGACTAATTATATATTTGTATACTAAGTGTCAAGAAATGAAAATACCTGGCATTGTTTCTGGTTTACAATATATTTTTCTTCTTGTGAACAGCATGGAGCTGAGGGGTGTGTGTAACATTCAGTTAACTCAGAGCTCAAGCAGCCCTTGGACACTGCTCTCAGACACATTGTGGGGTTGTCCCATCCAGGGCCAGGAGTCAGACTCGATCCTTGTGAATCCCTTCTAGCTCAGGATATTCTATGATTCTTACTCAGGACATGTGGATAAAAGCATTAGTTCATTTCCAGGTTTTATTGCAAAAGAGTACTGAGTCTAGATTTAAGTTACACTAGTTTATCTGCATGATTATCTCCTTGTGGCATTATCTCTTCATGTCTGTGTTACAGGACATGTTTCACTTTCTATACAGGTATTGAGCCTGGTGGGAGGATAAATCAAAAATCTTGAGCAAATTCAGTGAAGGTGAAATCTCCAGGTGACCAAAGCATTCTCTGGACCATAAGCCAACAGTGGGTCCTCCCTTGGTGGAGACAACAGATTTGGGGCAAGTAAGGGAAAGTTCTGCAGCTGAATGTCATCTGTGTAAATCTACTACCTGACCTTCCTTACACTTTCTGTGCATGTAAGATATGACTGCAATTCCTCCAAGTTTGTTCTTTTTCTTATCTTGGTTGAGAGACATTGTTTCCACTCTAACCTAGAGTAACTTCCTAACTCCCATCAAACCTGTCTACTTTATGCATTTGAGAAATATTAGAAAAAGAAAAGACAAAATGTGGCAACATACATCAAGCTCACCAATTCTGAGCCAATTGTAAATATACTGAGCAAGTGTGACATGTTGATATAAAAGGAACTTATACTTGGCATATGGTGAAGAGAAATGCAGGACTCAGCCACAAATGTTGATGTGCAACCCATAAAACAAACTGCTGCTCGAAAATTATACCTGTCTCTTAAATGATAAATTCTACCATCACTCAAAGCTAAAAGAAATTCTACATTGTTGTCATTACAGTTCCCTAATATATAACTTTTTTATCACCTTATGTAAGAGATGTCATTTTAAATAGAAAGATGACATATCCAGAGAGATAATCTAATTAAGTTTGTAACTGCAATATAAACTACAACATAGAAGGAAGAAATATGAGCTAAAAACTGGGGTTAATTGGTGTTTAGAGCTCTCAGTTAACAGAGTTGGACTACTCACTTCACAAGGTTGGTTTATCTTGCTGAGAGATAGCAAAAGTCTCCATGCAGTAAGTTCTGCACTGTCAGGTCAGATGCTAATATCCTTTAGATAGAAATCACCAGTGGAATTGTAATAACCCCCTTTTTCATCAGAACTGTGTGTTTTTATGTGGACTTATCAGGTTGGGGTTTTTTTCACTAGCAAAACAAAGTTTACAAAACAATTTAGAAGGTGCTGCAAACTTTATTACTTGAGCTATACCAGGTCAGTTATACTAGCAATTGAACTCATAACTGCGTTCCAATAGAACTTCTTGCTTCATTTAAATCTAACCAGGAATACACTGTGACAAAAACATATTAGGCAACAACACCTGAAAAAAATAAGTCTTACAGTCTCTTCTTATAGTGGGGAACTCTAGGTAAGTAGTACATTAAATGCTCGTGTTCTTATTTTAACAGTACTACTAAATGGCCAGTCTTCGCGAATGAAGATCTGGGAAAGGTGTTCCCACCTTTCAAGCCTGCGCAATGGATTTTTTAGGT
>JAWWLV010000144.1:60045821-60087293 GCA_035041135.1 Platyrinchus mystaceus | reverse complement strand
TCCATCTACCCGGGGGACTGGGATTAGAACCTGTGGCCTTGGCGCTGAGAGACCAGCATCTTAACCGCTAGGCCACCAGGGGTCCCCAACAGTACTACTATTGAAGTAGGAATACTTCAAACAGTGCTATCCGTCACCTCGAGACACTTCATCTTCTGACTTCAGATGTCTGTCTTCACCTATGGAAGAATAATTCCTCATTTGTTGTTTTGACTCTTACATCAGCTCCAAGAAACCTTCCTGTTTGTTATGATATTTGAGCAGCTCAAGTGCAAAACTTTCCCACCTAAAAAGCACTGGATTGTGCACATTGATTCTACTTTCTGATTAACAACAGAGAACTATCACAAAATAAACTCTTAAGTGGCTATATGGTAGCTTAATGCCGAAGCTTGAAAGTGCTGTATCATAGCACAGTAATATTATCGCCTAACAGTAAACAACAGAACTTAAAAGATACTGTATTTTTCTTCTCATAATGCATCTTTAATCAGTTTTATTGTTCCTTCAGCATTTATTAAGGCAGTAATGCAATTATTAATAATTTAAACATGACTTTATAGTAAAAACTGTAATATTGGGCATACTGCTACCACAGTCACCTAGTTCAAATGGAGCCTGTATCACCCACAGTAGGAGGATCAATATGCATTATGCTCAAATTGCCAAAGTTAGTAAAGTAACAAGTGATTTTCTATAGATAGGGCCAAATCCAGCTCTCCATATTGCTCCAGACAACTTAGTAAGAACTTCAAATAGCTGTATCAGATTTGGAATTGGACCAAATGGTGCTGTGGGCAGGTGTCACTATCTTTTTTTTAAAGGGATTTATTCAACTTCCCTAAAATTCATTTGAATAAAATCTATCAATCTGCCTTGTAGGTAGTATCTGAAAATTTGATGGATGGATAACATTTTATGATATTAGTAGAAAAGAGGACACTTCTCTCCACAGGAAAAGGCTGTAAGATTTGTGTGGAAAGTACCTTCTTCCTTAGTCAAGGCAATTGAATTTGCTACAAGAATGTTCAACTAGAGGCAAGGGATTACGAAGTGCATCCTTGACCCTCTGAGGCTGAGGGTAGTGCAGCATTCTGCATGGAAAGGACTGATGTTTTCATTTCAGTACTGATTAGACAGTGATCTTCACTGCAAACCAAACCAAAACAGTCACACAAGCATACTGCCGGCAGTGACAACAAAACGGAGAAGTGACCTGACAGAAGCAGTACAGAAATACTTATTCTTCCCACTTCTTCCTTGTTACAGCTGCAGGATTCTGGGGGAAATTTGTATCATTCTCACCCATGTTGGAACACCAAAAATGTTGCATTAGGGGGTCATTACTGACCTGCACTGATTCCTGTACTGACCCATGCAATAGGGATCCACCGCAAAAACAGTTATGGGATAAGTAGCAAAATCCTCTTCCTGATAGATACTACTATATTCCCTCTGGGAAATCTTTCTCTGGAATTGCAATACATGAGCTTGCATAAACATTTCTAATTTTAATTCCTTTTTTTTATTAGTTTGGCCCTGACACAGAAACCTGCTTTTTAAAGGAATGCACAGTATTCTAAAATTGTAATGCAGGGCTTTCTCATCTTATCAAGGACTAAAAGGAGTAAGTTGTCTAGCCAGGCTTCATCTGTGTGCCTGATTTCTTCTGCAAGCCTTTTGTGCCTGCAGCATAGTCCTAGAGTCAGCAAGGATCCAGCAATGAGCAGCCCAACAAATGTGCAAATAGGTTCCAATAGCAGAGCTTGTTTTCACGTTGCAGGATAACTCAGACTATTGCCAGCATTTTTCCAAATCTCAGTAGGCTGTCTCCAAGGGTCAGCTAAGCCAAACACCCCAACTGATTTTTTTTTTTCTCTATAACATCATGTCTACTCTCTGACAAGAGCTAGTAAAGAGACATATTCTTTGTCCTTATTTATGGATTTGCATGATGAACACACAGCTTTCTGAAAAAACTTAGGTGCTTAAATCTGTGATGAGAAGATGCAATCTGGAAAGACCCATTTATCTGCCAGGATATACTGCACTGCATCTGTAACTAGGCAGATTTACAGTCAAAAACACATTCAGACTGGTGAAGCTTTAGTGGTAGAGTGGAGAATTTCAAAGGAATCTTTAAATGGAAAGAAAAAAGTCAATTTCTGTGAAACAAAACTATATTTCTGTAGGAGATGGGAGTTAAGAAATGAGCAGTTGCCTTAATTAAATCAGTCGTCAGAACTGGAGATTGCAGAAAACTTTGGGGCAGAGTATTCACTTACTGGTGTAATTCTACTTAAGAAAGAAAATATAAAATCAATACAGTCATTTCAGTCTGTATTTACTTCAGAGAGGGGAAGCCAAGGACAGGATATGTCAATGGCTGGGGTCAACTAAGAGAATACATGCCAGAAGATAATTTAACATGACTGCCACTAACCAGAAAATCCCAGGAAGTAAAGCTGATGATTTTACATCATGACACATTATTATTTCGTTTATCTGTACCCATTTCCAAATATAGTCAGGAACTTGTTAAAGAATGCTGTTTTCACTTTTACATCTTATTATTTAAGTGTTGCTGAATTATTTCAGAGAGGTTGCACACTTTCTCTGTGCATGGCAATGAGGACTGACCCTGAAGATTTGGCATTTACCTCTTTACATCCCCTGTTTATCAATCAGAGGGGTCAGTTTCAGGAAGACATCTTTCTGACAGATGTTGAGCATGGCAGGACAATGAGGAAAGAAGCTGAACCTGGCATATTATTGAGCACACTGAGAATAAGGGAGGAGAACAGTTGTGATGGTCCAGTGGCTGGATCATGTTATGCATGACCAGCACCTTTTCCTCATGCTCCTCTGAAATCCTAGTGCCAGGCTGAAAGCTCTTCCCACTTGACACAGTTTCTCCCCTTGTTGACATGGCAATGCTGTTTTCACCATTAATTTGGCTAAGTTCAAGTAAATGAAGGCAATGGAATTGTAAGAAATAATTCATATATAGATATATGTACATACACACACACAGAGGAATCTATTAGAGAATTAAGTACGTTGAAGTACATGGTGAATCAAACTGGAAGGGGTAAAATATTTAATACCTTTAGATGTCTAGTCTTATCCCTTCCTAAGCTTTTTCTCCTTTTTTTGCATGAGCAAGAAAATGGGACATGAATAAGTTCCCTTATATTGAGCTTAGATGCCATCATATCAAGTAAAATAAAATTGTCTCTGGTTTATTTTAACATGGTACATTGCAACTGAGACTGTTCAGATGTTGCTATATATCCTGTTTCTATACATCCAGTGTTAGGCATATACAAATTTTACTGTAACACTTCCAGTCATCAAAGAGCTGGCTGAACTCAAATGCACTATAGCATGTCATTATGGTCAAAATTGCATTTAAAGCAAAACCAAATGACTTTGAACTTCCCAAACAGATCTCCCAGAAGTAATTCACTTTTTCTGAACAAGGTATCCATGTGTGTTAAGTTATGTTATTAAGGGCTCATCTCCACAGACAGAAGAATGGCAGAAAGGCACACTATCAAGTGATGGAAAGGCAATAACCTCATCAGAGAAACGAGCCCCTGCCCTGGCTCCTCCCAGCACTGTCAGGCAACAGCCATCAGTGCTCTGGGGATGACACCCATCACCATTTGTCAATAAGAGCTTTCTGCATCATTTCACAGGTAACGGTGGGGAGGTGAGGAGGTTACTGCCTACCAGGTTTGGAGGTCATTGTGGAATGCTGTGGAAGAGTGTCTTGGGATTATACAAGACCTCATTATGAGATGTCTAGGGGGAGGAACCAAAAGTAAAGAAATGGAGGGATCAGCATACTTTGCAGAGAGGAACAAGCATGGAAACAGAGGGATAATGATTAAAGGAGCCAGTGGCATGTTAGCTGATCAGTACGCTTGTCTGGCTGTGTCCTGTGCCTGATCACTGTAGACTGTCCTGAATTCTCATCAAACTCCATTTCTAACTATTTCACTGGGGGAGGGACTCCATATTCGGTGGGAACCTGTGTATGAGGTGTGTCTGGGTGGTAGCACATTGAGTCAGTCAGACCACAGGTCCCAGGTCCCATGTGTCTGTGGTGAAACATGTATCTTTTGTGGGGCTGTAGTCAGCATGTGACCCCCAGCTAACATCAAGCTGGATGAGCTGGTGGATGGGGTAAGAGGTTTAGTACTTTGGTTTTGGAGTGGTCTGGGACAAACAGCAGATAGATGAGTACCTGGCAGTTGACTGCTGAAGGGAGCAGGAGGGATCCAAGTCAGACACTTGGAAAGACTATGGGCACCGGTAAAGAGCTACTGGTGAGGTCCTGAGGCTGAAGATCCATTACTATGCCTGTGTCTGTGGGCATGAGGAAACTGGGAGACCAAGCTCTCCAGAAACCAGTTAATGGGTAGATTGTCTAAGGACACTAACTGGAAGTATCTATAGTGCTTGTGTGTGTGTGTGTGTTTGTAGGGAGTGGTTGTCCCTGTGGGTGTGCAAAGGCAGGGGGCTTTCTGTATCAATAAATGCAGTGGGGCTGCCAACTTTAGGGACTCTTGTGCCCAGGTGACAGCAACTGGGGTCCAGGTACAGTTAATGGATAGACTGTGTGTCTAAGGCTTGCTTAGGTCCCTGGAGGGATCCACATTGTGTATGTCAATATATATACATAATTTCCATTAATAGGCTTTCATCCTGATCAGCCAGGTGGAAAAGTGAGGCCACTGGCGCTGTTGGCATTTGCATGAGTGCAGTTTATCTCTATGCTTTCCTGTGTGGCTGGTCATGTGTACATGTATGTGTGTTCCGTGTAAGTGTGCATGTGTGTGTATATGTACATGCTCAGCCTCACTGTGGCTGGACATGGGGACACAGAGCCACAGCAGCTTTGCCACTATTGGGCTACTGGATTTGGCAAGTCCTAATGTCTGAATCTGAAAATCAACTAAGAAGAACTTTAGTGTTAAGAGCTTCAGTGTCTCTGGGACCATCGCAGATTATTTCATGAGGGTATTGGCCAAGTTTAACTAAGATAGTTCTGGAAAAAAATTCCCAAAAGCAAAATAAAGAAAGTGTGATGGAAAATACTGTCCCACTGAGACAGAATGCATAAATTCTCCTGGCTTTGTTAAATTGGCATGTTAACAATGCATTTTCTACCAAGGAACAAAGCCTGCATTATCAGCAAATAGAAAAATATCTTTTTGTGAGGCTACACAGTGTTTTGTCTGTACGTGGTACAGCCCCCCATGGTACAGTGGTGAACCCTTTTAACGCTGGATGTTTTGGAGCAAAAAAAAAGCCTAGAAATAGAAGTTGAGCATTACTATTTTGCAACTACATTGTTGGGGGTTCTGTGAAAATTATGTGCATTATCCTCATCAATGTCTTGCAATTTCAATAAGTAATCATGTGTCCTTGTTACTCTCTGGGTCAAAATAATAAATGCAAAAAAAGGTGGAAAATTGCAGTAAATTAATGTATTCTTGTGACAAAATAGTAATGAGAACTGAAAGTAATTTACAAAACAAGCAAAAATCTGTTTTGTTCTGCTTCCTTATAAGGAGTAATCACAGAACGGATGAAATAGTTTAAACTGAAATATCAGAAAGAAAGGAGCTGCCTCTCTTCATAAAGTAAATACTTTATTGATCCCTTGAAATTGTATATCACAAAAGGAAAAGCTTGCAGCCTTGAAGAAAACAAGTCTCATTTAAATGACTACATGAGTGAGACCAAGTCCTTCAAAGGCTTTGTCTCCTTCAAAAAGTTTTGTTGGCATAACTTTGTTGGTTCATGAGTCAGACATCCCAAGGCAGTAATGCCTGTAAACTCTCAGAAAGAGGCAGTCATGGCAAGTAGAACAAATCCTTTGGCAGTGAGGTTTGGTGGTAGCAGACTGATTTGGCTCCCTGGCATTCAGCCTTCAGCTAAAAACACTGATAAATTCGTGTAACCCAAGTTTTGTAGCATAGTGTAAACATACCTTCTGTATCCCAGTTGGATGTTCTTCCAAGATAACTATGGTGGACATATAAATGTACCACAGAAGTTTATCCCAAGGAAATAAGCAATCTTCAAAGTCAGTGAAAACATAGGAGAATTAATTCGTTTCTTGTTCCAGTCACAGACCTCACAGATCCTCCCTCAATAACGCTCAAATCATTGAGTGTAGATGCCCATCTCTCACTTTTAATATGCACTGAAAGAGACCCTTCATAAAGAAAGCATGGAAAACGCTATGTATTTTTTTAACTTTTTTTTCGGAGATTAAGCTGTTAAATTTTTCACAGGTGTTTGAATTGCATGTTTTCCTCATTTTTCTGGGCACACTCTGGAGTCTGATTTGCACAGGTGCAGAGTACACACAGCTGTAAGCGAAGTCAATGAAAGCTCTGCTGTGGACACATAAAATGCTCTATAATTGTAAGCTAAAATTCATTTTTAGCATTGTAAAGCCATATATTGAACTACTTCACTGAATTTTTCAGGGATAAGGAAATGATGAGCCATAGACACACACCTGGAGTAAAATCTTGCATGAAAAATTGTTGAAATTTGGCAAAATTATATGAAAGTGAAAACCCAGTTTTGTATAAGTAGGAAGTATTAAGCATGCTTAAGAAAATGTGACATAGTCCCAGTCTGATTTATGATAACTGTTTTCAGAATCCCTATTGTTCATTGTAAAAACCTTTCTACTGTAGCAGAAAAGGTTTAGAATCAACTAACATAAGCTTATTTTCAATTCAAAATTAATGGATGAGATGTTTTCTGCCAAATACTAAAAGCACTTACAACATAAGAGAGGCTAATTGACCGTCAGATTTACATCAGTTAATGGCATTTTGCGGGTACTTAAGTTTAAAGAGACTCACATTCATTTTTCTCTGTCCAGCTCTTTGGGAGCCTTATATTTTCTGCTAATAGAAATTGCATTAATTGAAGAGAGAAGAATATAACATTTTGTAAAGTAAGAAGCAATCACCAGTATGTTTAAATTATGGAATGGATGTTTTATTTTCATGCTTAATTACAAGTTATACTTTTGAGCCTCCTTCAAAAGATCGACCATCTTCTTTGATGGTGTGTCGTCTGATCTGTGGAACATCACCTAGCAAGCTGATTTATGCATGCTGTAAAATTTGAAAATATAGAATATATTTTAAAATAACATCATCATTTCAGTGCTGCTGGCCATTGATAAAAGACAATGGATACAGTAAGAGCATCACTGGGGAAAGAGGTAGCTGACAAAATGAAGTCTTGTAGAACAAACTACACAAAAGCATTCCTTTTAGTTTACATGATTACAGTCTGTGGAGAATTGAATAGTATGGAAGAAGTATGGAATTATGTAACAGAGAAGTATGGAACCCAATAATCCAAATTTCACAACACAAAATCCTAGTCTAAGCTCCCTTGAGGTTGTAACAGAAATCAAAGCTCTATTTTCACGTTAAGTGGAAGGTTGCTGAGATTTCATGGAATAAACTCACAAAGAGGGCACTGCTTGATCATAATGGCTGGTCTTATAGCTATTTTGCTCTATAGTAAGTTGCATGGCAGGCATTCTTCAAGCAATAATCAAGACAATGGACCGAATAGAAAATAAGAAAGGGGAATAAAAAGCGTCAGAGGAAGAATAGGCAAACTAATTCAAATTCGTACCACTGGAACATGCTGGAAGTATCTGCAGTGCAGTAAGGTCTAATACACTGCAGCATTATTATAGTGGCACAGAATCCTGAAAGGCATCTCCTATATATCTGTGTCCAAAGACAACTGAATGTAAAAGAAGATGCCTGCTTGGGCAATTTTTACATCCAAATATTCAAGGCTAGACTGGTCAGACAAGTTCCTTCAAGGCATACGCTTTTGTTACTCGTATGTAAACATGAAACTTTTATGCTATGTGTAAGTATAATGGCTTTGGAGCACATAGTTTACATAGGAATAGTGCTCTGGTGTGTTTGGAAGGGCATAGACTTTGATCAGATTTTATCGTAAAGACTGTCAGAGAATCATCTATTTAAAACTGGGTTTGGATATAGAAAATGAGTTTGTCAACAAATGAAAAGCTGTTTGTTCTTTCCAGTGTAACTTCTTTTTTTTATATATTTGATCAAATTTCATGACAGTAAAGCTCATATAATCATATAATCAACTTAGCAAGCTCAGGAGAGAGGAGGAAATATGGTGGGAAGGAAGAAGATATTTTCAGTTTTTGTACATTCACTCCACTGACATGAAATGGTAGGTAGCAGTTTCTTCATTTTGGAAAATTTTTAAACTGGTCTCAAAAATATCTTTCAAAAATATATCTTCACAAAAACTGTTTTTGGTGTAGCCAGGAGGTTTCTTAAAAGGAAATAAGGTATTATCATATCTCTTGGTGAAAATGTTTAAACAAATATCTGAGTATATTGGAGTATCAGTGAAAAATACGCACAAAATAAATTAAATTTTTTTTTGTTTCTTTCCTAATACTTCTTTTTAAGATAGTTTTACTTGAATCAGGAAAGTTCAGTGGAGTTTAAGGCAGGAAAGAAAAGAAGAAAGGCAATGTACAGTGCAGATATTGGGAACAGTAAATTATAGGATGCTCTTATCTCAATCGATTTTCAGTTGATATAGTAATAGAAATGTTATTCTTCAAATGGAATCTAAAGTTCTTAATTTAACTTTACTTTTTGCTCACTTACAATCTCTGACAAGTAACAGTGGAACACCAGTTGGGGTGATTATACCCACTTTAGGAAAAATTCCCATCGAGTTTATTTTAGCAGGTGTGTCTTTGGTGCTAAATCATAAGATAGCCCTCCTGGGATTCAGGAAGTCTAAGGCTTATTTTGCTTTGAAAAAATAGAGGTAGAAAATACTCCTGATCTCTTTCTCCATCATCTGCTTCTATCTCTCCATGTCAAAATTGAAGTGCTACCATTTCCAGTGCTACCAAAGCCTGACCAGTAACACTGACAACAGAGAGCTACAAGCTCTTCATCAGGCAGATTCCATCCACAGCACAGACTTCTAATTATTTTTCCAAAGAAGTAATATTTGCAGCATTTGAGCCTTCTGACATTGCTTAGGGAGAGGGTGGAAGTAGCACATACCATGTAAGATGAGGTGCAAAGCAGGTGCCAAACTTCCCCCACTTTTTTTTTTCCACCTGGCCCAGAGCAACTTACTCCTTTCTTTGGTAGGAGATCTGTGAAGTTCTATTGGGGCAGCATCAGTGATGATCTTCTTGAAAAGCCCAAGAAGTCTCTTCCTCTAGTTCTTACTTTGCTCATTCTCAGCCCATTGACCCCCCATATCCCAGCCCCCAAATACAGACCATGACATCAGCTGTCCAGGTTCTACCAAGTGTGAACACAGGTGTGATATATCAGCTCATGGGAAGTAGCTCCAAACTTTACATTACCCACTTAGTGCTGCCATTTAAGAATATGCCCTGAGAATACAATTCTGTGAATCCTATCCTTTCTGTATGTCCTCTCTTGAGCCAGTTGTACTCCACATTGCATCCATCAGCTTGATGCTCTGTAAAGGTGCTACCTTGCTTTTGTCTAATGCTACCACCTGCAGCCAGAACCCTTGGGTGTTTATGAGATCTATAATGATGCTTACAGTGTTTGAGTAGTAGAACCTCATTCTCTCAAATATAAAACACAAGAAGCCATTGGACTGAAAATACAGGCAATAAAATCTATTCTTTTTTCAGAAGTGGTTGAACTGTCAACTCTGTTACCCATGAAATTATTGAGATCATAAATGTGACAAGAAAAAAGTTGCAAAATTGCAACAGCAATAGGAACTATATGAAGTTTGTATAATTAACATGAACAAATTTTGAAAGGGACATTAAACATAGATATGTACTCTGGAGTACAGCAACAACTCTGGAGAAAGTGGTAGGCCATATATATGTCTTGGGGATTACCCTGCATTTTACTTTTGTGGGGTTGATGACTTCATTTTTGGAAACATGAAGTGTATTAAATCTAATCCTATGATGTCAACCGTTATGTTTCTTTAATGTGAACTTTTCTAGGACTTAGGTGTTCTCTTTTTGCTCTCCTTTTGGATAGTTTGTAATGTTTCCTTTGGTCTTTTTCAGCAATTAGGAGAGAGGTTCTTTCAGTAACTACTGTTACTTTTCAGCATTTGGAAGAAAGGACCCAGAGCATGAAGGGACTAATGAGAAGGTGAGTTGGATCATATTTTGTTTGTTTGTTATAACCCAGTAGTTCTGAATTCATCTTTCAGGCATATTAACATCTGTTCTTCTCTCTTTAGAAAATGTTGGTACTCTGACACATATTTGACTGCTAAACTGAACATTTCTTCAACTGTAAACCTTATGTTTAATTGCTTGAAAAGGACTACTCTTCAAATGGTTTTGACTCTTTAATATTTGAAGATGCTGCAGATTAAACAAAACCCAAAGAAATAATAACAACAGCAACAAACCTCTCCTCCCAAAAAATCGAACCAAAAAAATAAAGAAAAACAAACAAAACCCCAACACCCTCACTGTAAGAATTTCACTGGGCAGTTTTTCAAATTAATGCAGTTTAACTATTGCATTAACTTAATGGCTATTTTCCCCTACTTTAACCATGTTAAATGTGCCGGCAATAATGAGCTTCTAATGCTGTCTCTTTCAAGTCTCAGAGGCATCTTTAGAGCTCTGCTTATCTCCTGGATCATAAAGCCGCATAATTTAGTATTCAAACAATTAATTTAAAACCGAAACACTTTGAATTACCGTAAAATTAGTCAGAAAAAAGAAAAACATACCCATTTTTTTAATCTTTATTTAGCAAATTGGAAAAGTGTAAGATAAATAAAACTTTCCAATATTCTGTTTTCTACTTATGAATCAGTTGCTATAAGTATAAATATATCTAAAACTATAAGAGACATTTTCAAAACCTTTTGCAAAAAAAAGTTTCTCATCACTATTAGACTAAGATGATTCTTTTGATGGAACAAACGTTTTAGATTTTTCCATACCATTAACTTAAATAGAAACACCTCTAAAATAAATTGTAATTTCTAACTTATTTCTAGATTTGCAATACACAGAGGTAGTTGGTGCACATAATCAGAACTGCTGCCTTATTAAGTGGCTAAATTCTGATTATTGTGCAACTCACAACACTGTATCACTTAACACTTTAAAACATTTCTGCATTTATACTATGTTTTATTTTCTTTGTTCTGCTTCTAAGTGTGTTTGTTCCTTGTAAGCTGGACTACTGCTAACCGAAGAAGAAAATTATAAGAAGAAATTGAATTTAGTTCTTGCCTGTATCATCAGTGAGACCCAGATCTAATAAAAGGCTGAGGTGCCTAATGTAGTAGAGCACCTTATCTAAGTACCAAAATGTCAGTTTTAAGTCTCAGATATAGGCCCTTAGTACCATCACAATTTCCTGGGGACAGCTAGTTACCAAAGTAATTTCTCTCATCTTACTTGAGATGATTTTATCTGATCTAGTGTCCATCTAGAACCAAGAGAGTTGTGGGATACATCTGATCTAATCTGTTTTAGGAGGATTATAGGCAACTGTATGTGGTCAAGTGAATCTCTGTCCAGAAATCTTTTCTCTCTATGGGGAGGACTGTTTAGCTACCAGGACACATAGAAATACAATTTAAATCCATTCCCTGTCCCTGAGAAAAGCTATGTTACTCATGGCAACAGCAACTCTGTCAACTCTGAATCAGGCTCTGTATTTTCCTTTTCAAACTACTTTTTCAAAGAATTGAGTAGGATTTTTTTCTCTTTTGCCTTATTTCTTGTCAAACTTATCCAGTACTTCTTTCATATAACACAAGGAATCCCACTATTCCTGCTGAATACCCTTCCTAGCACTAAACTGCAAAATCCTACCTTTTCTTTGCATCTGGCACATGTGGTTCCTTATTTCTGCTGCATTCTTTGCTGTGACTTTCACAGGCTCTGTGGAGGATACTTCTTTCCTAGGCTGAACTATCCTTCTGGGAAGAGATGGGCACTGGAAACCCTTCTGAGTTAGCTGAGCATATATTTTGGGTCTCCCATTTTATAGGTGACTTCCCTAATCATTAGGAAGCTGTACACTAAGTACCATTAGTATAATTCTCCTTTCTTTATGTTTTAAAAAAGGATCATAGCATAGAATCATAGCATATCCTGATTTGGAAGGGATCCACAAGGATCATTTAAGTCCAGCTCCTGGCTCTGCACTGGACAGCCCCAAGAATCACACCATGTGCTTGAGAGCACTGTCCAAAAGCTTCTTGAACTCTGTCAGTGCTGTGATCACTTCCCTGGGTAGCCTGCTCCAGAGCTCAACCACTCACTGAGTGAAAAATAGTTTTCTAATGCCTAACCTATCCACCCCCTGACAAAGTTTCATGCCACTCCCTTGGGTCTCGTCACTGGTCACCAGAGAGAAGAGATCAGCACCTGCTGGTAACTGGCTGTAAACTGCAATGAGGTCTCCCCTCACTCTCCTCTTCTCCAAGCTGAAAAAGCCAAGTGACCTGAGCTAATTCTGTGGCTTCCTCTCCAGACTCTTCACCATCTTCATAGCCCTCATCGGGATATTTTCTAATAGCTTTATATGGCTCATGGCCATATTTTATTTAGCAAAATAAATACAAGCACGGCAAACTTTCTGATTAAAACCAGCTCATATTGAACTCCTGCAGGTTTAGTTAATAACTGAGAAAACTTCTGGATTTCAATTTTGTGCATTTTATCACAAACAGTATTAATCATGTACACTGTAGCCACCTAAAATTCTGGTATCTGACCAAAGACAAACATCTGTTGTTTCTCTACCATTCTGCTTATCTTAGTGCTCTTGAGCTCCATCTCCTTTAAAAATAGTAATAACCAATCTAAAGACAATCATTTTAGACCTCTTGCCTATTTCTCCTAAAACACCATCTTTTGAGAGTGTTAATTTTTGAGCTAATTTCCCATAAAGAAATCAAGCAAAATGATAGATGATAGGTGCCATCTGAAACATTATGATTTGCTGAAGCTTAGTTGTTTCCACATGATCAAATATCTGCGTGAGGGCTATTGTGTTATCTAACTGTGCTCTGCAGATTGAGGTGTCCCCCATGATCCACTATGGGCCCCCCCTACTCAAACTGCTGTAGTACATAAGCGGGGACATTTGGTGTGTGGGACCTGATGAAATTCAGTCCACAGTAAAACTCTCCAGCCACATATGGAGTGAATGTGAGGTCCTGAGTACCAATTGCTTTGATCTATTGATCTCTTCTTTCTGCATCTAGCTACTTGCTTATACAGACACAGCCATAGGGAAATCTCAATATCAAATGAAGACCAAACACGATGTTTCAATTTGGTGGAACAATACAAAGCGAAAGACTTCTTTCCTTTGTAGGTTCTTGTAGTACCCCCACTGTTATCATGTGAGAGCAGATTCGGGAAGAGCATTAAGCACTCTAACTAATTTCACTCATGTCTTATCCATCCTCTCTGTCACTTTCTCCTTAGGCAAAGAACTGTACATGCAGTGCTTTGTTTTGACTTCTTTTCTAGTTACTTATTTTATTTAATTGCCTGTTCCACATTGTGTTTGTATTAGAGTAAGCAGGTTGAAGAAACTATATTTTGATTTCTGGAAAAGAAGGATCAAACTTTTAATGGAATTTACCTCCTGCGGGAATTTTTGACACTTTTTTCCTAGTAGGGGGAATTTTAACAATTAAAAGCGGGTATTAAAAAAATTTCCATTCTGTGAAAATCTGAATATATTTCACCTTTTATTCCTATCTGGGACAAAATGAAGAAAGAAATATTGGAATGTATAGTAGGGTTGAAATTGCAATGTATAGTAGGGTTGAAATTGCAATTTGCATTCATCTTTAGTAACCAGGAAATATTGTTTACGTAGTTCACTTGCTATTCTGTGTTCAGCACTATTATTCCTCAAGTCCTTTGCCTTAAGCTTATTTGTACAGACAATGTTAGAGATAATGAGAAAAACTCAAAAAACGAAGTGAAAAATGGGTCTTTTTCTTAATGTTGAGATTCAGAACATGGGGGAGGAGAAGGACAAAGAGCAGCTCACCCATAAGAGCCACTTTTTTTTTTCCTCTATGAATATGTAATTTTGCCATGAAAGATGGGGGACCTTATTTCTTTCTTTGTCATACAGATGCACAATTAAAATGAAGTTTTATATTCATATGATACAGAAGAAGAAACACAGCAAGAAACCACAACTGTCAAAGAAAGCAAAACCAAATAAGAAAATGAAGTTTTGTTTAGGGGTTGTTGCATGTAAACAATGTCAGGATGGCAAGTGTCCTGAGTCTCAAACATCTAATTATATAAAACTATGTGGCTCCTCTAAAAGTAATGTTCCTATTCACATGAAGGATGTGATTCCTCTTTGATGTCCTTAGCTTTTCTACTAATTAAAAATAGAAAAAAAGAAGATACAGTTCACTTGAACCCAACAACCTTTACAGCTCGTATTTAACTGTCCATAAACAGTAGTGATTTCCTTAATGAACCTGCTGCTACCTTGTTTACTATCTTGAATTTATGGGTGAAGGAAGAGTCAATCACTAAGCAAACCTCATGTTACTGTTTTCCCTACCTCTATAGTCTCATTATTATTTCTAATCACATACAATTAATCAATGTCAGTTTCTGAAAAGAAGCTTATTGAATGGAACAAGATGAAATAGATGATACATGCTCAAACTGTAACATGGATCTAATGTAATTCCTCACAAAAAGTTACATTATAAAGTTTACATTTAATTCAACCAAATGTTGCACTCTAGAATGTGCAGACTATCAAAATATTTCTTAATGAGGGAAATCAATCGTTGTAAAGATATTCATGCTTGATTTAGAAAAACTAAAACATGAGGCAGAAAGCAGAGATAGAGGAATATCTGTTAAATTCATGGTCTTTTAAAAGAATGTTTAACATGCATGATGACTAAAGTACTTGCAATTCTCTATAAAGTCTTCATCACAGGTTTCACAACTTTGGTTTTTAGAAACATTGATAAAGTTCATCTCACAATTCCTCCCAGGTATCAGATGTAAACAGTCAAGCATGGCAAATGCTAAGTAACAAAGAAAGACAGTTTGGGATTCCCCCCCCCACCCCCCCTCCCCACTATCTTTTTTAATGTGAAAATGTTGACTACTGGGAGTCAAAAGTGTCCATCATGACAAGTTCCTATTTCATTTTTTCATACCTACACATTTCAAAATTGCTGACATGATCTGCTTTGGCTCATTACTGCCAGGACATTGCAATCACAAGATCATCCTGGAAGGGCAGGGGAGCCAGGAGCTGTGGGTCACAGCTGGGTGGCCAGGCAGGGTCCTCACTGGCACAGTTGCAGTATCACCAAGCCTCAGCAGAGAAGGCGCAGTGATGGAAACCAGGGTCATCCAGCAGGATGGGGATAACCAGGCACAGGTGCTGTCTAAAAGAGGTGGTGAGTAAAAGAGTAGAGATTTAGGTTAGATTTTAGAAAGAAATTCTTTACTGTGAGTATGATGAGGCACTGGAACAGGTTGCCCAGAGAAGTTGTGGATGTCCCATCCCTGGAGGTGTTCAAGGCCAGGCTGGATGGAGGCCTGAGCAACCTGGTCTAGTGGAAGGTGTTCCTGACCATGGCAGAGGGTTGGAACTACATGATCTTGAAGATTTCTTCCAACCTAAGCCATTCTATGATTCCATGACTGTTCAGGACCAAGGACAAGAAGAGGCATAAAGCCAAGGTCAAGGTCAGGGTAAGGTTGGTACAAAACCAGACACTATGACACTTACAGCAAGGAGCAGGTCCTGAGCTTGTGTGCAGCCTGCACTGCAGGGGGAGACCAGGAGGAGCCCTCTTGGTCCCTTCACAGCAGCCTGATCCAAGGTCACACACCTGTGACATACCAGAGGTGACCTGCAGCACAGACAGATAAAGCCCTTGGTGGGGGGACACTGTTGAAGAGGTTCATTACGGATAATGATAGTTACAGGCTGATCAGGGCAATTGGAGCTTGTTGGTGTGCCCAAGACAGGAAAGAAATAAAAGAAAATGCTTCAGTCTTTGTCTGAAATGGCTACTCTTTAGAAAGGTAATCGAGCATGCAGCTGAGAAATGTCAAACCATGTTTAGAGATGAAAAATGAAACAAGATGTTTTATTTGATATACTTGGCTGAATGTTATATTTTGAAATTTTAATTGACTTTTCAAGATTTTTAATTTCCTTTCATAGTCAAGATGGGTACTCTTTTGGTTTGGGGTTTTGTGTTTGGCTGCTTTCTGGTTTGTTTTTTTTTTTTTGTTTTGCTCTCTCTTTACCAAACTCCTGATAAACTTATGTGTATTTTTATCTTTTCAGAGTAATTACACAGAAAATTCTGGATATTAATTTTTTAAATGAAATTAATTTTTTTCTAACGATTAATATGAGCTTATTCAATAAGTGAATTTCTACAAAACTTTACAAACACAGGTAGCTTTGCTGTGAGTCATGAACTCCAGCTTTCAATTACTTAATTGCCACACTTATAATTGTAGAATGGGTAATATAGTTATGAACTGCATCCTCACCCACATCTCCTTTGTGGTTGTAATAACCGTAGAGGAATGTTTTTTTCCCTTTAAACAAGATTTTTCCGTGCAGTTTCAACGCCGCTATAGAAAAAACTGCAATACAGTAACACTTACAACCAAAGCAATATAGGTATTTGGAAGCTGTAGTTTGTATTTATATATACTCTTGTTTCTGGTATTTTTAAGGTAAGCCAAAACAATTTTCATCACACGAAAAATATGAAAATTGTTCTCTATTTTGCTTTTTCTTTATTACCACAAAGCAAATACTAAGAAATAGGAGCAAAATTCAATTCTGATACTTGGGTTCACTGCATATTTACAATATAAAAAGTTTACTTTTGTGGGTTTGAATCTTTTGACTCTGTCTTTTTATGTATACATAAATACACATGTATTTACTGCTTTGATGACATTTTGATTAAATCTGAAACTCAGAGAAATTAGTAGGTTATTACCAGTTCATATACAATAAAGATATATTTCTCTTAAAATTTAAGTTCATCTAATTTTGACTCTCCTGCTTTTGGTAATGTCTGTATAGGACTAAATTTGAAGAAAATGAACTAAGGAAAATGACTACATTAAAAATCTCCTTTTAAAGACATGCAAATTCATTACATTCTCAAACTAATCAAAATTCAACAAACAATATGATTTCTCCAGTATTTATGCTTTCAGGCCATGCATTTAAAATAAATTAATTTAATTTTCTGGTGCCTATCAACTCTTTGCTCAAGGTAGGATTTTTTAAGCAATTTTCAGACATGAAAAATATTTTTCAAGTTTGTCTCAGAATTTAGGTTATAGTCAACACTGCAGCTTCTTTTTGGGAATCAGTGAGGATGATTTTCAAAATAATTCTTCAAGTGAGCATAAGCACACATTTTTCTCTGGGAATAATGTGCTTCAGAATAATACAATTTAAGAGCTGAGATCCCCAACTGCCATTGAACCAAAGTTCCCCATGTTAGCCTATAGCATAATATAATTTTAATCCTATTATAAAAATTACTAATAAAAAGGAGAATTATGGAATAGTAGGATCCATTTCCAGTATAGTTCATAGGACTTGGAGAGAACAGCAAGAAGAATGTGTCTTCTTTATTCTGTATTTTGTTTAATGTCATATTACTCATATAAAACAGAACAGCAAGTTTCTTTAAAGCTGCAAAGGTCAATGGCTCTGGTGAAGTTTTGTTTGATACTTCTGATTAGGGACTCTGGATAAGACAGAATACAGACCACAGCAGCATAAGTCTGTTTCACTGAACTGGCCCTCCACTTCAGGTGTTATCTCACCTGGGTCAGAGCAGAGAAGGTCTACCCATGGCCTGAGCACTGTGTTATATATTCCTAACAGGCAAACTTAGTTTCTAGCTTCAGGACCTGAGTTTATACAGGAGGTTCCTGAGATGTTATGTTCACCTAATGCAAAGGTGGATGAGAAAGGCAAAAAAAGAAAGGTCACTATAAAAAGCAAACTGCTGCAGGTTTTCTAAATATCACAAAGCAAGTAGCTGAACTCCAAACAGACAAGCTTATCTGGGTCGTCAAAATAGAACTATTATGTGTTGCAAGGACAACTATATATAGTGGCAAGGACTTTTTCTGTCACTACAAATACATTTAGCATTCTTCCTAGAGGGAAAACTGTGTTAAATTTGGGATTAGCGTGAAGGAAGTCTAGCTGACAAACTGTTTATGTATACTTTCTTATAGCATAGACGCTCAAACAATATTCAGTAGCTGACAGGGAAACAGAGCTCAGTAAATAGCATATTTTCCTGAGTGGCAGGACAAGAGGAGAGGGAATAGAGGAACAGCAGTGAAGGTTTTTCATGCCATACATTGGCTCAGGTATCACACTTTCTCCATCTACTTGATAAACTGTGGAGAACATTTCCCTTTCCAACACCTGTGTCTCAAAGAGTGGTGCTACATTGAAGAGAAGTTACCCATATCTCAGACATCTCTTACAAGACCTTTAAAATGCTGCCTTCACAGCTCCCACAGTCATCTGCTGATTTATACCATTCTCTGCTACTCCACTGCCAGATCCAAGCTTCCGTGTTTGTTACAGAGTGAGAAGAAATGAGGCTTCGAATTCCCTGCTTTCTTTAGTCCCCGCAGTTTACAGAGTATTAATGAAAGCAGACTGAAAAAAACCTTAATTCATATAGTTCAAAAACTTTAAAAATACATCATTATGGTGAGGCAAAAGTGCCAGGTAGTTGATAACCTACACACTAAGTCTCAACTCAGTGTGAATCAAAATGACAGTTATGAAGTCTTGGAAAATGGCAACTGTAATGAAAACGTCTACTGACCCTTGACTAACAGTGTCAGCAACCCAGCAGTGCTTAATTATTAAAATCAACACATGTCCTACAGTCTGACAGTCCAGTGTTTTAAACTGCGCAGTTCTGCTGAAGAAGAGGAAACAATAAATAGTAGTGGCAAACCTCCTTTCTTTGTTCATTCTTCCCCTCTATTTCTGCTGATTCCCTTCCACAGCTGAGTTACAGGTCAGCATGACTATGTTTTCCAGGAACTCGTTAGGCTGTAAACTGCAACTGGCTGTTCATGGCTTAGGCAGGCATGTTCATCTCTGGGTCAGAAAGCAGCTGGCTTGCGGGGCCCAGAGAGTAGTGTGTCTTTCTGCTTTTCTTGTAAAGTAGAAGATTCAAAATAAAATTCCCTTGTAATTTTGTTAGCAAGTTTTAGAATGTTCTTTTGCATTTAGAATCTTGAATATCAATCTGAATAAGTAAAAAACCATTGTGAAACATAACAGAAATCATTTTACCAATATAAGGAAAATGTATTCATTTATTATGCCTTTAAAGCATATACATTTGAAATATTTTATGCTGCATCAAGTGCAAAAGACTATATTGTGAGAAATACTGTAAATATTATAAAAGTGGAGAAAATTTGTCACTACAGCTCACAGGTGTTTTTTATGCTATTCCTACTTAAAACTTACTAATGAACTGAGCTCTCATTTAGTTCTGTCTTTACCCCTCAGAGCACAGTGTGGTGTTTCAGAATTGGGCTTTTTCGTGAGGTGAAGACCCTAATGGGACTTCTGTTTTAATAAAGATTGTGCTTGGTTTTTTAAACTTGTGATCAATCTAACACCATAATCTGCATTCCCTATAAATAGAAATAAAGAAGTATTGCAATGAATATCGCTATCGAAGTCTATTAATTCCAGTGTGAAAAGTCATCCATTGCTCTTCTATCTAGAGCAATCCATTAAAAAACAAACAAACAAACAAACAACAAAAAAACCCCACAAAACTGAAAGGAAATCACTTTGTCTTGATTTAGCATTCTTTTTAATATGTTATTGGTAACCTGTCTGTAACAGCGTAGTACAGAGCAGTATCTCCCCTCAAATTTTGTTTTAGGATAAGTATTAAAAGACTCAAAACATAAGGTGCTAAATTTACTGGGTTTGTAACTCCTCTGGCTTCAGTGTTTTACTCCACAGCTGAATTTGTTGCATTCAGGAAGCTTTGTGGTTTGTTACTGTAGAGCTGAATCTCCTTTCTTAAACATTCTTCTGCAGCTGACATGCATACCAAGCAATACAGCTGCAGCCATCTGTAAAAGCTTGGAATTAATTTTCCTCTTTATTGCTACAGCTTGTATCATTCTGCCTTTTCCTTTATATTTATAATACAGAAAATTTTCTCATTCCTTGAGAAAGCATTAGAGTTAGTTTCCTTCCTTTTATTATTACTTGTCAGTAAAGTAATCAATGCAACTGTTATCATCGGTACACACACTAACTACAGAATGAGCATTGTCAGAAAAAGATTACTGAATGGTAAGTTAAATCAAGACATAAAACAAATCTTTTCTGTTTTGCTGATGAAAATCTGAGCCTAGGAAATAAAAATAAAAGAGGCAGAACATTACAGATGAGTATGTGGAGTAAAGGGATGAATAAGAAAAACAAGTTAAGGAAAATGAAAACTACTCTACAGAATAAGCATAAGTCTTTGGGAAAAATGCATCTTTTTTGTTATCCTATTATGTTTTAAAATGCATGTGTGACTACTCATCAAAATTCATCTTTTCAATGGAAAAAGTCACAGATGGGAAACACTGATGTAAAGAAAGCTGAGGAAAATGTAAGAATTTTTTTGTTTGCTTTTTTAAATCCTGATTTAGGACTAACACTTCCATGATCAAAATATCACTTCCTCCAGGTTTCAAAATAAGAACAACCTTAGAACAGGGAAGGGGCTTAGGTTTACAGTTAAAAGTTCTTTCTGAATCAAGTATTTAATTTTTATTGAACTTATATTAGGTGTGGTGACTGGGTAACTGAGTGACTGAGTGGATCAAATTGTGTTTTGGAATCCACATTAACCCCACAATTCCATGGAGGAGTCTTCCCTACATGTGTGTGTGTGTGTATATAAATATATATATACATATATGTATTATCTCTGTGTGTTGTCCAATATCCATTTCACAAGGAGGCAGATGAATGTCAGTCACTCGACTGAGGCTATATTATCCTTCTGCTTTGACACCCTTGCACCCTCCTACTTGGCAAAAGTGAGATGAACAAGAATAATTAGGACTGTGCTTGATGATGATTGCTATTTATCTTAGCTGTTCCTATTCATGTGCCGTTTTGGGCACTTGCAGTATAAGAAAGATATTAAGCTATTAGAGAGTGTCCAAAAGGAGGGCAATAAAGATGGTGAAGGGCTTTGAGAGGAAGCCATATGAGGTCACTTGGTCTGTTCAGCCCGGAGGAGACCGAGTGGATGTTGTGGTCGGGGTGGAGAAAAGCGACATGGAGTCCAGAAGTCATGATCCAGGAACTTTTTATTACGGCTACTTGAGCTACTTATAAACACACTTTGGTAACACATGTTAAAGTATAATTGGTTTCTAGTAACATAAATAACTTATAATTGGACAGACATGAGCATGTCTTCTGCGCATGTCTGTCAACATAGGCTCAGGACAGAATCAGGAAAAACTACTCTGTGTTACAGTCCTTATCTTCCGGGATGCCACTAAGCTATGCATAGATGTTCCGTTCTTCTTCTTCTCACCTTTCACACAAAGACCCCAGATCCAGCTGGGGTCCTCCCACAGGGGTAGACATCACTGCAGTTACAACTTCCTCAAGAGGGGAAGAGGAGGAGCAGACACTGATCTCTTCTCTGTGGTGAACAGTGACAGAACCTGAGGGAATGGCCTGAAGTTGTGTCAGGGGAGGTTTAGTTTGGATATTAGAAAAAGTTTCTTTACCCAAAGAGGGGCTGAGCACTGGAACAGGCTCCCCCGGGTAGTGGTCACAGCACCAAGACTGACAAGAGTTCAAGAATTGCTTGGACAATACTGTCAGGCACATGGTGTGACTCTTGGGGATGATCCTGTGCAGGGGCAGGAGCTGGACTTGATGATCCATGTGGGTCCCTTCCAACTTGGCATATTCTGTTATTCTGTGATTTTGTGATGCCTTTAGTCTTCATAGCATCATTGACCATACTTGCTGTATCAGCCTTATGAGTTAAGGGTATTGCTGTGGATATTTTTAGGCTCTTTACCTAGCATGCTGGCATCCCTGAATCCCATTATTTAGGTGAATAATTCTTGCTTGTCATTGTAGGGAGGCTTGGACTAGAATTACCCCTGAAATGAGAAGAATGGTATCTAAAATGTGATTGATGCTGTGATGTTTCTGAATAAGTCCTAAGTGAGCTCACACATGAAGATTTTAGCAAAGCAGAGAACTGAGTCAACTCTTTTCATCCTGTGTCTGTACCTCATCTCCATTTCCACAGACATATCCTTGCAACCTCATGCAGGCTGCTCAGCAATACACAACACAGGCACTGCCCTCTCCATTTCTGCATGCAATGTTCCACTAAGTGAGCATTACCCTCTCTGAGAACAGACCTAAAAGAAGATACTTTCTGTAACACAGCATATTTCCTTATAAAATTTAAACTCCATAGTAGTTTAGTATTAAATATTTTAACTTAGGTATGTGGGAAGAAGGAAATGTTTCCTTGAGCTAGTGTTTCAAAATCATGTCTAAACTGTTCTTCCTTTCTGTATTACGTGGAGAAGCATTATTCTCATTTCATTCTCTACCTAATGTTTTTTACACAACCAAGGGTGAGTGAATTACTGGTGGCTACATTTTCTGGAGCAAATACATTTGCTGCTTGATGTGGCAGATAATAATAAAACTATTGAATAGGTTTGTACCTTGTCCTTCAAAGGAGGATGAAAATCATCTCTAGATTCTAATGTTGAAATATTTCTGAGTATTTCCAGTGAAATAAAAGACCATTCCTTTTATATAATATAGACAACTTACAAATTAAATCTATCCAAGTGCTAAGAAATGTGAAATTAAATATTTCTTCATTAAAATTATCATTGCTATATATGTCACTGCATGTTCTGTACCTGCAGTGATGCGGTAGGACTGTTTATGGAGGCAGGGGAAAATACTTCAGAAGGGATCAATAAATTGTATCAGGACAAAAGCAAAGCAGCCTCTGAACAAGCCTAATATAATCCAATGCTTCCACTGATGTCCTTATATCATGAAATCCCTGCAGAAGTGGTTGGCACTAGCGACATGCTGGGACTTGGGTTTCAAGACAAAGAAAATCAGAGCCTGATTACCAGACAATTTTTCCAAAAAATATATATCAGCCTATTCCTCAACTCCACACTAGACTTTTCCATCCTGATTGCTGCCTTTAGCAGTGCATTCCATTGTTTTAGCTATCACAAAATTAAAAGATATTTAATTCTCTCATTATCCAACTGAAGCAAAAAGTGGCACTTGTATCTCACAGTTCAAGCTGATAATTATCCCCTCTCTCAATTTCTGCTTGTCCCATGGGGGTAAGCAAGCCTATCATCTCCCCTTTTGCTAACCTGACCTTCTGCTCTTCTCATGCCTGTCACATTTTTTCTCAAATTGTCCCATATTGTCTCAAATTTAACATAATCAAGAGAAACTCAGAGCAGTTGTCTGCAGCAAGTATTTAGCCTGAGGTGGTTGCATCTGTTCCAGATCTGGAGCAGGCCTTGTAAGCTTGCAAGCTTGTTTGTTTCCTACCAGCTGTATCAGTGGCTCTAATAAAGATTATTGCCGTTCCTACAAATATAGCTTCATTTATACACTTAGACAGTCTTGGCAGCAGCACAGCTACTCATCAACAAATGTATACATAAATATGTGGAAAATTTGATGACTCACACAAATTCACGTATATATGTAGCTGAAGCATTTTCAACAATGGCTCAAGCTAGAAAAAAATCATTACTTTGGAGTTCAAATTATTTGCTTCATTTTCTGATTGAATATAATTTATTTAAAATATGATTTTAATTTACTTTGTGTTGCTTCTACTCCCTCAGGATAAAATTAGCCAAAGTCTCCAAAAACTTTAACTGCTTTGAGGTAAAAAGTATCAGTTTCAAAATGAAATGTGTCAGCCTGAAGCTGGCTGATGAACATTGTCCAAATTAGCTTATTTGAACAAGGATTTTCAAAAGAAACAAAACCTAGTTGCAGTCTAACAAAGATTTTTGGCAAACATGCTGATGCTATGAGAAAACGGAACTTCTGCTGATGTGTGTATAAACGATGTTATAAAAAAGTAGGGAAATTGCAAAATCTTGTCATCAAAACAATATCTGGTTCATAAGATGGGATTTTCCTACTTCAGTACCCACCAGCTGAGCTTGAATGAAAGCTTTTTTTTAATAAGGAAATAGACCTTGTTTTCCATTTTGTCAACAGTGAGGGTGATTTTATGTTATTGGCTTACAGCTGGAATTTTTTCTTATATTTTGTAACTTCATCCTAAAATGAACAATTATCAAATAAGCTAATGGCAGCTTCTCCTGTTTTTACGTACAGGTGCTACAAAAATCTATACTCTTCAGTCTCAGGAGTGTAAAACTATCTGTCAATGTTTTCCCATGCATTCATGTGTCATATATACAGCCACAACAAAATGCATTTAAGAAGTGAGGATTTGGGGAAAAAACCGAATTGATGAGATCAGAGAAATCTGTTGTTAGACTGAAATTGTAGTAATGAGGATATATCAGTAAAGAGCGATGACATTTGAAACTAATTTTTTTCAAGGAAAGGATTTTTTTTTTGAGCAGGATTGTAGTCAGAGTCTCAATTAAAATTCTTTGTCCTAGTTAAATAGCAAACATGAATGACAGCCAATGCCCAAAACATACAAGACATAATCAGCCACTGTGTTCATTCATGCCTATTTTTCTGACCAAGCAAGCTTATACTACATATGCTGCCCTCGATTATACGTAGTTGACTGGAATTAGCTTGCTAATTGAACAAGCAATCATGAAATATATAATAGCTGTTTTTTAACAGCTTAGAACTCTTTGGAAGGCAGAAAAAAAGTGGGATTCAGACTGTCTTTTGATCCTTGTTCTCTAGTGTCATAGAGGCTATGAGCCAAATAGTGACTGGATACTTGCCATTCAAAAGAAAGCAAGTAAAAGTATGAGGAATAATGGTTTGTATTTAAATATTTTTGTTATATTATATTCTGTCATTTTTAGGGCAGCCTAGAAAGTCAGGTATGTGTGTATATGGCTCTTCAAAGGCACATAGAATTCACAATAGGGCACATGAAGTACTCCATGCTAAACACCACAATACACATTTGCCAATTATTAGAAGTATCATTGAGTGAAATAAGATATTCTGCTTTCAAAATATATTAATAGCATAGAAGAGGTAGCTGAGTAACACACTTGGCTTTTGGCACTGGAGTCATCATAGCATCATGAAGCTTCACTTCATCTCTTTAGTCTATTTTACATAGATTAGACTAGACTAGGCTAGAATATTTCAGTTGGAAGGGACTTACAAAAATCTTCCAGTGCAATTGCCAGACGACTTCAGGGCTGAGGAAAATTTAAAGCCTGTAATCAAGGACATTGTCCAAATGCTTCTTAAACACTTAAGACACTTGGGGCATCGACCACCTCTCAAGAGCTTGTTCCAGTGTTTGATCACCCTCTTGGTAAAAAATGCCTCCTGATGTCCAGCCTAAACCTCTTCTGGCACAGCTATGAACCATGCCCACATGTCCTGTCACTGGATCCCAAGGAGAAGAGATTGGCACCAGCTTTGTTGCCCTCCTCTGGATGCATTCAGAGACCTGAATATCCTCCTTAAATCATGGGGCCTAGCATAGCACACAGCATTCTAGGTGAGGCCACACTAGCACTAAGCACAGCAGGACAGTCACCTGTTTTAACCAGCTGGTCATGCTGTGTTTGATGCACCCCAGGATAGGATTTGCTCTCTGGGCTTCCAGGGCCACTGCTGGCTCACACTGAGCTGCTGTTGGCCAGCAGTCCCGCATCCTTCCTGCAGTACTGCTCTGAAGCCACTCCTTTTCCCATTTATACTTGTGCCTGGTGTTACTTTGTCCATTCTAGACACAGAATTTAACATTCGGTGTTGATACATTTAACACCACTGATGCAATTGATTGGTGCATTACTTTGTTTTGATGCAATGATGCAGTGATGCACTGCTTTGCTTTGATGCAAAGCACCTCAGTAATGTAAGGCAAATGTTTAAGTAGAATATTTGTGGCTGGCTGGATGATCACTCTCCTGGCTGCATTACACACTGTGTATTGAACGTTCAAACCAGTAACCTTGACCATTAGTAATAGACCTCTGCAAACAATGCCTGCCAAATCTGGTGCCAAATGAGCATATAATGATGTGGCCCAATATGGGCCCAAAATAAATATGCCATCTGACACTGACTCTACAGTTCCACAACAAGCCTCAGGCTTGCAGCACACACAGGTCTAAATCGCTGCACAAACTATTAAGCAGACCTCCATCCAGACTGTGACTGACACTGTTCAGCTGATAGTTGTGACTGTGTTATAAGAGAGGCTGTTCTTTCTCTTTGGGTGGCAAATTTTTCATAAGAGTACTGTCACAGGGGCAATAACTAGATGTAATTTTGAAAGGATGTAAAATGACAAATTAAAAAGTGGAATGAAATCTGACAACTTGACATTAATTTCTCTAAGCATTTGAACGAGCAGACTATAGTGCAAGATTAGAAAACTTGCAGGAAATACCATTCACAGTTTTCCTGTAGTGTGTTGCACATTTAGACCTTTATTTAACAATAAAGACAATGTTAAATTAAATTGAAAAACTTGTCTTTCCTCTTGAGAAAACAAAGTTAAATACAATTATACTAATCTTTTAAAGCCAAGAATGAACATTTTACACATTAAAGGTAATTGTTTTGCATTACAGAAAAGGTCAGGCTTAGCTTCAAAAAGCATCAGTTGCCTTTGTCTTTCATTAATATAAAATATCTTTTTAACCTTTAAAAATTTAAGATCAAATTCTCATGGTCCCAAACCTCATCCTTTCATGAAAGTGCTTGTGACCCATACATACTTTTAGCAGGATGATGCTGGATTGATAAGGAAAGCAAGAGAAACACTTTCCAGCCACATGAACAGAAATGGATTTTGGAACGCAATACTGCGTCTCACTGTCTTGCTGTAATATTCTTTTTTCAGTCTATAACACATGTCATTAGGGAACCAGTGTTTAGAGAAGAAGAAAATACTACCTTTTTTGCTGAAATATGTGCCTTTACATGGCCGTATTAGAATGACCACTTTTTAGCTGGATCTCTTGAGCTGCCTAAAAATCAAGATGCAAAAGTACACAGCAGTGTACTTTGTTGCTTGGATGAAGATATTTTCACTATGGATGTTGTCTTTTCTGAAATATTATAGGTCACACAGCATCAAGTTGCCATCCAGAACCACTTAATTTTTGATACCCTGATGCCTGCAGCCCTGATGCCGTAGATGCTGATAAGGAGTTCAGGTGGGATCAGGCCTGTTGGTAGGCTTGACTTGATGTGTGGTGTCTCCATATGTGATAGGACTGCTTCTGCCTGTGCCTTGAGACTTTTGACATGGTATAAAAGACAGGACTGCCCAGGCTATTAGGTATTGCATTAGCAGTGCTTTATAATGTAGATCAATGTGTGATGTAAACTCTGTGGTTCAAATTATCGAAATTGCTCATTGAAGAGGAAGAGGAAAAGGGTGCTATAAGAGCCAATTGCTGCCCAAATTTCCTCTTCTTGAGATACTCTCAAGATTAGGAACTGGCCTCTCTAGTATACAGGATGCTATAGCAGTAGACAGTCTTTTCTGAACTCTCCTGCAGGGAATACTGGTTCTTCCATGAGCAACATGAAATATCATAGCACAGAATAATTACATTGCCTTTGAAGTTATCCCTGCTTTCCTGGAGATAGAGGTTTCAGTTTTCCAGAATTTTATACTTTTCATTTGTAACAAATGCAACAGAGCAGCAGCACATCATTCTGGATGGAAGCATCCACACAGGTGTCAGCACCTGCAGAAGGTATAAATATTCAGGTTAGTCTTCTTTTAAATGAAAATTGCTAGTATACATTTGCTTGCTCTGAAATACAGGTTCTTCATCACTAAAAGTAGCTGGAAAAGTAAAAATTAAATATCATTATGTTTTCTTGATTTTAAAACATTTTGCTTTGTTAGAATTTTTTTGGTTTTAACATTTTAAGACATTATGTTTCATTCTGTATTTCACTTTAAGAAAAATATCAGGCAACAAAAAATGTTCTCTGTCCTCCTGCAGCTTTGATGATCTTCTGGCATGACATTTTATTCACCACTGCATAACTGCAGTTAGCATGGAAGTGCCTGAATTCAAATTTATGGAATTACACAGGTATAAAACTGAATCACTGTAGTGATTAATTAAACCCACTGAATTACAATGAAAGCCAAATCTAGGACTCTGGAAAGGACTTTTGTGCAGGAACGCTGGCAGAAGCACATTTCAAGTAAAAATAGGTTTCATCTTCTAAGTGCTTTATTTGAATTGAGTGTGTCACACCCACAGAGGAGAAAGCACTTTACCTTTCAACTTACCAGTGGCAATGCTCTTAAGTTAAAGACCCAGACTGAAATATACTTCCATCCCTATTGACTCATGTATGCTGTTCCTTATGACATGTTATATGACAATGTTCTGAATATTACATTCAGTGCTGCCAAGTTGGAATAAATTCACCCACATTGTTAATCTTTACTATAAGTTTTGAACAGCTTTTTCTTGGTGAGATTCTCCTTTCCTGTGTGTGTTTTGTTTTGTTTTTTTTTTTTTTTTTTTTTACAGAGCTCTGCAATATTCTTAATTTCTTTCTGCTAACAACAGGAAATAATTACTTCCTAGCATTGCTATTTTATTCACTGAAAACTGACACTTCCTCCTGTTTTAGCATCAGTTCATTGTCATGCTTTAATTAACCTGGCATGATGATCTCAGTACAGCCCCAAATAAAATTAACATCAAACACTCATATGGAATTGTTCTATGAAATAGCTTCGGTATGAACATATACCATATGGTAGTCTTTAAAAATAAAACCTGCCAAGGAGCATATTTAATGTGACTATCCTGGCATTCTCATAAGGGCTGTAAAAACTGAAAATAATTCTGAGCACTGCTCACTTCAGAGGATCACAAAATATTTTATACAAACTATCTATCTTTCTAAAATCAGCTCACCTACCACTTAGAGCAGCCATTTCTGCAGTGAAATGCAGCAGCTCTTGCAGTAAAGCACAGCAAATTGGAACAGCAATTTTAGGGCAGGTAATGAAGACAAATTGTGTATCTTGTTTAAACTGCAGGGGCAGAAGATAATTACCCAAATTTGGAGCCAGCTGGGATACCAGACCTAACACCTCTCTTGCAAGAAAGTGTCAGTCATGATTTTATAGCTCGGTAACATTAAATGACACATGAGCAAAACATGGTATTTAACACCGATCGGGTAAACAAGTTGGATTCTGGGGGAGAAGAGTTCCTGCTCACATTTATGTGTGCAATAAAATTGGTCATGTCTTTACTGTACCACATTGCTGGTTAGATGAGAAGTTAGAATTGATTTTATGGGTATAATCTAAAGTCCACTGAAATCAGTAGAAAAACATTGACTAGCTTTGGATCAGGTCTTCTGTCAGTTCTGGCTTGTTAGAGAGGGGAATTATAATCTGGTTTATTACCTTCTTGCAGTTTTACATTGAAATATGGGAATGGTAGATTTGCAAGAGCAACACAGCTAAACAAGGCAGGAATTTTTTCTTTAATGATACTCATTGTGCTTTCCCAGCATCTTGCTGCACCAGCTGCTTGGCTGGACTATTCCAAGAGTTTTTGTGGCTGCTCCTAGCTAATGTACATAGCTCTCTCCAACGCATGCACTGTTAGGCTTACAAGACCCAATTTACAATGGTTTACACCCTTTCAAAACTCAGTAAAGAGAAAGTGGTTTATCCAACGTAGGGTCTGAATTACCCTTTGGAGTTGCTCCTTTGTAATGACAAAGGATTTTTTGATGATTCACCTTTGTAATGACAAAGGAGCAACAATCACTCACTGTGCTAAATCAGCAGTTCGGTTCAGTTAACTGCCAGTCCTCAGATCTGTCAGCAGTATCATACAGTATATTGATCAGTCAAAGGCTGGACTCAATGTTCTTGGAGGTCTTCTATAACCTAAATGATTCTGTGAAAAAAAGATTCACTTTACCTTACTGTACAATATAAGAAACTTGCATCATCTAACTTACGAGTTTTGCTTGCATTGTCAAGCCCTGTAGTAGCATTACAGCTACTGTTGACAGTTTATCATCAAACATGTCACACATTTCTTCTATTCTGATTAAAACATGAGCACAATGACCTTCTTCCTTTCTGAAAATATTCTCTCCTTTTTGGCTTTTTTTAAAAAATACACATACCTGCAGGAAGAAAAAAGAGCTTAACCATTGCAAAACTAGCTTTTGTAACACAGTATTGCCCCCTTAAAGGAGATTCATGTTTATCTCAATTAAAAATCATTGGAGTCACCTACTTTAGCATTCTTCCATTTACCTGAAGCATATCTTTTAACAAATCTTTTTAAATGGTGCAGCCCAGTTCCTGGCTGGATTTGAATAACAAAAACAGAAGCAAAATTTGGTGGTAGTTTATGATTATTTTCCATCTTAATTCACCTCTGAATATAACTGAAGGAAAAAAACATGGTAAAAAAAAATCATCTTAACTAATAGCTTTAACAATTTCAATTGTCCTCCAAAAGGAGAATACCAAGTCAGTAAGGGGGAAAAAACTCCTTGTGTTCCCTGGGGTTAGCCTCATTAAAGTTGCTTTCCTGATTATTCAGGATTTCTGTAAGTACTTTCAACTTAAACATTTGAAGATCCCTGTAGCTGTCAAGAGTCTGAAAGCTTTCCTGATGCTCACCCCTGTGGAGAACTTAAATGTTTTCCTTCTTTTCAAATTCAAATGGTATTTCATAGCCAGACAGGATTCACCTTTAGCCATTCCCTTCTTTTATTTTAAAATCCAAGGTACATAGACTGACACATACATCTTCACAGAGCCTCACTAAAAACCATGGGGCTATGCTGATCTGGCGTTTCACTCGCAAGGAACTGGATCAGAATTGATCCATTGCTGTCTCTAACTGCTCTCATTTATATGCCACAGGTAATGCCAGAGTACGTAACTTTTTCCCCTCCTGTTCTAAATGCCATCTCTTTAAGCCTGATTACACTAAGATTTTTGGTCTGGTTCTGTCTCTACATGAACATAAGTATAATGCAAAGAAGATCACCCCTCTGAGAACAGTATCTGGCTTTTATATTAACTAGAGCAGATGATATTGATGTTAATTCATTCTCTATTTTAGCAAAGATTTAGTAATTTAAGCATATGCACACATATTTTCAAAGGATAGAGCAAGTAGAATCACCTGGCAGGAGGATAACAGTGGCAGTGAATATCACATCAAGCTTCAAAAAAGTAAGATTTGGGGTTTTAGCTTAGTTTTATTTTACTTTTAAATAAATGACTGTACTTTCAACCCTTGGTAAGGTCCAGTATGGACAACTGTCAACCTCTAATTTATATCTGTGGTTACATTCTAAGACTAACTTTTCAGGGATTGTCCACACTTTGCCACTTTGAAGCAATATTACAAATTTGGATCTAAATCTCAACCATACAGAAGTTTGAAAGTGGACAGGTTTGATTTAGTTTAGCATGCCAATAGTCTTCACCAAGATGGACTTGAGCCTCAGCCTCTTTTGATGAATAGAAAGAGGCAACTTCCTCTCTTGCATAAATTTTGGATTTTTAATATTTAATGTTTGTGAAAGACTTGAAATGTACTTTTTCAGAATTTAGTGGTAGAAGAAGAAAAGATCAGGTGTAGTGAAGATGCCTGGGGATTGTATCTGTCCTACAATGATAAATGTATTCCAGTTAAGATGATGTGGGCCTTGCTGTTTTGCCTTATGATTCCCAAGAATCCCAGAAAGCACTGGGTCATGTAGGAGTCTGGTCAACATCAATTCTCCCTTGTCCATTTCTCTTGACCCAAGCAGCAGGCCTGTGAGACAAACCAGAGCTTATCAACATTTTGGTTGAAATCTATAGGTCAGATGTTTGAACTATGAACCTGCTGCAGCTTTTAGACATACCTTTACTGTGCATTGTTGTCTCAATAAATATAAATATTTCATTCCCAGAGTAGGTGAAGTATCTTCATACTTTCTTGTATTTTTGTAGTAGATAAAAGAAGAGGAAAAAAGCCCAAATATATGGTGCCAAAGAACAGAGAGTGTAGCTAAGCAGGCTTGCTAAAGAAAAATGTGAAACAAACAGCCTGAAGTACAAACACAGCCTGTATCTGAGCAGGAAAGGGACAGATATAGTCATAAAGAAAACAAAATGAAAGTTCTTTCATCCTTGTTCTTTACCAACTATATCTAATCATCCTTTGGTTTGTTTTACAGAATGACAAATTAATTCCATGTTACTTCAAGTACTGGCTTTTTGCCATTTTTATATTCATTTCACAAGAACTTGTATCTGTGACTAGAAATATAGTTACCCAGTTGGGGCTTATTTTTAACTAGCTCTAGAGTGATAATGAATATGCTAACGTATTCTAAGACTAAAAAAAATCATATAGACCTGCTTATACTTCATTGTAACTGATGTAATTCTGAAAGAAATTACATCTGGCATAATAAAAATTGAAACCTTGGGCAAGGCAGTCGGTGAGTTAGAGGTCAGCATACACTGATCTAAATTAGGACTGCCATAGTCCAGCCTTATTGGTGGTGAGTTGGTTGTGGCAGCAATGTCCCTGCAGGCACCCATTCAGGGGCCAAAGCACTAGATCTGGCTAAACGCAGTCCTGCTGCAACAGCACTGGTTTAGTACTTGTGGGATTGCCATGCCAAATGGATCTTCAAAAGAACATCCTCTGAAGAGTTCAAAGAATGGTCCAGGAAAACTGATAGAACTTTTGCATAGGGAGAAACATAGCATATTAGTGATGCCTGAAAGGAAGTTTCTACATAGATTTTCTATATGTCTGTCAAAAGGACCTTTTAAACATGCGCTCCACAGGGTCCAAGAAACCCTGGTTATCAGGTGAACTTAACACACCCTCACCTCACAAAGCCCAGCCACCACAGCTGCAGGCCATCGTGTGGCCTTTTGGGGAGTTTTCTGAGGTTGGCTGCTGATGAGGAAGGTGCTGGAGCCTGAAGTGCTGGTCCCTCCTCCCAGGTCTGCTTCTGGGCACAGCAGTAAGGGGCACTGGAAAATGAAGTTTTCAATGGCCTGCTCCTGTGTGGAAGTCTTATGAACTCACAGAAAATCAGTCCAACGAAAGCTGTCATCCTTGGACAACTCTGCCAGCCTGGTCACGGTCTGCTTTTTACACAAGAGAACTGTGTTCATGCATTGCAAATAACTCTGAAACTGTGTAAACATCAATAAGCAGTGTATTTGTCTTTGGGGATTTTTAACAACTAAGTGTTTTTTAAATGGTTGTGATTTTTCTGACTTATCAAATATTTAAATTGGTTGATAAAATTTTTTTGCATGTTTCCTTTTTTTAGATAGACATCTAGAGAAGGAAGATGGAAAAAAGAAACCTCTCTTCCCTTCCATGAGGCTTCTGAAAATTATATCCCAGTTTATAAAAGACTAATGGTCTCCAGTTCTCTCAGAAGAAGGCTAAATTGCGGGTTCAGCTGCATAAATACCTACTATGCATATTAATCATAATAATATAAAAACAATGTATCATTGAACATTTAAAATATTATGGTTTTTATATTACACACATAAAAATAAACATACATGTTTTATCTATGTTATAGTATAAAATTAATCATCTACATTTGCACATTAATTATATTATTATTAATAATATATGGTATTAATATGAAATAAATAATAGGCAGATATTCTCTGCACAAAGCAGGCAAATATAAATCTCTTTGCTGGTTAGAAAATCAGTCTTTTTTCATAAAAATGTATTTGAGTTAAGAGAAATTCAGACAAGGAGATGAGCCCACAGGGAACAGAGATGAAACACAGTCAAGATATAAATCCAGTGATAAACAGCAGCAGCCCATCAGAATTGAAATATTTTCATTTTCTAACCAAACATTTTATCTGGAGATTTTATTTGTTTTTTGACCAGCTCCTTACCAACACACACACACACATTCTTTTCTGGAATAAACAGGAAATTGTTACATAAAGTAACTTAACAGCATTCTAAACTTTCCTCTGAAAATCGGGTTAAATGACATTGCATAGTGATCTTAATGCATCAGCTATGAGGGAGGAACACACAGGGTGGTGCAGGCTTACTGAGAGGGAATGACCCTGTTTTTTTGATCTTCCATTTTGTAATTAGTCATGGAAAACACAGAGACCAGAAGAAGGAGAAGGACATCCTGTTGGACTGGGCATATTGAGGAATATTTTTTGTGTAATGAAAAGGCTCTTATTTGAAGTGTTTCTCCACATGGGTCTTTTGAACAAGTAATAATTTTTAAAAGCCCCATATCCACTCTAAGTGCAAAAGATAATTAGTGTTAAATATCACTTCTTTAAACTGCCAGTGATTAAACACCATCAATGACGAGGAAATAAGAGGCCTCAATCCCAGCCAAACACAAGTGTAAGTTCTATGTTCTTTAAATAATAAGAATATGGAAACATATAGGGCTGTTCCCCAACTGCTTGTAAAAAAACCACACGCCTTTTTATGTGAGAATGTCATAAAGTAAAAATTCACATAGGCCCTTTAAATGCATTGTCAACCTTGAAAATTTAAAGCAAAACAACAGACACAAATCATTGCAAAGTTGAAATTTCCATGCAGCATTTTCAGTTTCATTTACACATAAACAAAACATTAAGTTTACTCTAGTGACATGTATATGCTATAATTTAGAAAATGTTTTTGTAAAATCTTTTAATATATTTCCAGTCAATTAAATATTCAAACCATACGGAGGTTGGCGAAGTATTTATATACCCTTTTTTTCTGCAGCATAACAGAAAATAAAAATTCTGAAAGAGGAAAGGACTGCCAAAGAATTTGTTTAAACATCAGTCTGCAGGAGGGCAGGGTCTTTAGCGTTTCTATTAGAAGGTTGTTTATTGAACTGTAAGAAAGCTGTAACTAAAATGATAATGCAGTGCTTTCACTCAACCTGAATGAAATTAAATGTTTTATTGAAGCATCTCTGAATCAAGAAGAAATTATGTTGGAACTTTGTTGCATGCCTAATAAACCAGCTACTGAAGAATTTAATGTATTTATATAGGTGAGATAGGCTCAGGGCAGTCCTTAGCAAGCAGTAACAGTTCTACATCAGTAACCCTCAGTACAAGAGGCTATAGGTGCATAGCAGCCAGGACAGACCATAAGGATTCTTTGGGTGATCCCACATGTACTTTTGCATATGGTCAAGGCAGTGCCTTTACAGGTGGTATGACCGCTGTCTGCACACAAGCCTTTTTAGAGTGCTTTGATGGATCCCCAGCTTTCCCAAGAAAATTATGTTCCTTGGAAGAGGTGGATTATCTGTGCATGTGAAGAAGGTGCTATTCATCCACTGCTGGCTGATAACTCCAAGCTGTTATGCTGATTGTTTACGCAGCAACTCACCACACAGTGCTTGCTGGCCAAAGGCCCTCAGTATTCAGAGGGTCTTTAGGGCATGCTGGGGGCCATGAGGATTTCTGGGTGTATGGTGGGTACTGATGAAAGTTTTGATACTGCTGCAGAAGGTGCAAAAAAATACAAGGTGATGCTGGCTCACTACCTGAATATACTTCCTATGTGCGACCTATCAGAAAGAAGAGAGATGTGTGTTAGCCTTACATCTGAAAAGCTTTTTATACAGTTTCGTGTATTAAAGGAAAGCTCTGTTCTTAGAAAATATTTTCCCATCTTTTTTAATACTTTTTTTCATATGGAATGCATTACTGGGCCCCATGTGTGATCTTTAAATCTGTCAGTTCATAATCTTGATAATTCAGAATAAAAGTTTATCACAAGTTATGAAAGAATTAAACCTAAAAATTCTGCTGCTCTTACGCCAACTTGTCAATGCAAATGGAATGATGGATTTCTGTGAACTTCCTTGATACAACCTTAAATACATAAAATTGGTATCAATTATCTCTGTTTGACACCATCATATTAATCTTCTTACTGAGTATTGAAATAGGCCACCCTAGACAAGTTATACCTTTGTACTCCTTTCAAGTACATGTATTGGGCAAGAGATTTCATTATCATGCCCCTTCAGCCCACTTCCCAATAACTCAATACCACCCAATTACTGACATAAAAGTCTGTCACTTTATTTACAACTCAGGAGTCTCTGAACAGGCAGTATTAGTTGTGCATAATGGAAACAATCTCAGGTCTAAATTACTAGGAATGTTGAGCTGACCTTGTGGACATACAATTCTCTCAAACTGTTCATATACCTGTATTTCACCATTAAAGAGTCTAATTACTTGGGGTTTTTTTTCTCTTTTTGAGACATAAAAATTTCCTGCTCACTGAGTATAAAAAGTAACACTGTTCACAGGCCCAACAATATTCTTTGTAAATGTTTCTCTGCCATTCCATTAATTTGAGGAGATCTGCCCCATTTCCTTTGAAATGTCAAAGGAAAATTAAATGAAAAGCCTTGCAAGTTCCCATTTACAAGATGTCCATTTACTTCATAGTTTGTCTATGGCATGCACTTGCTTGATATGTAAAGTAAGTCTCTCAGAGAGCACAAGCAGCTGAATGAATTTCATTTTTAGCCTTTTGAGATCAATAGGTAATGTGTTTGGATTGAAAAAGCTAATGCTGTGACATAACCATGGAGTTGCCTGAAAGGAAAAAAAATAAAGAGAAGTTGTGTCTCTGGACGGTTCAGAGCGAATAGATAACACTTATAAATGGGAGAATATGTTAGAAAAAGAAATTCTGAATGAATACAGAAATTTGGTAAAGTGCTCTTTTAAAAGCAGAAATAATTTTAACAATACTCAACCCACTGACAGATTTGATTATGACTTGCTGAAAACTCTACAGAAAGATAATATTTCAGGTCTTAACCTAAAATCCCTTTATTTATCCAAGAGAACTGTTAGCTTCATAATCACTTGTTCCATTTCTTTCTTATCTTCAGTCAAAACTATTAACCTTTCTTTGTCTTTTCCCATACGCTGTCACCTATAGTTCTTTCTCTAACCTTTGGAGCAAAACCAACCAATACTTTGCATGATATAATAATTCAACAGGTTGTAGGTTTGGGGTTTTTGCTGTCTTAGTTTTCTTCTTCCCTCTCCAAGATCATACCTTGTGTTATGGTCAAAGATACAAAAATTATACAAACTCCACCAGCCCAGTTGAGTCCAGGGCATGCTTAGTTTCTCTTCAGTTTCCAGCAGATCTAATGGTGGCTCATTTCTATTTTGAGTCTTCATATTTAATAATCCACTTTATAATCAGATAGCTAAAACACTTGGATGAATATGCTCTGGTTTGTTCATATTCTGGTATCCAGTGAGACATTTTGTACCCATTCCAAATTGAATTTTCTAACTTTTTCCTTACTTTTATGATAATGCATGTGGAAGCCTTGGTATATCGTCATTTGTGGTGGTCTTCTTTACTCAAGCCACAATTAAGAAACATTCTCTTGGTTGTTTTTTTTTTTCCTCTGCTGTTTTGCCCACCATAGGGAACTGCCTCCTCTCACCTGTCTATTGAAATCAGTTTCCTCCTGCTCATTACTTCCGTATTCGCAAAACTCACTAAATCTTGTGTTTTGATCCAAACCTGAGTAAAGCAAACGATTAGGTGAACTTAAGAATATATAATCATCTCATATTCTTGTTTGTTTTGATGTAGGGAAAGGAAGAAAATTGGTCTTAACTAATGATAGATTAACTAATTTGTAACTCAGTGCAACTGGTGTGTGGTCTATATATCTGGTAAAACCTGTATGTTTCTAGGCTAGAGATTGTTTTTTTTTTTTTTTTTTTTTTTTTTTTTTTTTTTTTTTACCTTAACTGGATTTGTGGTTTTTATGCTTCATCAGCTTTACAATTAAGTTGCTAGTAACAAGCATCTTCCCTTTAAATAATGTCCTAGATGATTCAGGCATTTGCCAATAAAAACCCAATAAATCAAAAGGAATCACTCTGAAAAAAAAAAGGCAACTAGAGTAAAACTGGAGGGCAAGCATCTTTTCTGATGGCTGAAATGAAGATATAGACTCGAAGCATCTCCTGAAGTCTGTATAAGCAAAGGCAATTGTAGTGACCAGTGATCAGTTCTAAGACACCAACTGGTGTTCAGAAGGGCCTCTGATATTTACAACTCTGCTGAATTCCTATTTTTATGGCAGCATCACCTTTCACTCTTTTCTCAACAAAGTTAATACAACACCAGTTAACTCAAGGCAGTTAACATAGGCCAGTCAGGCCCTGGAACCCTCTTAAAGTTTATCTACAGCACAGGTCAACTGAATTTAATTTCATTTACCCATCTCCCCCAGGGAGAGGGGTCCCAGAACAGAGAAAGACTGGCAAAAAATCTGAAGATTGGTGATGGAGCCAAGCCAAGAATTTCTCTTTCTCATGGAGAAGGTGAGGTCCATAACTGAGGCTGTAAGAAGCTCTCCCCACCCTCTACAGCTAGCCACACACTACTGTTTAGCAGTAAAGCTAGCTGGGCTCTTGTGTAGAGAGGAGGGTAAATAGTCTCTTCAGTATGTAGAAGACTCAAACCACTGCCCTGTAGTAGTCCATGATCCATGTGGGAATGCAGGTGACCTGATAATTTTCTGCATCTATAACCTTATTCCACAGAGCATCCAAGAATATGGTTTTCCCAGAATTTATATCAAAACCATGGTCTAGCCCAGAAGAACTGTTGGGCTCGGTGCGCTGGTGCATAGGGAAGATGTGATGTCTTATGATGAAGGTCAGATAAATAATCTAAGGGTCCTATTGGCCTCAGCCTTTATGAGTCTATTATATCACACTCTTCACCATCATAGACCTAAAATATGTGAGTGCCCTACCATTGATAGATGTACTGAATGTTTTTATAACCTTGCACAAAGCATTTTGATCACAGACAATTTGTGATTTTATTCCCTGTTAGTTCTGTTTCCATCAAATTGACCTTGGTTTGACAAAATAGCTCTATTCATGTTGAAGGTCACCCCTTCATAAGCAGTGATTAGTGGAATCTTTTCTACAGTTAATCCTTCAAAGACCTTTATTTACTATTTACTTGACTTTGCATCTTCAAAACTATTTATTAGTTTGATCATTTAAAAACACAGAACTGAATCCTGCTGTTCATAATGCAGAAAGCTGTCACTTAAAAGACTGAGCTCTTTTAGAACTTAAGTGTGGTACTCAGATTACTTCTTTCTCAGTAACCATTAAATCCATAAATGTTTTCTTATCAAATGGTAACCTGTATAGAAAAGGAAAATCATCCTGCTCTAGCTACTTTCAGTTCACACCTACAAAAGTTAATTGTAAAAAATGTTACTAACTTGACTGTTGGTTGGTCTTGCATAATAAATATAGTTGTATTGACTTTTGTCTTTCCAGTTCATTGCAGCACGATCACCGTATCTGTCAATGCAGCAGGTTTTAATACTGGATAAACAAAGTATAGAGGGGTTAATCTCAGTATTTATGTAGTACCTAATAATACATTCAGCAAAGAATCCGTAGAGCAAGAAACCTCTTTTTCATTCACTTAATAAAGGCATGCCTAAAAATATATCCTTACAGTGTTGCTCAGGTATTGACAATTCAAAGATTATGCATGATAACAAGTACATGGTCTGTGTTTACATGTGATTTGAAAGTGACTATAATTTATTTTAAATTATTTTAAGGATTAAAATTACTCCTCTGCCCTTGCTGAATGTTGTGAGTAACTGCAAAGATTTTGCTTCCCTAGCCAGGCCACCTACATCAAGGGTTATGTTCTTGGGGTTAAGGCAGCCAACCTCTTACATGGCACCAATGGTGGGAAAGGATTCCTGCAGGAGCAGATATCAGGCAGGAATAGCTCAGGAACTATGCATCAGGACTAAAGCTGTGCCCATTCTCTGTGACCCTGCAACAAGCACTGCCAGAGATGGAAGTACGACTTAATGAACCCCAGTTTAGTCCTGGCCTCTTCTGGGACAAAATCCCTATATGCATCTCTTAATGCTAGGCCTGAGATAATACCACAAGCCATTCCATAGATGTGTGAAATAATTACTTTCACTTAAAAATATATGTAGATCCACTTATCACCTTACAGATCATTTAGATATGCAAATTACCAAGATTTTAGTGCTAGAAATTCAATGAAAGGAGTAAAACCACTATATTGTGATAAACTTTAGTATTTAATATAGCTTCATAAAATGAATTTCATCTGAGAAGTGTTTCTTGCACTTTAATGTGCAATTTTGATTATTTCATTCTGAATTAGGAGAACTTTTTAAAGGTGTCTAATTGTTATTTAGAACAAAGTGAGGTGTCAGGGTTTCTGGACATTCTTAAGCACATTCAGCGTGGTATTATAGTCCTTCCCAGATGAACTGAAGATGCTTTACAACTACTAGTCCCTTACGGATGGTTGAACACAAAAGTGAATGCTTTGCTATTCAGGACTGCAGATTTTACTTAGCCAATAGAAGTGAAAAATCACAGCAGCAGATGAAAAAACCTGCAGACCCACTGTATCTGCCTTATAAAAACTGTTCTCACATAGTTCCAGCAAAAGAAAAATATGACCTACACCTCTAGCAGCCCTTTAGTGTTTCTCTTTGTAAATGTAAACATGATGAATGTTGTGTAAAACAATTACTTTCAATGACTGTATGAAAAACAGGAGTTGTCTGGTTTTTTGGCTTTGTTGTTGGTTTTTTTTCTTTCTTTTTTCCAGAAGGTACAAATCCAGAGCTTAGATCCCTGGTGTTATTACTGTCCTTAACAAGTAAGGAGTGGGGTGTAGGGGGGTGAGTGATGTGCAGGATGAACCGCCCCGAGGTTCTGCTGAGACACAGTCTAAGACAGGGGTCCTCAAACTTTTTAAACAGGGGGCCGGTTCACTGTCCCTCAGACACTGTCAGGGGCCGGACTATAATGTCCTGTGCCAACCAGCAGGGGGCGCTGTTGGATTACTGGACATGCCTACGTGTGGAGGGGAGGGGGTGGGGTCTCCCCAGGTGTGCTGGAGAAGCTGGAAAATGGAGGTCTTCTTCCCCCCACCCTTCCCAGCAGGAAAGGGGAGAGAGGGAGGAG
>JAWWLV010000144.1:60030358-60045721 GCA_035041135.1 Platyrinchus mystaceus | reverse complement strand
CTTCTTAACCCCTCCCCCCCCAGCTTTGGCAACAGCCAAACTCCCCACACAGACAAAGTGTTGAGGACCATTTAACTTGGAATGCAGTCTCCCCGTCTAGTCCATTGTGTTACTCCATTGTGTTACTCCATTGTGTTACCTAATTGCCCGACACATATCCAACATCCCTTTCACACAATAGGGAGGGGGAAGGGAAAAATTTCTACTTAGTTTTAACTTAACTTAAACCATGACAGGGGGTTCTGCAGGCCGGATTGACGACCCTGAGGGGGCCGTATCCGGCCCGCGGGCCGTAGTTTGAGGACCCCTGGTCTAAGACTTCAACCACTAGTTTCAACACAACCCTAATATAGGGACAGACTTCCATTGCTCAGAGACTTGTCCATTCAAGTCCTCAGTATCTCCAAGAATCTCCTCATAAACAGAACCAGCATGAGACCAATTCTGTGTTTCTATTTCTCATATGCATTCACTGTGGTTCTCCTGCAGATAGACACATGAAAAGTGACAACTAGAGGCTGGGGATTGCTGGAGCTGGATGCAATTGGCAAGAGAGGTGGCTGGTATAAATGCTAGAGCAAATGCCTGCCTCTGGTGTGAAGGCTGTATCAGCAGAGAACGTCATATGATAGGACAGAGGTGCTCAGGAATAGCCTCCACATTTCTCCTCTCTGAGCTCCCTGCCTTCTGTCTATGCTGTGCTAGTTTCTCCATGAGCATGGAGCTCATTTTCCTTGACACCATGGCCTCAATACTCTGGTGTCCTAACCAGAACGAGAGACCTTTATGCACCTATACACCTACTGTGTGCAGTTTTGAGTGCCATTAAATAAGAAGGATATTATGCTCTTAGAATCCAAAGAAAGGCCATACAGATGGTGAAGAGTCTAGGTGGGGAACCATACAAGGAACAGCTGAGGTCACTTGGCTTGTTCAGCCTGGAGAAGAGGAGACTTTGGGAGACCTCACAGCAGTCTATAAGTTCCTCACAGGGAGAAGCGGTGGATCAGCTACCAATCCCTTCTCTCTGAACCAGTGATAGGACCTGAAGAAATGACATGGAGCTGTGTCAGGAGATTTAGGTTAAATATTAGGAAATATCTTCACCTAGCCACAGAGCCACAAGCTCAATGAGGAGTTTTACTTTTAAAAATATACAAGGCTTCAGAAGTTCACCCACCAAACTTTTGCAGAGCCTTCAGTTCTTTAATACCTTGAGACAACTAAAATGCTACACATATTTTCTCAGGAGATACTTTTACTGATTTAATATGGGAGAAAATAAGGATCTTGGCAAAAGTTTAAAAGTGTAACATACAACCAAAACAAAGCATTCCAAAAAGGACCAATTTAGCACACGCTAACCCACACAAATTCACAAAATCAACCCACTTATTTTACCCAAAATATTAAGAAAGCTGTAAAGAAAGGAGATTAAGAGGAGAAAAGGGAGTGAAGATAGAGAAAAGTAAGAAGAGAGGAAAATAAGACAAAAATAGATTATTAAATAGCTACCACCAGAGAGTCCTGTGGAAGTCCAATGTCAAATGGTGGAGATAGGTCCTGAAGAGAGAGATGGAGACCATGTGCTGCTGTATTTATGTGTTTTGGCCCTCACCCTGCCCAGATGTGACTTGTGACTCACTGGCCACCCTGGGGCTCCAGGCCAGAGTGAGGATTGGTGTAGCCAGTCAAAGGCTGGGTTAGAGGGGGCGAGGTGTGGGTTTGCTCCCACGCTGCCCCTTTGATTGAGAGTTCTCAGGTGTGACTCCTGGGGATTGTTTTGGGCAGGACCTTGTGGGTCCCTTCCAACTCAGGATATTCTATGATTCTATCTGCTGAAGTATATTTGCACAAATACATATCCACATATATTTCACTGCTTCCCCCTGTTTTTTGCAGCCATTCCCTTCTATTGAGTGTGCAGAATAGATCTTGCTCGTGCAGGTTGTGTCTGCCTCTTTCTCTCAACGGATTCTTCCCACCCCACACCTTTATTATTTTGGTGTTTGTGAGGTTTTTTTAATGGCTTTGAAAGTACATAGAGACATTTTGAAATATGCAAGCTTCAAACTATGCAATTTGTGAAAAGGCATCATTCTGAAGATCACTTTTTATATTTTGAGTAGGAAAGAAAAATATGTTTGGTACTACTGGGGGTTTTTTTTGCTTTCTTTTTTTTTTTTTTTGCAGGGGGAATTTTTTTTTTGGGTGAGGGGGTTTGGCTGTTGCATTTTTATCCAGATTCTTAGCTGGATTTGCCTTGTGTCCTTATTACTTTCATTGGCCAACCCTACCTGACAGGTTCAGGAGGGCAAAAAGTAGTTCGGATCCATTTCCCCCAAGTATTTCCATTGCTTACTATCTGCAGCTTTAAATTTATCACCTCTTTAAAGGTCTGGTCCTCAGAGGCCCCAGAGAAAAGCTCAAGTTATTCACTGAAGACATGCAATAATCTGTTGGCAAATTTCTTATTAAAAATCCATGTGGGGCTTAGCAGAATATTATGCTTCAGAGGATAGTTATGTCATGCTCCAGTGATGGTGGGAGAGATGCAAGGAAGCAGGCAATGAAGTTATCAAAATGGCAATCCTTCTTTGTCTTCCAGTCTCCTGAGTAAAACTGTGTTTCTTCTAAATGCATATGCAGGTAGTCCATGGTAATCTGTGCAAGTCCTAATAGAATGTGACCGGGGACATAGGTGGGAGCTGATGCCCACAGGCTGCATCAGCAGAGGAGGTTATGTTGAGGGCTTTGTGAACTTGTGGGTGCTGCACAGTGGCTGAACACATTTATGTGAGAATCTTAAAAGAGCTTAGATGCATAAAAACCCTTTGTGTCTCTCTATCAGTTCTGTGCCTCAGACTTTGTGTTAATATAAAAATGTAAATCCCCGGCAATTAACAGCTATTCTACATTTGCAGAGCTCCCAAGGTTCTGCTATCTCCATTTGTCTTTAAACATTTTATTAGAAATTTGACACCAGTGATGTTCTAATTAAAGTTCATTTCCTAGAATGAAGTACTTCTGTATACAGCACTGTGGATTTATTCTTTCAAGACTGCCTTCAATTTCAAGCTTGCTTACAGCAAGTGTTACAAATTGTGTTATTTTCATTGAGAGAATCATCATAGATATGGTGCTTAAGTTGCATTTCTGAAGCTTGTTGATTGTTGATTTCTCTTAAGATCTGGTAATTCTCAGTGGAGCTCATTTAGATACTGTGTTAACTGTGTGCCCAAATTTGTTTCTGACTTTGTGCAGAGAAGTTATGGTCACATATCTGGACAGACATTGAAATGCAACTGCTGGGGTTTAAAAGACAATTTGTCATAAAATGAAACTAGAAAGCAGCTTGCATCTCTTGGATAGCAGCAGAAAACCAAACGAACAAACAAAATCCCCAACTTTATTTAAATAAGCTGTACATTGTTCTCTAGCAGGAACAACAGTATGATTTGAGTGAAGTAAAAAGGAATATCTTGCTTTTAAAAATGTCTTGAGGGCTAAAGGAATTTTTTTCATGTTCTAACTTAGTCTGAACTACATTAGAAGAAAATGAGAGGCATTCTTGACTGGATTTGTAATTAAAATAATTTAGGAGCAGAATTTCTATTCATCTAACTCTGGGATGCAAACTTTTAATCAGAGAAGCATTGTCTCTACATTTCAGTGAATTTTAAGTTATGTGCTATGTGGGAAAGGACTTCTTCCTGAGCTTGTTAAATGTAAATAATGTACGATGGAAAAAAAGGTACCTGCTTTTATAAACAATTTAAGTAACAGCGACAGCCCTTGAGATCTATAGTTCATGGTCGCTAATCCAGAACTAAAGATATTGAGTTATACAGTAAACAAATTTGAAAGACATTATAATAACAGTTTATATCTCTTATTAGATTTAGCTATAATTCATTGCAGAGCTCCTCTATAATGAGGCTGCTGTGTGTATTTTTTCAGTGAGATGTTTCACTACAAAGAGTCTCATTCCACCAGGCACTTACACATGCTGTACTGAGGTCTAAACGGATGCCAGATACTGCAAAATGTCACTGTGGTATAATTCCACAAATTGGTTTTGGCTCAAACACAATTTTGTTTTTTGGTCATATCCTCATCACTAGGAATGTTGGAGTTAACTGAAAAAATCATGATGTCCACTGTGTTCAGGGGTTTGCACTTGTCCATGTTTTGGTAGAAACTGTGTTTCCCCACCATTTTAACAGTCAAACCATGAAATCAGGCTGGGAATTAAACATACAGGTAATGTCATGGAAGCCCTCTGCTATGTATTTCACTTCCCCACTGGGATGACTACATTAAACATTGTTTCAGGTCTGATATATATCTGCATGATTTCAAGTTCTTTATAGATGTTCCTGTGTGGTGGGTTGAGGTCTTTGCATGCATGACATCTCTGATGTACAGTGCAGTCTCCCTCATGGAAAAAACACTGCTAAGTGTCAGGACAGTTGTCTGTGTTCCTTACAGTAACAGTTCATTTATGTATATTGAAAAATACACAGAGATCTTGGAGAATTCTTCTGGCTCAGCCCTTTGGTATTGTAATTGTTTTAATTCTGTGACTTTCCTTGATCCCAGCCTCACTCACTCTAGTTGGTTATCTACTTCTGTACTTTTTCAAGCGTGACAAGTTGTTTTTCTTTTCAGTTTACTGGGATTTCAATAACTGTGAGTGCTACAAGGCCTTCAGTCCTCCTTGGCTCACAGGCATTAGTTCAGAGCACTGCCTTGAGCAATGAAGGTCTTCTAAGTTCACTGGAGTAAATACCCTAACTCATGTTAATTAAAATATTCTACTATGTTCTATGTTTCATTTTAGATACAAATATGAATAAAGTACTTTTCACAATTAGAAGTGTGAAGGGCTTTTTCTCTTCCTCCCCCTCCTCCATTAAAATCTGAACACTGAATAATAAAATAGTGCTGGACAAGTTCCTATTTAACAGCCTACCCCAGCAGATGGACTATGTGACTGCTTTAACCATTCCTTTGTGTTTTGGTGCATTACTGAATTTGAGGAATTCTCTTTGTTTATATCCTTATGGGATTTTTATAGTCTTCTTTTAACAGAAACGTGGACCCTTGGGCTTCCAAAATGAAGCTCCTTTGGGATATAAAACACAATTTGTGCAAATTTTGTATAACTTATAATATATGATTTGAAAAACAAAAACCACTTCTGTAGATAAATCTTAAGCAGATAAAAATTGTTGTATTTTTTCTTCTTGAGCATTTGTTCTTTACTTGCATCCATTTTCTTCATGCGTAGCTGAGCTTCTGCAAATATATTTTCTTTCAGGTTGGCTATTATTACTTAGCACATTGATTTCTTGAAGATGAATGTTGGTTTCAGTACACAGATTTCTGTACTTGGCGTTTTCTGTAACATCATCTGTAACACTGAATGATGAATGACATTTCATTATATCAGTATTCTATTTTACCTTGTGTTTGTTTATCCAAAGGAGTTGAAATATTGGACAACTGAAATGCTGCTATGTGTGGAGAACCTCTAAATATGTCTATTGCATACTCTACCACCATGATATTAATGATGTATTCTCTCTCAGAAAAAAATAAAAAAGTTCATATGATGTTTTTTTCAGAACATTACAGCAAAGGATAAGGTATTGGCTCTACTGCATTCAACATGAGCTTCGTTGTTGCCTAAAATGAGTCTGTGATTTCAATCCAAAGGAGGAAAAGGGGGATGACTGGATGGGATAGAACACAGAGGCTTGCTGTAAGTCCTTGCTGTGATCCAGAGCCATATGCCCTCTGCAACACAGCAGACTGTGAGGGACAATATAATCCACAGTGCCTCGTGTTGCAGTGTCTGATTAAATATTTGATATGCTAGGGAGAGAAAACAAAATACCTTCTTCTTCTAGGGAGTGAGTGAGCTGCAGAGCTTCAGTTTGTCTGTCACTACATTATAGTGCCCAGGAGTTGATGAGCTGCTTTGAGATACAGGAGTGAAAGATACCAACTTTCTCATTTTAATTATAATTCACTTCCCAATTTTTCTTAAATTCTACATGAATTTTTTTAATTTTAATCCCACTTTGAAATCTGAAATAATGAAAATTATGAAGTAGTAGTTTAAAATTTTCCATATTATGTTTTTTTAGGTAAGCAGGGTTTGATTTCCTACAAAATTTAAGCATTTGTGGTCAAAGTCCTATACAGGTTTATAAAAAGGCAAAGAACAATTATTTTGTGGATGATGGTTTCTTGCTGTTGTCTGTGCTTTATACTTTGCAAAATGCCAAAGATAAGCCTGGAAGTATTCTCTTATTACACATTTTTGGCTATCTGTCTTGTTAATCAGGAAGCTTTGACATGCTCAGAATTCAGCCTTACACAAATTATTTTATTTTAAATTGTTATCTGAGTACAGACAATATGAGGCTGTCCACACACCTGGCCAAGACTATTTTAATTTAGAAGGTTATTTCTCATTATAATGATTGTGGATACACTCAGACAATGCAGAAAGCTCCATATTCTTACCTCCATGTTAACTACTAGACTGTTCTTCTCCTCACAGTTATTTCCTACTTGTTTAAAATTAATATAGGATGAATGACTGGTGAGGGGGTTGTTTTGTTTTGGTGCAGGGTATTTTTTTTTTTAAATGTTACTCTAATGTAGTTCTCTAAGAAAGATTTTTCAGCAGCCTTGATTGCTTTGGACTTTCGAGTTTTATTCTTATAGAAGTCTTGTTTGAATATTATTTGGAGAAATTGCTGCAAAAGTTTAGGTAAAACACTACTGAAACTAATACCTGTAACTGTCCAATGCAGAGCATATGTAAAAAAGTTAAGGTCTGTTATGATAACAGGCACCAAACAATAGCAGCTTTCCTCCAAAACACATTACTGCAAAAAAAACTCAAGTGAATAGATTTTGCTTGGCTGAGAAAGGAGTAACAACTGTTCCAATGCATTGGGTAGCATCAAAACTAGCTATCTAGTATGAAGGCAAAATATTATGGTCTTCTGCTCCTTAAGTCCATGCATTCTAGTAAATGCCAACTGTTAACACAATGCTCTAGAACTAACCCTTCCACTGAAGTTGCTTGAAGCTTCCCCATCACAGGATAAAAATTGGCATAATGATGACCAGTTCCTTTCTGGTAGGTGAAAGTCTTCCCAAGGGAAGAAAAGTCTGTCACCAAGATATGTCCAGCTGGCCGTGTTTGGTCCAGAGTGAGAGAGGTAAGTGTGGCTCTTTGGTGGGGAAGGACAGGCCAGATCTTGGAGAACTGATATTTCTAAATGTGTTGTGAGCAGAATAGTAATGCTGAGCCCTAGACCCAGACAGTCATTTGGCTGGAAATTTTTCATTAAAATCTACATTAAAATTAACATTCTCTCTGGAATAATTTTATTATTTTTCATAGCAATCCTTATTGTAAAAAAAAAAAAAAAAAAGGAAAGAAAAGAAAAAGAATTTTTTTTCATTATAAAAGTTTGGACTCATTTAATACACATTTTCGACCCCCCTCCACATTTAACTCACTAGAAAATTTATTTGGCCCGCTGTGAAGCTATGTTATTAAAAAAATGGGCAGAAGGAATGTCCTCATACTCACAAACATACCTATTAAAATAACATTGACAAGTAGTAAAGTGCTATTTAGAAATAATATGTAATTAAAATGAACATCTTAATATTTTTCCATCCTTTTTTCTTCCTATGCAAGTTATTTTAGTAAATGATAAATGTGGAGGTAATAACAGCCAACATAGCTAATAACAGGGCTGTCTGCCTGCCCAGTCCCTCTGATGAACACACTCTACCTGTTCCAGCAGCCCTCACACCAGGCTCATGGTAACTACTTACCTCCCTTCACCTACCTCAGATAAGGGTATTTGGTTCTTGTTACATGCAAGCTTTATAGAAATAATTTCTGCAAATTGTTATATTGTGTGTGGGTTTTGACTCTGCAACCTAAATGTATTCAGTTTTCTTTCTAGTAGAAAACAAGTTAGAACAAATGAGAAAGACGTGCTGGTTTCCTGATGTACTGAAATATTGCAGGAAAACTACATTATAAATCTATTACAACTCAGAATCAAATTCATCTTTATTAGGACTAGTCTAAACTACTCTAACATCAGGAGTCACAGAAAACAGCTGGAAAGAGATTTTTTAACACAGAGAAACAGACTGTCAGTAACAATGGCAGCAAAAGCAGTGCTTACACATAACAAATGCAGTGTGTTGCTGCACTAAGTGCCAGTTCTAAAACCTCCACTGTGATTGCACAGGTATGGTTACACTGTGCCAGTGCAACCATCTCAGTATGACTGTGATTATACATTGAAATTCATAATTAGAACTGAACTAATAGTGTGAGGAAACTTTGTGTATTTTGTTTGGTTGGTTGTGATCCTGTCAAGTCCTTTTTTCATGAATTCTCAAGTGTTCAACCTAGTATCAATACTCAGAACAGACAACTGTTACAGCTCAATATACTTTTGTAGAACATCTTTGAATATTTCATTTAAAAGAACAGTTCCTAATTTAAGGTTCTAATTTAACCTTTCTTACACAGGTTACCCTCTAAGGAAACAGAAAACCAAAGGTGTGCTTCCTATAACTGATACAGTGGAACAATATACTCCATAGTGCAAATCTTTGTTATTCTCTCTTTCCATTGTCTTCAGACTGAGAGTTACTCAAAACTGACTTGGAATCTGGATCTCAGAATTGCATGAGCTGCTCAAACAAGCTAAAAAAATTCCTAATTGTAAATTGCTACTACTGCCATCAGATACTATTTCCCCATTCCTCTTCTGCTTCAAATTTTTTTACAAACAGGAGCTATGGGTAAAGGCAAAGCCTACTTATCTGTATACAGTGACTACTGTGGGAATTTCTCAGACTTCATGCCTTGAATTTAATCTCTCCAGTCATGAGTTGTAGCTTGATGCTCAGATCCTCCTGGATGACACCCTTAGACTCCTTTTTCCTCACGTTATTTGCACAGCAGGATAAAGGCCTACAGTGTTTCAGTTCTTGTTACTGTTGTTTATTGTTATGACACCGAGCACAGAAGCCCTGGCTGCACAAAGGCATCTGTATCTTGTTATATGACATATATGAAAGTTAATCTCTGTGTCAAAGAACTTGTGCCATAAAGTAAGATGGAAACAGTAAGTAAAAAGGACATACAAGTGACATACCCAAGATCAAAAATGTTTCTGTAGACCTCACTGTTTCTCTTCTTGAGTCTTATCTAAGGCAATTACTATATAAAACTTGGAATATTGTGTGCTACACATTACAGTTGCTGTATTACAATTACTTAGAAAACAGAGGATGTTTCCACCCACACAGTAATGAAACATCCTTTCAGAGAGACTAATAAGATTGTGAATAAACTGCTTGCTTTCCATTAGATCAAACCCTTGTGAAAATGGGGAAATCCCTGCTAGTAAAATAGAATTATAATAACAATGGTCATCTGTAAATGAGATGCCAAAAACTAGTGTGGTAGACAAGTATGATGCTATTTTAAACATTTGCCACTGAAAAGACCTAAAAAAAACCTGTCACATCAAACAAAGACTCCAAGGTTAAAGGAAGCAACCTGTTATAAAAGATGGACTTGATACAAAGTTGATTTCCATTGTCAATGGGGTATGTTATACCCTTCTTACTGGAGACAACTTTGCTGCAGCTTCATGCAGGATTTCCCAAAAGCTCACAGAAACTAAAGGTGTTAGGTAGTGTTAGACAGTACCTACTGAAGACTCAGGAAAAAGAACACTTGACTGCTGAATGGCAGGACAGCCAAACACCTGCCTCTGTTCAGCAGACCCATCGTGCTAACATGGTTTGGGTAGTGCCTGTGGCCAGTAATGTACAAAGAAGGGATGAGCCCATCATTCTGGGCAACTTTGATGAGCAGGCACCCCTTTGCAGAGGAACTGAATGGGCAATGCCTTTGGCATGAGCTTGGTTCAGAGTCTGAGTTCATGTCCAGAATCTGTCACAGGATCTGATAACAGCATCAGCTCTGTTCCTAATAAAATTTTTTATTGTTCCATTGATGCTTATTTTCTCCTAAATGCTTCTTTTTTATTTTATCTTAGAGGGAATGTAGGAATGTTTTGCTGAAACAGCCCATGAAATTAAATTATATAATGAGATTTCATATTAGCTAACTGATTCTCACACAGGATTTCATACCTCTGAGATATTTTGAAAAATGTCTAGAACCCTGATTTAGCAATGTTTTTTTGTTTTGGCTTGGTGTTTTGGTTTTTTTGTTTTGGTTTGGTTTGGTTTTTTTATAAATATGCTAGTAGATTTTATTTTTATGAAATTCTCTCATTTGGAATATTTCTTACAAACTATCCTTAAAAATTATGCTAGCATTAAAATTATGTCTTTCAGCAGCTTTCTGATTAGTTCCCTAATTTGTTCAATAATTATTGCTGAGATGGCTGTGATCTTAGGAACCCCTGTTCCTGTCTGAAATTCTTTCCCTGTGACTAATTATTTTACAGACTATGCTTTAATTGCAGAACGTAGGAGTAATTTTCTATAACTGCTAAATATTAGAAAGGGACATGTTCTGCAGATCATTAAATGTGCTACCAGGAATAAACATGGTCCTGAGATCAGTGACATTTGTCAAAATTAGACAATGTGTTTGTTGAGAGCAAGAGGCCATCTCTAGGAGATGTCTCCCAATAACTGCTGGCGTGGTGAATGCTGTTAATTATTTAGCATGATATGAGACCATAGGTCTTCTCAGGAGAAATGCCTTCCTTTTTTCTTTTATTTACAAACAGGATGCATTAAAAACCCTGAGTTAATTATATTTGTTTTTTAAACAAACCAAGACTGATGATTATCTTGGTAGCCTGCAAGCATTTCTAAAGAGGAGACAAGTTACAGACATCAAAATATGATGCATATTTCATGGCTTCCTATCAGAACATAAAGTGATGTAAAATAAAACTGTTAACAGTTTTGAACATCTATGCTCAGCTTAAACTAGGCCAACATCACTGTGTACTTTCAAAGTCATTCACTAATGAGACTACCTATAAAACTTGGGTCAGAGGTATGGCTTTGCAGTGCTCTCTCTTAATGCTTTTGTTTTCGTTCTGATTTTGGCAAAACAAAGCCTTATGTTTTCCATGAATGCCCTAAGCCCCAGGTGACAAAAGCATGTCAGGAGTGATCAGGGCTCTGAAAACCTAGGAGCAAAGATTGAAGGAATTGGGACTTGTAGCCTAAAGAAAAGAAGATTGAAGAAGGGAGATGGTAGCAGCTTTGCTAGATAAAAGATAGCCTTGGAAAGAGCTACTTCTCTTTTTTCCAGGTTAGATAGGACAAGAAATAATGGGATTATGTTACATAAAATAAGGTTCTGTTTAGAAAGAAAGAAAAGATTTCTAAAAAAAACCCAAAACAATCAAAGCAATGGACTGGAATGGAGGCTGTCTAGTGTAATTTGAACTATTGCTTCTCAAAGGTAATTTAGGCATAATGGTTCTTGCCTTGAGGGATGTGGTTTCATCAAGCTTTATTCTAGACCTTTTTTTTGCAAGATGTTTATGAGGAAATCCACCTGGGAAACAAAACAGCTTTTCCCAATGAAAGTTTAATCAAACCAGGGCTGATTCTAGTAGAAAGTTTCATTTTTGTCACTTTTTAAGGGTTTCTCTTTGGGTTCTTATTTTGTTGTCATTGTTCAGAAAAATCTTCATAAGCAACTGAAGCCTTTTGTCCTTGGAAGGGTCCAAACCACTTGCTTCCATCATCTGAAAGGGGTTTGGCATTACAGTTCATTGCAGGAGGTCAGCAGTGCTGGGCACCCTGCGGTGTGGTTTGCAAGCACTGCGTACTTAGGAAATCCTACCTTACTTACCCCAGTACTCCTGGATATTATTTCATGTCGAAGCCCATCGTTTGGCAACATTTACGTCTATATTTGGGTAAAGTAAAAGCAATAGTCTGGATTTCTACTTCCTAAGACACGGATGAGGGGAAGCCGTGCAGTACCCGGGCGAGGTGGTAGATGGCGGTGGAGCCCACTCCGAGGGGGCTCCCACGCAAATGCGGCACCGGCGGCTCCAGCTGCGAGTGAGTTTGGAAGAGGGAAAAACTGGAGAAGTTTTTTGTCTGCCCCGTTGTCTACATCACTTCCAACGGAAAGAACACCTCTTGGTTACTCAAATGATGTTTTATTCAACTTTGCCCCAGATTACTAAGAGCGAGTATTTTATGTATTTTCACAGTGTTTTCTGTTTAAAACAAGACTGACTAAATATATTTTGATCAGTAGGCAGTTTACTAAAAGCTGGCATTTTGGGAATACTGGCATTATTCAGGAGAAAAAAAATAAAGAACTGTTAAAATACTTTATTTCAACATTTCCCGAGGCTGGTGGGTTTGGTGTTTTGTTTGGTTTTTTGTTTGTTTGTTTTCAAAGAATAACAGTTAAAGATTTCTACTTGCTTGTTGGCTACTACTTGTCTAATGTTTATTTGACTGAAGTAAGGAGAAATAAAGTGAATAATATCTAAAAATGTAAAGTGAGGATTACACCAAAAACAGATTGGAATGGTTCAGGTAAAATGAAAAGGGGCTGTTTTATACTTTTCCTGGTTTCACAGAGCAAATAATGTAATTAAGCTAACACATATTCTGGGGAATGTATTATAAACCAAAACTCACTTTCCTTTGGTTTTGGTTTCATAATGTTCTTTATTTGCACAGCTACGGTAACTAAAATTTCCAACACGTTCTTATGTGGTTTAAGTTCATCCTTTGGTGTCTGCTGAGGGTTTTTTTAAGAGACCAGTGTAACTTTTAAGACATGCTGAAGAGAAAATGTTTTCTCAAGGGACTACATTAAAAAATTCTACAAAGCCTACGAAAAATAATAAGTAAAATGCATTTCATACAGGAAAAGTTGTGATGTCAGATAATAGGTAGGAGTACTCAAGGCATAAAATTTATTCTTAGATGAATAATTGAGGTATTTAAAATAAGAATATAAGAATTCTTTTCAGAGTGATTACCTATTGTTTGTATATTATGTAATTTTGAGAACTACTTAAAATTAAAAAACCCTGAAATCTAATTTGTTTGATGCTAATAAATGCTGGGAATGACAACATTTGTCTGAGCAGTTTGAGAGAATTTAACATTAATCAGGGTTTTAATTAAGAAAACAAAAATATTGTCTATAATGCTCTGGAGACAAGCTGTAACAAACTACTTCATAGGTCAGATTCAATTAACTTAGAGCCAAAAGAGTATGAAACCACATCGTTATTTAACAAGCCCAAAGTATGCCCAAGTTTCATTCATAAAAGAAATTGATTAGTGTTTCCATCATCAGCATTCTTATATAGCATCGTGTTCTGAACTCTTTATTGATTAATTGTTTCCTTTTCCTGGGCATGTAACTAGATGGTCATTTTCATCATGTCTCATGCACCACTGAAATTATCATTCCTGTCCCTTTATGATGTGGAGTATGTGTCACAGATGAGACAATCTAAATAGTCACAAGAAGAAAATTACTCTGAGAAATTCATATGATAAAGGAACATTTACTGATATGAGACTTTATCTGGTGTTTCCTCTCACTGTGACATCTGAGAGAATGTAGAGTTAAACTCTGCCTATGCTAGACCTGACCAAACATCAGTTATCAATGGTTACCATGGTTCCAAGCCCACCCAAGGCTAACAAAGTCATGTTGGTTTTAGATTGGAATTGAATTGCATGGCAGCAGCAAGTGACACTGCAGATATGTCTTTTAATAAAGTTTTAATCCCTTTGTGATTAATGAATTCATATTAGACTGTCTTCAACTGTGGTCATATTTAGGTCATTGTGTCAGGAAACATGACTGCTCACATAAGCATCATCGTAAGGGTAATGAAAACCTTTCCTTATCTATTTGATCACCACTTCAGTCAAAAGACAGTGCTCAGATAAGTAGAGAGGACTTTAAAATGAACCTTGCTTATTTTTAAAATTCCATAGCAAAATCAATTTTAGCTTTTAACTGGGGAAAATACGTGGTTTTTTTTCTTTTTTCTATTCCTACTGAAAAAGCATGTTAGTTCTATATTATGTATTTGAGAAAACATAGCATGTTAGCTTGAGCTCCTCGATACTTCTCAGTCTGTTTTTTTGGCATGCTTGGCACCTCTTAATGTGAGTTTTCACCTGAATCACTTTGTTATCTCCAGCTGATTGGACAACATTTTGTGAAGCAATCACTTAAGTCACTCTCAGAAAAGCCCTTGGTAGAAAATGATTACTTCCCAGTGTAGAATTCTGTCTCACTGAGTATTTACTGATTTCATGTAAGGAATGTATATACCCTGAGATTGGCTCAGTCGCTTAGAGCCTGTTGCTAACAACATCAAGGTTGTGGGTTCAAACCCTGAATAGGCCATTCACATTAAGAGTTGGACACGATGACCTTGTTCATTTCAACTGAGAATATTTTCTGATTCTGTAATATTGTGAGATAAGCAAACATCCAGTAGAGCAAGGACTAGGTCATGGTTCTCACAGCTGGCAAGCTTACTACTGAAAGACATTTAAACACTAAATTTCTATGTCAGACAGACACTTCAGTGAAAGGAGTCAAGAGTTGTGCTTGCCTTTGTGCTTTTCCACACAAGGAGCAGCTATTTGGGATATTAGGATACTTTCTCTGGTGCCTGGACATGAAGTGAGTCACAATCTTAAAAGACACCTTTCAGAAGCAGAGGAAGAGACTACACCCAGGTCTGTCTCTTCCTGCATGACTGCACTGACTCCTGAGCTAATACCCACTGGGATCATGGAGGGACAGCCCACAGCAGTGGTTTGTGTGCTCTCGCATGGACAGCCCTGAGCCAACAGAGCCCTGCAGAGCTTCAGCAGGAGCCAGGTGCCAACTGCTCATAATGGGCAGATAAAACTGAGCAACTTCACATGCAGTTACTTTAATAAGAGTGAATTGTTGTGCGGAGGTGGATGTGGGCTTTGGATCTTTCACAGTCAGTGCACTACCTAAGCTGGCATTCTTACAACCACAGTTTTTGACAGAAGAATTTTAGGTGTGTGCCTTGGTACATAACACCCTAGCTTACAAATCTACTCAAATGCTAATTCCTCAATGTGAGGGAAAAATTTACTTGCTAAAGATAATCTAGCTCTGGATAATCTAGACCTTTCTCAAGAAAGGTTTCGACTGACCTCATCTGGTGGTCTTACCCCCACAGTTTGGGGGCGCACCAGTAGTTCTGGATTTGATCCCATGATTGGAGCCATTTCTGACGGCTGAAGGGATGGGGAAGG
>JAWWLV010000144.1:59964303-59991634 GCA_035041135.1 Platyrinchus mystaceus | reverse complement strand
CTTCTGTTCTTAAATATGTTATCACAGAGGCGTTACTGTCACTCCTGATTGACTCAGCCTTGGCCAGCAGCAGGAAGTCAGTCCTGGTTTCTAACAGAAGTCACCCATGTAGCCGCACCCCCCCCAAGCTACTAAAACCCAGCCATAGAAACCCACTACAAGATTTCATGAGAGTGGAATGGAAAAAGTCATCTCAAGAACAGGAGTAAGAGGAATCTAATAAGTATACAAAAGGGGGGGTAGCAACACTGTCTGAGTTGAAAACCTGGTTCCATGAAGAAAATACCAACATTATTTACCGTATGTCCATACAAAGATGAGAGAATTCTTTGAATTTTTTGTTTTAGGTATGAATCAGGTTTACTGTTACTCTTCAAATACAGCTGCATCCTGCATATCCTTCGACATTACAAAACAGTTTTCAAATACCAAAACTAAAACTAAGAAACCAATGTGGATGCATAAGAAGGAAACAGCCAGATGTCACCTATGTTTCTCCTTCATTTCTCTACTGCTTTAGTTCCTGTTAAAGTGTTTACAGTATAAATATCAGATTGGGATCCATGAAAATGAAAGCCTATTATTGATCAAAAAGAGGACTAGATCTTTTGCTACACACTCCTTGGGATGAAATTTCTTCTGGTTAAGAGCCAGTAGAATTTGGTCCCAAGGACTGTTCCCAAGAGAAACAACAGATTTCCATGCAGAAGTCTTTCAGTCTCACTTTTGTACCCCAGAGAGGTAGGGCTAGCCCATTCATGCTTTAGTTAGTATATTACTTTTTTTTCCTTCTGTTCTGCTTTTTTCCTTTTTTCCCCCTTTTAATATAGACTAAGAGTTGAAACCGTAGTTCTGCTCAGAAAACTTGAGGTGTTAACATCTCCCCAATGCACTTGAATCCACTCCAACCACGGGTCTTCATGCCCTGGTTTCCCTTCTAAGTTAAGATGTGGTGACATGACTGTTTTTACCCATGCCATATATTATCTCATACTATGGAGAATCAATGTCAGCTGGCCATTTCAGCATCTTCACATTTCAAGAGAAGGGTAGAGGGACTTTGCTGTTAATAATTGGAGTCCATTGGTAACTTGGGAAAGCATCAGAAAAGAATTTCTGCTGCATAGAGTAGAAAGGATGGGTCACGTTTTGAAGACCAAGATCAGCAAAAGGAAATAAATTACAGATTTTATCTCAAGTGATTTTGTGTTCAGGAAAGTTATTAAATCTCTATATTTATATTAGTTACAATATTTATGTAACCCTTTGGTCAGTTCAAACCCCTGCAGGAGGAATCAAAAGCAAGAAGGGAAAACAACTATTCTTATTTCTTGGAGAGCTCTGTAACTAAATTCTCCTACAGTGACATATAAGTAGTGTGCACTTCTTCATGGCATGTTTTCTTAGCAAACCTTGAGACTAGCACAAAATGCCTAAAGAGGCAATGTGCTAATATAGCAATGTAATCTCCAGAAAGGGCTTGCTATTGCCTGGGACCTTTTTTTCTCATCAGTACAATAGGAGACTTACATTAGGAGACCATAGCTGTTTCTTCAGCTTTGAAGTTCCTCTCATTCTTCCATAGGAAAGTCTCAGCTTCTTTCAGTGGGTGTTGACATTTCTGTTTCTAGAGGCAATAACTCTGTGGTCTGCTCAGTCTTGAACACATAGACCTGAATTCTGCATTCAGTGAGATTAGGGTGAAAGCTGTAGCTTTTCAGAGTAAATTATTGAGCAATAGGTAGATGTTTTCTATGTACTTCAGCCTTGAATGACCTCCTGATTACCCTTCTGAAGACAGAATACACCAGATATTGTACTAAAGCCAAACCCAGGAGTCCTAGTGTAACCTGGAAGGCTGTAGGTGTTCCTGCCTCAACTTGTCAGCATCACAGGACTGGCTTAATCAAAAGAGGACTCCTTCACAGGAATTCTTCTGAACACTAGATTTCATCTGATTTGGTTTCATCATTAGTCAGAGAACACCTACTAATTGTTCATTTTTTGCAGTCTTAACCTCCAACAAAGAGCAAGAACCAACAGTCTTGTATTTATTTTTTACTCCTTCCAAAATTAAGAAGCTTGGATTTCTTACTGTTAAAATTTTATGTTTCCTTTTTTTTTTAATGTAATTTTTAAAATCACATGAATTTATATAGAAATATATGTACATGTCTTCTGGAATAAAAGTAATGCTCAAAAGACTTCTTCAGTCATCTAGATGGTATTTTTTAAAAAAAACAGGGAATACTTGTCTTTGTATTCATAAGGCAAAATAAAGTTACTCAAATCTCAAGTTGTTATATTGCCTGCATTATCTTCTTCCAATATGAAAAATAGATTGACTCTGATTAAGAGTGTTCTTGATGATAAGAATGTAAGTCAGTGGATACAGTTAACAAGCTCTGATGCAATACACATTTTTCTTACTAAAACTCAGATAGAAATAAAGTCTCCAGGTTTAGTATACCAGAGTGGCAGTTCATGGGTAACTTGTTTTCTCACATTAATTTTAAGCTGGCAGGCTTCCATTATATAATGTTGACTTTGGAGTGAATTCCTCCTAAAGCTCTTTTGAAGGCATTAACATTGAATTTCAAAACTGCTGTAGAGGAAAAGAGATATTGGATCTCCTTGGAATATTTAGGCTGTGAGGGAAATTTGTTATTGCTCCTGGGTTAGAAACTATGCTGAGAAGGCTCACACACAGCCTTTTGGGAACATCCCGCATTTGGACTGAGCTGGCAGTATTTTCTACTTGGAAACTTGTAGAAAATGAATAGTGTATCAAATATCTTCATCACTAATAATCTCTCTGCAGAACTGGAATTATGTGAGGGGAAAAAACTGTGAATGTGTTTACTACAAATAAATCAGTAATTAGAAGCAGAAGTGTGAACTTTTTGCTTTAAAAATTTACACAATAAAATGATGAAATGACTATATCTTATTTTTTTAATCATTTTAGGAAACTTTGATTTAACTGCTAAAGGAAGAGCCCAAAAGTAATCTTGAAGCTCATAAACTATATTTCGAACCTTTAACTTGGCATATTTGGGGTTTTGCAAAAGCAAGACTGCAGGTAGCATAACTGACACCAGACAGAGCAGCACTCAGAGCATGTGGGTTCAGTACTGACCTTACTGCAATTCCTAGACTATGCAGTATCTCCTCAGAAATACCTCTGGTGCATCAGCACTGGGATAAAAGTTTGTGCAGAGTTCCCAAGGGTGATGTTTACTGAGCTGGCTGCAGACCAAGAGGCACCACTATCACCTTGAACACTGCTAATTAGACCTCCTGAAGAAGCTTGGGCTCAGTCCTGGACTACATACCTGTGTTGCTGGGGCAAGCAGGAGCCACTGATACTCATGTATGGCACTGCACTACACACTCTACTAGTCTGGGACTTGCTTGAAGGTTTCTTCATTATGCTCCATGACAGAAAGTGAATATGTTCTGCATGTGAATGTGTTGTGTGGTTTGAAACTGAGAATATTATATTATAACCATGGTTAAAATGTATATAAATATCAGACTTACATTTTTTCTTATTCTTGAAGCCACTAAAGAGATTCAACTTTAACCAATTAACCAATACTTGTGAAGTTTTGAATTAATCTAGTCCATCTCACATCTATGATATTCTATTGCCTTATAAACTCATTTCATTGCACAGAATGGTTTTCTGGTAAATCCTACTTATTTCCTAAACTTTTTTGACTGACAGGATTTTAGCTGAAACACAAATGTTGAATTTGAAGCTTTGATTCTGATTATCTACTATTGCTATTAGATCTGTCAGGTTGGTACATCTGGTTTACACAGATGTTTACTTAGTTATTTAATATTAAGAATAATTCAATAATTTGTGTGTGTGTATAGGAGACAGTTAAAACAAGCTTTGATGACTTCTCACATATACTTGGCATAAGTAAAGACACCAGTTTAAGGGCCCTGACTGCAAAGCTCTAGCAAATCTTACATCATTTTGAGACACTGTCTCTTTCTTCTGCCTCTGTTGAAGTTCTGTCCTTAGTAAAGTCAGTGGAAGATACAATGGTCTTCATTATCCTACTCTGAATTGATCAGTAATAAATTAAATAATATAATTTATAAAATTAAATTAATAAAAATAATAAAATAAAAATAAGTACAATTAATTTACTAATTTTCCCCAAGACAGGCTGTTTTGCCAATATCAGTAATTGGTGAGTGCTCTCTCCCTGTCCTTATTTCAGCCTACAAGCCATTTGCTATATTTCCTCTCTACTATCCAGATGAGAGGAGCAATGGAGAAGCTTTGGTGGGCATTTGGAGTCCAGCCAGGGTTAACCTACCACAGCACTTTAGACTCTTTGTGTCAAACATTAGCATCCATAAAATGATGTATGACTCTTAAAATATCATTACATTAATATTTTCCAAATTCAACTTTCCAAACTTATGTAATAAGCTTTTTTCTTTCCTATTACAAGATATACCATAAGAGGGTTCCCATACAATCCCAAGTGACTGGCTACTGGTTGAAGCAATACAATACCACTTCCAACAGGACACTGTAAACATCAGCACTTAAAGACGATAATGATAGGTACTAAAATCTTCCCTTACTCTTTTTCACTTTGTAGCTACACTCAAGTTTGCAGCACAGTTAGCCATTAGAAAGTTGGAAGATCGGGGAAGCCTCTCCTGAAAACTCTTCTGTGTTATTGAACCACTTCAGAAATAAGTACTTTAACAATGTCATCTGCTGCTTCAAGGGGTAACTAACAATATAGGAGTCTACAGATATTCTTTGCCAATGAAGTTTGTCAGAGACTGAGGCTTTCTATCACAAATACAGAAACTGAGAACAGGCCTGCTGTAGCTTGCCAGAAGACAAGTATGTACTGCCTGCAGGAAACCAACTGTGTGGATTCAGCACTGCAGAGAGGGAATGCTGAGGCTGTGCTGAAGAGGGAGACAAGGGATAGATTCTTACAGAGACACAGAAAAAAAGTTATATAAATAAATACTGTGATAAATGGGAACAAAGAAAGAAAGAAAAAAGTACAATCCAGTAGGGCATATATAAGAAACCTAGCACATATTTTAGACACAATCTGGCAGGAAAGGGAATACAAATGTGCCAAAATGAATATACTGCAGCAGAATGCCAGTTTTATTCTGCCCATTCATCACTACGTATGATTTCATATCCTTTTGATAAAAAATGATACTTTTGTGGGTTCAGTGATATTCCTTGAGAGAAAGTTGCACTGCTGACAGGGAAGGCGGAATTCCCATGGGAGATGGGAATATTTGCCAAGCGCATTGCCTATGTGCTTGGAGAGACATAACAAACTGCAGGGGAAAATATTCTTAAAAAAATTTGCTCATGACTGTCTCCAAAGGCTTTTCAGACAAGGTTACCTTGTAAACAGGAAAAAATAGGACTGCAAACCCCACCTTGTCCTGCGCAGTCTGAACCTACACTGTCCAGTCCTGCTGTATCTTTGGTTGTGGACACATGACACCCTCTGGCTCTCCTTCTTTCCCCTTTAGTTCTCACTGCTCCCTGATTTTTTTACAGTTGATGTTGTGATTGATGGTTAACTCACTTCAATTAAAATGAGTTTGCTTTTATGGTTTGAAATAAAAGGTCTGCAATTATTCCTCTCTCTTTCTCTGCTTATTCCCAACATAGGAAGCAAAAGGCAGGTGCATGAGATGGCAAACCAGAGGAGAAAATTACACTGGAAGGGGTTAGACCAAAAAGAGACAATTCAACTGAAGAAATCTATAAGCCATAGTCTCCTCAAGTAGTATAGAGGCAGCACAGTGTCTTGGATTCCGTAAACCCAGGAATTTCCCACGTATTCAATCCTTTTGGTCGAGCTTGTTCGTTCTTTTGTGCACATCATAGCTTGCAGCAAGCGTGGGTAGAGTCCTTCCCAAATCTTTGTTCGAGAAGCCTAGCCATGATGAGATAACCGTCCTTCAGGTGCACTATATGGCACCTGATTTGTATCATGTATCAATGGCTCAGCACTGGGAACCATGTCAAGGTTAAAAACCAAGGTATTTTCCATTTGTTTCTGGTCTCTTATCCTGCCTTTATTACCAAAGAGTATAGTGTGTAATAAGCCTTTAATTTTGTTGTTTAGAGGCAATTGCAGAAAATAATTTGTAGATGAGAGTGCCAATGTGAGAGGTCAAACCTAGTTACACACCAGGATTTGATTTCAAGATGGAGAATCTCTAGGCTTAAAATAACCACTAATAACTGAACTTTTGGAAGGCAGAATTGAAGGTCTTGTCTGTGACCTTCTTGTTTTCTATCAGAATTGCACATAATAATCACACGGTTACAAGCTCAGTTTGAGAAAAGTCTCTAGAAAAGAATTAGGAATCCAGTGAAGGTCTTTCTGACTGTCTGCTTTGCTACAAGGCAGCCTAAATCTGAGGCAGCCTACTACCAGGCTGCCTCTGCAATACAAAAACTGGGGTTTTTTTCTAGTGGAGACGTCTGTGAGTGCGTGCACACTTGTAGGTGGTTGTGTCCCCCAATCAGAACAAAACCAAATTTCAGAATATCGTTTATATACAATGAAATCATTTTTTTCAGGATTCATTTGGTATGCAAACTCAGACGTCAAGATTCAAACATTCCTGTGTGAACAGACTAACAGACTAGGACATTGGCAGCAGAAATGGAACCATGGGAAGCTCTTATGAAACACATGTGGTAGCAAGTGTCAGAAATTGGTAACGGCTACTCTGAACACATCCTATATTCCTATCTCCTTAGAACTCATTGCCAGAGTAAAAATCCACCTCTGTACTGCCCATGTATACAAACATAGGTGCAACATCCATCCCAAAAATTTTGCATTAATTTTGCATTGCAAAATTCTAACTTCTTTTAGGGCATTCTCTGGCATTAGTTATACTCTCCCTGTATATCAGTGACTCACACATCTGTATGGAGAAAAGGATTAAATGCAGACCCCAGACCACTGTTCTGTCCTGAAAATATAAGATTTAATAACACAGTTAATATTATTTTAATATTTTGTGAAACATCAATTATATGACAGAAAAAAAAAATGCTGAAACTTCCTTCCTCTCATAATGATACACCATCTCCTTTAGAAATAAAAGCAGTTTTAAACTTCCTGATGGTGTTAAATCTATCCTATCTAAGCTACACTACAATTTGAAAGACTAAACTGAGGGTGTCTTTTAACCACGATTTTGAGACAAAATAACTTAAACATAGATATGTCTTATTTCAACACTAATAGTGAAGGATTTATACTTTTAAATTGGATCAAAACTTCATTAATTCATAATGGAATTCTGTAAATTAAAAAAATGAACTAAAGTTTTAATTCAAGTTCATAATAATACCAGTTTTATCTATCATAACTGGTAGGTGAGCCATTGTGGTCTCAGAGGTCTGAGAGGTCTGATCACTTGGCCCATACTTTAAAATATTATCCCACAGGTTTTGCTTGTTGTCAGACCCTTTCTACTCTAGTACTATTCCTTTTGGTAACCCTTCTGATGTTCTTACTGTGTTATTAGCATATATGCATTTTAAATCCACTGAAAAGCTGAGGTATCTGTATGAATCCAATTGGCATTCAGCTAGTCTTTAATAACCTTATTAGCATTCCTTTTTTCCCCTTCGACCGTGACTGTTTAAATCAGAAACTTTCTGTCCTAATGGAGTGTTGTCAAAGAGATTTGAGGTCTTTGGGTTACCCGTCCAGAAGTACTTTGGAAAAACAGGTCACTACTACTCTAACTATGTTGCAAAATTAAATACCTGTCAGCTCCTTAGTCACCCCAGCTGATAGCTTAGCATTATCTACTAATGCTGAAGTAATTTTTTCAGCTACTCCTTCCATCAAGGCAATAGCCTCTAAAGTATGACAGTGGAGCAGCGAAGAATGCAACTCACAAGTTAGAATCACTTCAGCCAATCTGTTGGAACATGAATTAAGTGCAAGAACTAAGCTGTGAACGATATTGGTTCAGTTCAACGCTGTCTCTTTAACAGATTTAAACACTCCAAGTCACAATCCATAAGCTGCCAACCTCTAATCCAAACTTTGGATCCCCAAAACCTTACTCATCCGCTTATTGGCTCTATGGACACATGCTGTAGAGAGAGTTTTCCCTCAGTGAAACTGTATATAGGTGCCTGCATGGAAGCTCCTGTGCACGATAATGCTAAGCAGATAGTTGCAGTCTATCATCAGGATGAAAATAGCAGATGTTCCTCTCCCAGAGAAACACAACCACCAAACTTCCTTGCACAGTTCTTGCACTGATCTTGCCACAATCTCTTGCCAAAGTCTCTCCTCTTTGTCCCTAGTTGGTGGCTAGATATTTATCCAGTAAATGAAGAACCAGAATCAATTATGTCTGATAGCAAGTTTACTTCCAAAGTGACTTATCACACGACCAAGCATGACAGATGATCCATCTAGTCTTTACAATCCTGTCATAGAACAGTTCAATGTGAACTGAGGGAAACAGCAGAGTGACTAGACCCCAAAAATGTACCCTGCATACTACCCTAGAATCTCAGTCCTATTTTTTTAAGGTATGTTCAAACCACTGAATAAATTAGGAGAAAGGGCTGTCAAAAGTACTTCCCAAATTTAAACAAATGCTTGGCCAAATGCTCTATCAGTTGTGATTTTGGATATCATCCCTAGTGTAACAGACAGCATCAAGCTGAGACCAGAAATAGGAGAAGGAATATTTTGCATTCATGCAAGGTTGTCTTAGGCAGCTGGATAACAATTAATTGCTTTGATTCACTCAGGGCACTGTGATTTCTGTCTGCCTCAGGAAAAACTACAGTTTTCTTCAGGCTGTAAATCAGTCCAAGCCTTTTTGGTTTGTCCTTTTTTGCAGTTATTTTGCAGGACAAAAACTGTAGTGCTCCCCACCGTGAGCACGCTGCAATGTTTGTTAGCTTGAGCATTGCTATGTGTCCTGGCTGAAATGTATTAGCTGATGTTACAGTTCCAAGGAAGACTATAATCTTTGCATAAATTTACAAGGGGTTTTTTTTCTAAATGTACTGTACAGAGAGACTTTGATATTATGGTCTATTCTCAATATTCACTTTTTTTCAAAATGTCAAAGTGGAGGGAGGCCTTCATGGTTCAGATTATGGCTGCATTTGTACTGATTCTAAATGAATAATGGAAAGTATGTATCATGTTGTCTGGGAAAAATGTTAGGGCTACTGCAAACCAGGGCTTCTGGCTCACAAGATTTTAGTGCCATTATTTAGTGACTGAGTGCCAGGGAGACAAAAAGCATCTTCCAGCTGACTCTGGGTGACTGACTCCTGGGTGACAGCAGTGAAAGAGACCAGCAAAGACAGCTCAGCACAGCACAGTGCTTTAATCTATCTTTTACAACATTCACTACAGAACTCTATAACACCACATCATTCCTGGATTCTTTATTTTGAGAACTACCTAAAACACACTGGCAGCCTGGACTACAGGGATCATTGATTTTTGCTAACCTAGCTGAGGGCTAACCACCCTTTAGGCTACAGAATTAGACTACTAAGTCACAGAGCACTAAGCTCTACACCTGCAAAAAACTTCACCTCTTTTATATAAGAATTTTCTAGGTTTCCTAAGTCAGAATATCTTGAGCAGTGATAACAATTATTTGTTGCCTGGAGAAGGACCACAACAGCTTTTCATGATAGCCATTGTACAGATCCTTGGTAAGAGAGGATGATCTAGCAAGTTTACAATATAAGCGGGGGTTGAAAAATACTGTTTCTTGATTTGTAAAAATATTTGAGATTTTGGAATAAATGTCAAAATAAAAAGAGAGCCTGATTTTGAAAATGGAGCTGTTCAGTTCATCATACATCATAGTAGTTTTGAGAATTATATTTTTATTCTGACTTTTAAATATAAGCTATTAATATTTCAGTTACTAATATGTTGAAACGAAGGTCCTTTTCTGGTAAAGAATAGAATCATTACATTGGAACATATCAACATGGACTTCTCAAACTTTTAGCAACATTACCCTATAGTTTATGAGTTGGGACATTTACTAACATTCCACAGTGACTGGAAAACAGTTTTAAAGTTGCAAACTGCCTGTAGTTTAATATGCTGAATACTTGTATCTAGTTGAGAAACTATCCCATCAAGATTTTATCAGATAACTAATAGCTCTTACCAAAACCATGTATTCTTGAAAGAAGTATCTATAAATTTTTCCACAAGCCAAGCCCACACACAAAGAGTAATGAAACCCAAGAACTGGATTTTAGAACAATTGGGTAATTTTCTAGATCTGACAGCAGAGCTGAGGCTGAGACTGCACAAGGGATTTTGGAGTCATTAACTTCAGTAATGAAGCACCAGTTTGAGAAAGACATTCTTTTGGCAACCATTTCCATTTAAAAAGCCCAACACTAGAGAGTGAGCTTTATTCACAACAGCTGCCCTCTGAATTTATAAAACAGGCTTCCTAGGATTATCAGCATTTTAATCTTTCCTGAATAAACATTACTAAATATCACTGAGTGCTTCAACAGACTGTAGAGTGGCCTTGATTTTTCAGGAAATTAAATGAGATTGATAGGCTCTTTTGTAGACACCTAGGAGAAAGATTGGTATGTCACAGCACCTGTGATAAGAGTGAGATACAGACTTCATAGCTTGACAAACACTGCTTTACAAAAAGAAAAGTGAATTACATATTTGGGGTAATTGATAAAAGAGTCCCCATTACCACTTATAATCTGTTCCAGTTGCATCTCAGCTCATTAATGATAGAAAATAATAGCTCCAAAATGCCTATGAAATTATACGGTGACCTTAGTGCACCTTCCAGTGTCAGTGTGGTGGTCAGAGAGTCCATCTTGCCTTTAGGCAGGTATGGTACTGTCTTGGTGTGGCACAGCTCCTCAAGGTGGAGCAGGTCCCAAGGGCTACTGATGGCTGAGAAATAATGCATACATTATTACCTTTCACAGTCTTTGTAAGTTTTTAATTTAATGGTATTTTAGTAATCCCTTGAGAGACATCATACCAGTTTTTTAGATTAATCCAGGTGACATGTAGTTCAAGGAAAGATTCCTCTCCTTCCAAAACATACAGTTTTATTTATTGCACAGTCTAACCCCATGCTCATTGGATTTTGCAAAATAAATTCTATTCAAAATATATATTTCCAAATATAAACTACACCAGAATTTAGACAACAATCTCATGCTATTCCTTCTTCACTCTATTTAGGAGATTCAGAAATAATTTCTGTTATAAATCCTTAAGTGGGTTTTATTTAGCATCAAAGTAAATATTTTTTAAGGGAATTCAAACTTGACAAACTTTCTCGCCTTGAGATTACTGTATTTTATGTATGAAACAAAAATTTGTGTATTTCATAAAAAACAAATAGAGATCTAACTCCAGTTTTCTGTGAACAACTGTAATACACTCAATTACACCTTAGTTCAGGAACTGACAAGCAGAACTTCTTTTTACATAATAATAATGGATATGTACAAGCTCAGCTATCTATGTAGTATATATTAAATATGATTTTACTTGCACATGGATATACAGGCATCTTCAGTGCAGGAAATTGGACACAACATCCATTTGATAAATTTTGAAATGTTTACATAGTCATTGTCTCCTTGAACACCTTCAAAATATTTAAAGTGGTTTCACAGCATCCTAGATTCTCAGAAAGGTGATAAATGTTAAATTAACACCACTGAACTAATTTGACTGGAGTCTTTATACATTAATTTTTTTAAAAAAAGTTTTAATTAAGTTTTGCCCTTCATTTAGTTTTGACAATTTCCTGTGTCTTCATAATATAGACACACACACACACACGCATACATTCTTTTCAAAGTATTTTGTTTCAGTTCAGCTGAAAGATTCCTAATCAGTTTGAATTGCCTTGAAATAAAATAGCCAAACTGAGCTGAAAAATGTTTCCAATCAGTTTTAAAGAAGTTTTAAAATCACACTTTAAACAGAGCAGGTGCACCTCTGCCTTGGAACACCATTTTCCATGAATACAGGGCCCTGGGCACAAATCCCTGAAAATGTTGTCCTTAAAATTTATTCTGAAGTTCATTGTAGCTGCAGCATAATGCATTTACCGACATGCTTTAGTATAGTAAATGCCTTTTGGGCCATCTCATTCCATTCCATAATTGTTTTCTGGGGAAACCCTTACCCTCTACTTGATTTATGCAATACAGATGGTTGGTAAAACTTGAATTTTTATTGATGCATAGTAATATCTTTCTCAGCACCCTTAAAGAAAGTGACATAATTCTTTAAGACATAATATTACGCTTAGGAATTGCTCTAGAGGGTCATCAATCTTTTGTGAAACTCTTCCAGCACTCTGCTAGTGTTAAATAAACCATGACTAGAAATGAAATTCAAAATAGTTTGAGTGATTTCTGCAAAACGTTCTCCATTTGCCAATTATGTAGCACTATATTTCATCCTATCAGTTATTCATTATTCTTTGCTAAAAATACAGCAATGGCAAGGGATTTTTGAGGATTCCAGAAGAATTACAGATGACCCACTTCATGAAAACCAGGCATTATTTTATAAAACATGGCAAAGCTGATGAACTAAGTGATGATGGAGCAGTATTTGTTTATAAGTCTTGTTTCCTTGATAAGAAAAAGTATTCAAGCCCAGTGGGAAAAGTGTTTATTCAAAGCCATTTTCTAAAAGTTGACTGAGTCTTTTGAGTTGATGCTTAATTCACACCCCATTCAAATGGTCCTTAGGTGCTGGGAGTTCCAAAAAAAATAAGTGTAATCTAAATACGTTGTTCTAATATCAAAAAAGGTTTTACCCACATCAATGTTCCTTCTTCACAAATCTGCTTGAAATACTTTCTTTGCTACCATGTTCATTACTTTGCTCTTTCCAACCTTTCCTTTAGATTTGCCATTTTAGCTCAAATCCCAAGTTGCGACGCTTAAATACAGCCTGAGTTCAGCCAGCTAAAATTAATTTTAAAGCATTCTAGGTATTTTTATAGCTGGAGTGTTTTGACTTAAATTCAAACCTCAAAGGAACTTCCTTTCAAGTCCCACATCATCAGGAGCTCTGATCCAGGGATAGTGAAGTTCCCCCCACAGCCTGGATCTGTATTTCAGTAGACCTGAAGGCATCAGCCTGTACACTGAGTAGTTCTCTGCCCATAGAGAAAGCTGAGTAAGGAACTTGTTTAAGGCTCCAGTGTGATGTTTAATATAGAAAATAAAAGCAAGCCCCTAAAATAAGATAATAAGGTGGTTGCAGTGGGAAGGCAAAGGCTTGGTATTATTTTTTCTTCATCTTTCTGGCTCCAGAGGCAACCTTGTCCCAGTTTAACACAGAAAAAAAAATCTTGATGCTACTCACAATATATTATGTTACATATCATCCTTGTTACCACTGAAAATCAGAACACACTGACATAGAAAAAAGGTTACATTTTGAAATATCTCCATTTTGTTCATACTTGCCTAACTGGTTGATGTCTCACTGCTGTCTCTTTGGTATGAACAGATAACAGTTATAAGAGGGGATATTTTCTTCCTCTAAAGTAAAAGATGGTGTGATCATTCACAGATATGATTTGGTGTTGTGCTTTGATTTCCATGCTCACTGAAAATCTTTTAGCTGTCCTCCCTAATACTAAAGCACTCAACAGTAATGAATAAAATCTAGTTTCCTAAAATATATGTACTATAAGAGAAAAAAAATAAAGGAAACATCAGCAATAACTTTGGGCAGTTGCTTTAAATTATGGAGAACAGACAACAAAGTTTATCTCAAGTGAAAAAAACTGTTTTTGTTCTCTTCTTGTACTAGTTTATGGCAAACCAATTCAAAGTTTATCTTGTGTGTTTTAAATAGTGATTTTCCATTAACAATGCATATACAAGAAAAAAATCCCAAGAGCACTAGCCCTTTAGTCCCCTTTATCCAGGCTTTGATTCCCAGAATATATCCACATCATGCAGTGAAAATCAGCTTAACATTTTAGAATAAGCCTCAGTGTAAGTGCTAGTATGGTGCAGTTCTTGGTCAGGCATGACTGAAGTGCTCTCAGGACTCAATTGACACTTCTGCATATCATTTCATTGAGTACCATCTCCATTACACCCAAGCTGAGGTACCTTTGCACCAGAATCCATTGAAAAAGTTACACTCATGCCTTTGGTGGCAGGTAGGCAGGAGGACAAGAAAATGGCTGTGGCAAGGAGACCATGCCATGAGCTCAGGTCTGAGAAGAATCATAGGGAAGGAGAGCTGATTAACAGACCATAGACCCAAGAGGAAGAAAAATACGAAGAGCTTTATGATATTGCTTCATAGAAATAGAAAGTTTGAGTATGACTAGAGATTAATGTGATGATGACCTGAAGTCCAACAACTTCTTTTTAATTTCCCAAAAAAAGATTCCGTAAAAATCATATAATTCAGGTTGGACAAAACCAAAGTTTTAATGAACTATATTTCAGTTGGAGATATTTGACCAGTTCTAACAGTTTATAAAACTTGTGGAGACATAAGGAGTGGATCGAAGCAGTTCACTCTCCGCTACTGTAAGTAAAACCTTTTATCCTAATGATTAAAGCAAATGGTCCTCTGTCATGACATCCCTAACACTTCATTAAATCAAAAGCCTACAACACTTGCAGAGCTGACCCTCTACTGCAATCCCAACACGTGACACTTGTGTGTCGGTCCACAAGACTGGTGGGTTCTGGGAGAGATAATCTTTAATCTTACTGTGAGTAACAGAGTAAGGCATGCCTTGTCTGCCGGCACTGCAGAAGAGAAATTATTGAAAAGAATATTTATATGCTAAAATGTCTTCATTATAGAGAGAAGGACTGTCCTCATTAGAAGTACAAAAAGTGGCCAATAATTTATTAACCTATTATTCACAAGGGAGGCACTACTAGTTCATAGTAACATTTTCTTCTCTCTTAAGAAAATGAAAAATGATTATTTGTAATATTCCTTTTGAAACTAACTGAGTTGAATTAAAAAACATTCAGAATCTCCCCTTCATAAATGGCCAGGGATTTTTAAAAGGAAGTTTCTGAGAAGTTTTTTGAAACTTTTCTCTTGTGCCTCCAAGTAATTCATCTACTTCACAAAAGAATACCCCTCTTCCCTCAAAGACATCCCCTAATTAAAACTCACAACACTGTGTCCTTTCTGGTTATGTCTGACTTTTTCCAAATTGTAAGGAAAAAAAGCTATATCGTTATATCTGTAGAGCAGCATTTTTTTACTCAGGAGATTTACCATCAAGGAGAAGTCTGAGGAGCTCATCTCACTAGATGAGTGTTCAAAGCCTGTTTGAAACACATGGGAGACAGCCTGAATTTAGTGAGTTTGGTTTAGTGCAGGTGCTCTTCCTGTCTTTTTATATCCTTGATTATTTTTAACATAATAGCAATTTTGATATAACTCTTTATGAGAAGGTGAAATACTGGTTAGAAAGTGAAAACAGTTTTAACAGAGATGAGCCTGATATATTTTCAGACAACAGTAAAGCTTTTTAAGAACTACACTCAAATTTTCAGGTAGAGACTAATGAACTCATCACAACTGGAACAGATGGGACAGCCCATTTACTAGTCTATTAAATTTTATGGAGCACTGAAGAATCATCATGAAAGAGACATAATCCAGAAAACAGGGAAGACTCCTGAACTAGATTTAGAATGCATTTGTCATTTTGGTTTGATTTAAAGGGTGTCTCAATTTTGTTACACAAAGGATAAGGATACAGAAAGATTCTCTATATATACATATATAGAGAATATAGATTGAAAGTGGACAAGTAATGCTGTAATGTAGAAAATATTTATAAGCAGAATATAAACAGTCCTAAGCTGTGTGCATTTGAAATAATTTATGGAAGTTACAATTTGTAATTAAATGGTACTTTAACGTAACTGAATTTCATCAAGAAATCATTTTCAAGTTATTTAAGCTACTTTGAGCAAATATGTAAACTAATTCTATAATTCTTTCAGAAATGTTATTCCATTTTTCAATGGAATCAAGGATAAAAGATTGCTGAAATTTTATTTTAAAGAAAGAAAATTACTGTATTCTTCTGTGTAAAAATATATGACTAAGAAAAACTAGCTCACAAGGGGCTCACCATTGTGTAGTTCATGTTAAGTGTAATTCAAAGTCTCATTATAAATGTTTGACCCAGGAGCTTTTGTTTCCACTCAGTTGATATTAATTCACTCAATGAGTCACCTGAAAGACAGTAATTTAAAAGTGGCAATGGAATCCCTCACCGTACAATATATTGTAAAATTAATTCCATTTGGAGACTCATCCTTTGTTGCTTTCAACAGTTTATATGTAAGAATGTGTATAATTTCTGAGTCAAACGCTTCCATTTGTAGGGCAAAATACATCTCATGAAGCCAATTAAACAGTCAAATAGAGGAATCATTGTGTAAATTATCAGTAATTTATAAGTGTTAACTGTCCAAAATATTTTCATAATTTTTAGCAGTATTCAGTTACCAACTAACATAATTTTTTATTAGATTCAGTTAAACAGAATGACTAATCATATTTAAATTTTTTTTTCAGAGCCTTTAAGTGAAATTGAAACCAATGGTAAAACTAAATTAGCATTATTCAGAATTTAAAAGTTAGGACTGAATTTCAGATATATTTCCTAGAAATTGAAAATGCATTTTGATTAGCTTATAACCACTTTGTATGATCAAATCTAACATGATTCATGTGAAAAAAGAAAAAGTGTTAATTATAAATTGAATACAGTTTTTTCTTTACCTACTGTCATGGTTTAGGAATGGTACTTCCTAATTTATTTCTCCCACTGAGTCTCCAAACCACACTGCCACTTGCTCTCTCCACCCTTACCCTTTGCCTTCTCTCTCCAGCAGGATGGAGTTGAGAATTGGAGGCATAAAAGGTGAAAATAGTGGGTTGAGATAAGAACAATTTACTGGAAACAGCAATGAGATAAGAAAGCAAACAGTAACAGCAACAATATTAATAACAAAAAGGATAAGACAAGGAAACAATTTACATGGAAAGCCTTCTTACATCTGGGCCTTAGCCATGCCCCCCTCCCGGCTATTGTAAAAATTTAACCCTGTTCTGGCTGAAACTAGGACACCTACACATGACTAAAATATGCATCTGATTATAAAGGCAGTATCTGAACCTACCCCCAAAAACAACTCTCATGTGTGAACAGGTAATCCTAAGTCTTTTACCCTACTGGAAGAGAATTTTGTCCATTTTCCTTTTTTTTGTAGCCTAGTAGTAATACAATCAGAATTTCAGCACCAAGTACTTAATCTTAGGCTTGACTTGAAAACATACTTTAAAATATGTAATGAATTAAAAAAAAAGAAGAAAAAAATGTTTTTTCCTACTAGATCATTTTATATTTAAACATGCCATAATACCTTATAAAATTTTTCCCAGCTACTTACAACCTTAAAATTCACCATAATAACTTAATGTTATTTATTATGAATTGCTATACGAAACTTTAACTTTAGGGAATAAACACGTATTTTTAATGTCCAAAAGAGACAAGGCTTGAAAATTGAACTTCTGAGTCAAATCTAACCTGTATAAAATAATAAAAATCTGCAAAAATTATAATACTAATCATAGAAATACAATTAAGTAGACAGATTCCAAGAAAATAAAAGAAACAGCAGAAAACATTTAGTAGGTATAATCCTTAAACGGAAAAAATGGCCAAAGGATTTGTGAAAATAGTGGTAAGCAGTGATTTATGAAAATATGCTTTAAGTTTCTTGATGCCTGTGTCTGTCAGGTCCACAGCAGCTATTGTAGTGACATAAGTCTTCTTAATTGAGGTGACAGCATATTCAAAACTGATAAAACCTGTAATCTGTACCATTTTGTGCTTGTTATTCAGCATCTTCTAATTGTCTCTAACCAAACTTGATATTTTATAGAGTTTTACTTACATCTGTTGTGCTTCTGTAAATTTGCTAATACTCTTCCGTGACAGCACACCCAGCCCCAAGTCATTCTCCAAGAGCAGTGTCTGGTTACAGTGGTGTTCCATCATGCAGTTCAACAGAGAAGCAGTGGGAGAGGAATCACAGATGGTGACTTCCCCTGAGAAACGTGTGCTCTCCTTTAGTACTTCCCTCATCACCCCCAAGGCCCTGAATTGTGGTACCTGTCTGACTCAGGTGTGTCACGGACTAAGCTGGTCAATGGCACAACTGGTTCAATGAAGGAATACATGCCCTGGACATTTCAGATGGAGGAAGAGAGCACGTAAAAAATGGCAGAGGTGAAGTACCTGCTCACCATTAACAGAAGATAAGCATGTGGAGTGTCTTAAAATATCAGGTCCTTTTTTATTTTGTGAAGTATTTGCAGACTTTTTTCATTTCTAGGCAGGTTGTTTCCTGTCTGGGCCATCTTAAACAGGTATCAGTAGTTCCTGTCTCATTCTTCTTTACTTGTTTAGAGCAATTTATTATTATCCACTGTGCTGCTTTTGGCTGGGATAAAGTTAATATTTTCATAGCAGCTGGTATGGGGTTGTGTTTTGGCTCTGTGCTGGAAACTGTTGATAACTCAGGGATGTTTTAATTATTGCTGGGCAGCACTTACAGAGTCAAGGCCTTTACTGCTCCTCACCCTACCCCACTAGTCTGGGGGTGCACAAGGACCTGGGAGAGGTCACAACCAGAACAGCTGAGTCAAACTGACCACAGGGATATTCTATACCATATGGTGTCATTCTCAACAACATAACTCTGGGGAAGGTTGACAGGGGTACTACTGCTCATGGACTGGCTGGGCATTGGTTTGGTGGTGGTGAACAACTTTTTTCATTTGCATCACTTTTACTTTTTGGGATATATTTCTCTCTCTTTGTTTTTCTCTCTTTTTGTTATTTTCCTTTCATTACGATTGTTATGTATTATTTTTATATTTTATTTCTACCATTAAACTGTTCTTGTCTCAACCCATGTATTTTCTCACTTTTATGCCTCCAATTCTCTCCCCCATCCCAATGCTGGGGAGTGAAGGAGTGAATGGCTGTGTGGTGCTTAGTTACCAGTTGGAATTAAACCACAACACCCATCTTCTGAAAGTGTTATGAAGTTTATGAAAAAAATTTAATTTCTCATTTTCTGGACAGCCATAGGGTGTGAAAAGCTGGCTGGAAGCCTCACAAACTGTACTATGCTGTAATACACTGGCAGAGAGCAGGCAGAAGCAGGAAAGAAATTTCAGAAAGCCACATATTGTACTTCCCAAACCCAATGAACAAGCTGCATAGTTAAAAACAAACAAACAAACAAAAATTCATACCTACGGCAAACAATTTTAGCATCAGAGCCAGGGAATCAGTTGTATTAGCACATACTTGAGACCATTATGTACTGCAATAAAAGAATGAGAAAAGCAGGAAAGGAAAAGCCCATTTCCCACTGGGCAAAAAGGGAAAGGAAGGAACCTGAATTCTGATCTCAGAAAACAAAGCAATATTTTTCTTCTTAAGACAGCAAGTCTGAAGGAAATATGCCAGCAGCTTTGAGTACCTAAGGAGGCCAGGAAAGTGACAACATGCTTCCAAAGAGACCTACCAAGGCAATTGATCAAGTGCAAAAAGCAGTATTGAAGCAGGTGCAGATCCTGGAAATCACAAACAAGTTTAAGAGATGTAATATTGCTGATGTCACCATAAAAACCACAAAAAACCAAAATGAATGTAAGGCATCCATTGCCATATTAAAGAACAGTAAGGACTGAACTTTCGAGAGACAGTCACTTGTAAAAACACCAACATTTCTTACACTGAACCTCAGATTGAAGTGGTTTGCAAACAAGTGGTCTAACAAATATGTGCTGCTCTGATGGAAACATTCAAATAGGGAAATGGGAAAAACAAGGCTAAATTTGATGGGGAAAAAAAAATAAAAATCATGGGCTTAATAAAAACTGCCTGAAAGCTGTTTATAGAAAACAGAAGTTGAACTAGCTCATCCTGCAGCTGCAAAGAAAAATCAATTGAGATAATAGTGGTATCTCAGAGAAAGTGTTTGCTATTTTCAGAAATTGTAAAAACATTTTCCAAAAAATACACAAATAATCAAATACTGCTGTAAAAGGGTCTGCAATGTTGTGAGAGCTGGATTGTTGGAAATGCCTCCAAAAGGGCAAAGTCAGAATATGAGCATAAAACAAGCTTACTTAGTCTTGAAGTTGTGTTCCTTGAGTGCAACTTTCACACCAGAGGCAGAGAACCAGTGAGCTACTGCTGCAGTAGAAGCAAGAACTTAAGGGCATTTGATCTCATGAAAACATTTCAGAAGTGCTCAGAGTTTAAAAACGAGGGCTTTGAGGTAACATTTTCAGTTTCTGGCTTTTCATAATCACAAATGGAATTTTTGTGAAAGTATTTTTTAAAATACGATTGCTTTCCCGTAACAGTTCCATGTGATACTTTCTTTGTGACATTTGATGGCTTCAAATTCTTAAACCAAATTTTTTCTGCAACTTGGCCACAATATTTCAAAATGTTCACTGGATAAACATTAGAGAGATGATCAACATGACAATCCATAAATGGCATAAGAAAAAGAGCATTTGAAGTTTGAAGAAATTGTAATTTTTCATTAAAATTATATTAATTGTACCTAGAGATAGGTACAAAAATTAATTTTTTTTTTTAAATTTTGAAAAATTGTTTCTTCTTGCTTTTACAATCTAAAAATGCAATTGGATTTGTTTTACATGACGGTACAAAATGAAGCAATGTTTGATTTTCACTGACATTTTCATTGAGAGAGAAAATAATTTCATGATCAGCATTTCTTGTGATTGTTATTGATCCTATATAAGTACCAATCAGTCCTTTCCCAGCATTGAACACTCCTTTGCTTCAAAACAGAATTGCTAACAACTCTGATTTATTTCCTCATCCTTTCATGTGCAATCAAGATCAGATGTCAAGCTCAACAAATAAATAAATAGGTTACTGGCAGTGTCAATATCATGTATCAACATTTTTAAAGAATGCAAATATACCAGATGTCTTGTATTATTTGTAGATTATTCTTAATTTCTACATCAATAACTATAGAAGAGAAGCAGTGTGAAACATTCCCATTGTTTACTTATTATCTTTTTGACTGAGTAGCTAGACTGGAAATGTCCTAAAAGCAATTGGATGTTTTAAATGCCAATTTCAAAAATTACTTAGCTATCTTGATGGCTAGACCTCATAGAATATCAGCTGCAAAAGACATCAATTACTTCTTGAAAATTAAAACCATAAATTCCTCAAAAAATCAGTCTATCTTTAATGAATTAGTTTTTACCCATAATCTGAGTATTCTGAATATTATAATTAATTGCTTGGAAATACAAGTTAATTCCATATTCATCTACCCTTCATATTGCCTCAGAACATATAAATTTTATTCTTTTCATTTTTTAATCAAAAATAATTGTTCATTGATCACACTTGAAATATCCCATGGACATGAAATTATTTAGGCAATTGGCATATAATGATTTCTTAGAGGAAGAGAAGGCTACACATGGTGTATACTTCCCACTTTTTAGTCACTATATCTTAAAATTCATGCTGGTAGTCTCCCTCAAACCTGTTTATAAATTTGTTCTGGCTGTTTGAAGTGTGACAAAATGGTGTGTTTCCTCTAAGATATGTAAAAAAAAATAAAAAAAAAAAATTAAAAATCATGTAGTCTTAACATCAAGGAAAATCACTGCTTGAAATTGCTGCCACAATATGGCCTTTAGTGAAGGAACTTGTTACATCTGATAAGCAGCTGTCACTTCAAGAACCTTGAGTATACATGGAAGAAATAGCCTTAAGAAAAAAATGAAGTTAAAGTTGTGTCCTTGTCCAAAAAACAAAGACTTGCCTTGTACCTTCTTTATCTGTCTTTGCTATAGCACATATTTTGGCTCTTTACATTGTCCTGTCTGGCTGCATTAATCAGCTCCAATCAATCTAAATATTTCTCAGTGACATTATTAGTTCTGTTGTCATTGTCAGTCTGCAAATGCACTCCAGTGCTTTCCTTCATTCTTAGATAACGTGTATCATAAAAACAATTCAATTTTTCTAGTTCAATACCCTTGGCTTTATTGCCTGCTATTAGAGCTGGGTGGAAAATTTTTATTGAAACAAGTTTTAGTGCAGAAAATCAAGAAGGTATTTGCATCAATATTTTAGTGAAAATGCTCTTTCAATCTCCAGCCAGTTTGTTTGGGATTTTTTTTAATCTAAATGCTGGCTGTTATCACCCCTTGCAGAGCGTGCTGGACATCAAAAATAAAGACTGTAGCAGCATCCCACGCTCAGACTTGAGAACTCTGGCTCATTTAGATTCTTCTTCACAGTCCCACATCACCTTCCCCTCTTTCCTCATGATTCCAGCCATTTCTTGTGTCTTATCAAATCATGCATTAAACTGAAACTTTGCAGGATTTGTAATTAAGAGGAAAGGATGCCAACGTTTACGAGAACAGATAGATATGGGTCACAGTGTTGGGAAAATTAGGAAATTACTCCAATCTCAATGCACCCAAATAAGACAAGTGTGCCTCAGCTTAGTTAAAAATCAGTGCTTCAGAGAGATTTTTCTTCCCACTGCAGAATGTGCACTTTCTCATTTGTTTTCAGAGATGAAGTATGGATTCTGCTTCTATGCTGAGGTAAATTGTGGATCTATATCAGTACAGTTAGACTGATTCATACTACCATGGTAAAAAGTCCTAGTGAAGGTTTGGTGAAACTTGAGTCAGCCAGAGCATTTTATCTGGTACATAAATTATTTCTTCTCATAAACTTTTTTTCCTGAAGACCTCTCACCACACCATCTGCTTTGTACTTAACATAATAGCAAAATATAAACATCCCCTATATCCTTAACATGTAGTAAAAGATACTACTGTTTACCTCCATCTACCTTGCTCTTAAAAACTTGGTATGAAAGAAAAGAGAGGAGACAACTCCGTGTGATTAGGTTGCCCTGGTAGTTTAGCCACAGGCTCCACCCTTGGCAGGGGGAAAACTCCTAGATCAAAAGACTTTGTCTAAAGTTTTTTCTGATATATTCCAGGAAGTCCTATCTTTTGACCTACTTACAAGGTGTAAAATTGGAAAATACTGAAAATGACATACAATTCTTTACTGGTCTGATCATACTTCCAATGATGGAAGACCAAGAGGAGGTTGATGGTAGGGAAGGGTTGTGCAGTATGTGCCTGCTGGGAGGTTCCTTACAGCAGTGCATGTTGTAATGTGGATAACTGTCACACTGAGGATATTGGACAAGATTATAGCAAAATATGCTTCCAGTGTTCTAAGTATCTATAGTGGATCTACCTTGAAAAAAACCCAAACCCCAAAATTTTGAAGTTTGTTAATTGGGATACTTCAGCTGTGTTAATCACGCCACATGAAGCACTCAACACCATAAGAAAACTCATCAAAAATGGCTGCAATTACTCTCAGAGTCAAACCTTCCACACACAATGTATGAGAGCCACTGATATTGCTATGGGCAGGATGAGGGTCTCCTGAACACATACTGCTTTGCAAATTCCAAGAAAAACCCAGGTATACTCCCCTAGACTTCACAGCAGTATTTTACAACCTGCATTGAAAATTATTTTGAAACTAAAAAAGATTCAGACATTTGAGAAAAGTCTTTCTGAGTGCACAAGCTAAATGAAAGGCTTTTGCCCTTTCATATTTTTGTTTGCTTCCAAGGTTTCACAGCCATTAGGAATACTTTGCCCCCTTGAGACTTTTGCTGGCTCTTGGCAGACTGGTATTTTCCCTACGCAGCAGGCACTGACAGTGACAAGTGAGAGCACTGACTCTCTGCTTCTGGCTACCTGCTGCCTTTCTTCTCCTCTTTCCTCAGGTATAGAGTCTGATCTATGAAAATAAAGCAAGGGGAAATGATTTTGCAATTAATATTTTAAGCCCTGTGCTTTTATTTCCATTGCATTTTTAATATTTTCTCTTTTTTTAATTTAAGAAAATTCCTTTTTAAAAGTAAGATACCATCTTACTATTTTGCTTGCAGAGATAGGATAAGTGATTTCTCAAGGGAGTGTGGATAATGAATTACGACCTTTGTGCTTTTGCTGGATGTCTTAAACTTCATCAGCCAACCAAATGACTCTGCTCAGAATAACAGATGATGAACTTGCAATGGGCAGTGTCTTTTTCCTCTGCCCAGGGAACAGACTGGACAAAAGTCAAAAAACACAAAACCACCACAGTTCTTTCCCCTGACTCTCCTGCTTTTTCTGAACTGTGACTTCCCAGCACTTTGAATTTCTTTGTCCCGGTCCTAATGTCAGCCATCACTCTTTTTAAAGCTTGCTGCCTTCTCCTAAGCAAATCCTCCATTTAATAAAGTAGGAGTTTGCCTTAATACAATCTGTAACCTGACTTTTGTCTGAGGCTTTGGTGGGTGTTTGCTATTTAGGTTCAATGAACAGTGAAAACGCCAGCCACCCAGGAGAGTGCAGTAAGAACACCCAGTAAACAAAGAGAGGGAAGCTTACAAATTCAAACCTAGACCAAAACACCTGGAATAGTTTTCATTTGAAAAGTAGAACCAATTTTGAGCTTGTTTCCTAGAGAAGGTCAAATAAGTATGGTAAGTATTAATTAAGGAGTATGGGACAGGAGTTTTGGTTTGGTTTTGGGTTTCTTTTCTTTTCTTTCTTCTTTCTTGAAAAAGCAAGAAGTAAAAATCTATAAAAAATGAAGTAAAAAGATATATTACAAGGTGATATAGAGAGGACACAGCAGCAAAGTCATGACCCTTTCCCTATATCATTAAAAAATTCGTGCAACAGGTTCCCAAGCTCCACATAAAAAAACTAATCTTCAGTTTGAAACAGGTAACATTCCCTACCAGACAGTGTTTCAGCAATGTCCCATTCATCTGCCTACTCCATCTAATCCTTTTGCTATTTTCTATTTTTTCTCTGTCACAAACTGTGTGCTATAACAAGAATTTTGCCCCATATAAATTCAATATAATTACTTCCAAATGTTGCTCTGATGTCAGTTTATTCTGCTGTCTCAGAGATAGCATTTTTGCCCTGTCCACAGCTCATCATCTTTTTAATATCTGACTTCAGCCTATCCAAATTCCTACCTGCTGTCTCCCTTAATCTCAGACTTTTTGAGTGATTTTCTTGTCCCTGGTTCCTTGCATCTTTCTTCTCCTTCAGTTTTGAAAATACTACTCTGGTCAAGCTGTGATATCTTGTGCTCGAATCCTTCCCTCTTGCAGACTATACTTATCTTCCAGCTCATCCTGGGCTTGTGGTTTCTGACCTCAACAGAAGAAATCTCCTTGGTTTGGGAAATAGCAGGATTTCTTTATTAGACTCTTCTTCCTAAGGGAACAGGGCTTATGTTATTATGTTGTCTGCATCTATCAGTCATTCCTTCCCTCAGTCTTTGAATTTTTAAACCTGTTTCAGTCAAATTGCCTATTTCAATCACATTTTACACAGGGTAGATATATTTTAAAAAAAATAAGTTTTCACAGGTTTCCTGACAGGGAATTTGTGGAGCCAAAGAACATCTTACAGATTCCTAAACTGAAGGAAATCCTTCAGTGTCACCCTGACTGCTGTTACACATTGCAGGTCCTCCACTGGAGAGGGTTTAATGAACAGGAGCTGTAGAGACACTTGAATTAGGACAGGTGCTTTTTAAACATCCACACTAATCAGTCCTGACACACAAACCCATGCGCCATCATGTTTCATTATGGTTATCTGTGCTCAACAAAGAACTTCCTGTCCATCTTTAATGAAAACAGCCACTTTCCAACATCATCTCTTCCCTTTGTCCTGAGTATCATGGGTGGAATTTTGGTAGAGGGTAAGAATTAGCCCAGGTCTCTGCTACATGATAAACAAACTTGGGGAAAGTGGCCTGTAGTGTCAAATCTAGATCTGGACTATCTACTTAAATAAGAATAGCAGTTTCTTACCAGGAAATAATTGTGCACATTGGGAATTTTTTTTATTTCCTTTTTTTTTTTTTTTAACTTATGAAGTACAAGTAGCTCAGCATATCTGTAAGCAAAACAAATTACAAAGGTTTTCCCTGCAGCACGTTTCACTTTTCCTTTCAAAAAAGAATCATATGCTTATGAAATTAGGGTACTCCCCCAAAGGGCCTTGAATAATGATAAGATATATGAAATAACTACAGTAGGCTTTGAAATCAGTGTTGCAGAAGATAAGGATTTAGGTAGGATGTAGTTCAGTCAAACCTGATTAATTTGTGCCTCCTTGCGCCTAGGCAACCCAAACATTTCACTGGCAGGCAGTGCGAATGACAAGCACTGTATGTGCCACTTCTTTGGTTGTCTGGAGGGGATTCTTGTTAATATTTATGAAAACAGTCTGCAAACTGATTCTGTCTAACTAGGTCTGTCTGTACTACCATTATCTTATCACATCCCACAGGGGTACAAAACCTCAATACTGAATTAATCGTACTATGACATTTGGAAGAAAGGAAAAAGAGAAACTATTTTGCTGGCTCAAACCACTGGAGATTACAAATTGTATTTATGACTGTTGTTTGAGAAGATGACAAAGACATTTTAATAAACATCTGTCAATAAACATCAAACTATTTTTTTCAATGCTTGTCTGCCCTTTTTGTCAAACATTTAAAAATGCTGGTCTCCACAGAAAACTGAGAGATTAGCAAGTAGTTACATTTAACAGTAGCTGACAATGTTATTGACTTTGTAGCAGTTTAAGATAAACAGTGTTCTGCTAACACAATGGAAGATAGACACACTAACTTCTGAAAAAAAGGTTCCATGTAATGGAAACCAAGGAAATACAAGTTAGAATGAAAGTAAGAATGTTCCAATGAAACTGAAACATATGGCAAAGATATTGCTCTACAAACCTCTCACTTGATAGACAATGATGTAGAGGTTATAAAGGTTTTAAATAATTGTGTGCAATTTAATTGCACTCCTGCTATAATATGCAAAGGTTGGTTTAAAGTGGCAATAGGGTGGTTATCATTTTCTACCCACTTCTATTCATAACTTAATGTCTCCAACTCAAGATTTAAAAAAAGGAATGTTCTTCCTGAAATTTAGCCAAACTTGTTGTACAATAAATTATGAGCTTTATGATGAATAGAAAGGTTGGCTTATTTCCGTAGATTATTCTTGTTCCGG
>JAWWLV010000144.1:59906299-59916429 GCA_035041135.1 Platyrinchus mystaceus | reverse complement strand
TATGTATGACATGCACTTTCTTTGTATTCGTGATATGTCTCAGAAGTCTCTACATCATCTATACATATATTGAATTATTTCAATATATTTTGTTCTGTTAGTCCTTAATAGTTTTTCTTTGCCATAAACACCCCATTGTCTATATTGAAGTAAGCCCAAGAGAATCTCATAACAAGGTGCTGCACCTCAGCTGACGAAAGCCCCTGTACAAACACAGGCTGGGGGATGAACAGATCAAAAGCAGCCCTGACAAGAAGGACTTGGGGTTGCATGTGGATGAGAGGCTGGACATCAGCTGGTAGTGTGAACTCATAGCCCAGAAAGCCAAACATATCCTGGGCTGCATCAAAAGCAGTATGGCCAGCAGGTTGAGGGAGGTGACTCTGCCCCTCTACTTTGCTCTCATGAGACACTACCTGCAGTACTGAGTCCAGCTCTGGGGTCCCCAGCACAGGGAGGACATTGACCTCTTGGAGCAAATCTAGAGGAGTGCCACAAAGATGATCAGAGAGCTGGAGCACCTTTCCTATGAATTCAAGCAGAGAGAGTTGGGACTGTTCAGCCTGGAGAAGAGAAGGCTCCAGGGAGACCTTATAGCAGCTTGCCAGTACCTAAAGGGGGCCTCCAAGAGAGCTAGAGAAATTTTTCACAAGGGCATGTGGTGATAACACAGGAGGGAATGGCTTTAAACTAGAAGAGAGGAGATTTAGATTAGGTATTAGGAATAAATTCTTTACTGTGAGGGTGGTAAGGCACTGGCAGAGGTTTTCCAAAGAAGTTACAAATGCTCCATCTCTGGAAGGCCTCAAGGTTGGATGGAGCACTGAGCAACATCATCTAGTGGAAAGTGTCCCTGCCCTTAGCAGGTGGATTGGAACTAGATGATCTTTAAGATCCCTTCCAACCCAAAACTTTCCATGACCTATGATTCTGTGATTCTATAAAAATTATGCTACTGTTTCAAATGTAAAGAAATAAATAGCATTCTCGTTCATTATTAATGATTTCAAAAACTAGACAGATTATTTCTGAATCAATAGATTTTACAATAAAGAGATGATCACTTGAGAGTTTTGTGCCTCATTCTACTTAAATTAACAGGCTTAAATTAAATTTGGATTAGTAGTCAAAATCTGTGTGCTAATAAAAACAAAACCCCACAAACAAACAAACAAACAAACAAAAGCTCTTTTTTAAATTTTAAAGCAAATTACAAACTGTAATTTTATGCTCGTACTGCTGGATTATGGCACACAAAAAGCCAAGAAATGTTTTGCATATGTCAAGAAGCTCTTTCCTGGATTCTCTGAAATAGCAAGAAGTTAGTGCCATCTATAGACAGAATTTAATATTGAAAAGTTATAGGAAAAAAGTTATAGGCTTAGCAAACCAGTCACATCAAACGAAGCAAAGGTCATTCTACAGTATAGAAATTAATAGAAAAATACCTCAGAGCTGCTCATTTTTTCCAGTTTTTCTAGGAAACATTTTAGCACAAGTGAAGATTTTGACCTATAACAAAGCAATTTCATTTTCCTTTAAGTAATCCTCTGAACTCACTTTAGCACACCCTTGTTTAAAGGAACCAAGCAGTGCTTACACCACTACTGAGTCATTTTACTTTTTATTGTTTCACTTCTCACTTGAGCTGCCTTCCCTATTTATTATAATGACTATTACTACTTGCAAATCTGATCTTGCAAAGCTTAAGCACCTAAATCACTTTAATTATATGAATAAGCCAATTAACTTCAGAAGTTTTTCACATGCTTTGTCTTGCAGGAACATGCTCATAGATCATAAAATTTTCTGTTGTATACATTTTGTTTCCTTTAGCTGCAAAGCTTCTCTACTGGTTTTGCATGAGACTTAAAATTATATACATTTACCGTAATGATAGTACTACAAAATAAATAAAAAGATATGTTGGTAACCAAAATCCACATAAGTACTTGATGAGAATTAGAAAATTACCAGCAGAGTCATACTTTTTAAATTGTATTAAATACCATAGTCTGTAATTTAGGTGGTGTAAATGTATGCATAAATCTGTCTTCTCTTTGTTTTCATCTCTGTAAAAAAAGAAAAGTTTGTTCGTCCAATCCATTTTTCCAAAAATACCTTTTTAATTAAGTTAGGCTTCAAATCAAAAGCAATGCAATAGTGCCAGAAATAAAAGTGGGATACAATTTGTTGAAGTTATACAGAGGAAAAAATGTTGCTGTTATTTGCCATAAAGGATTGATATTTTCATTATTGTCAAAGGACCTGTCCCCCCTCCAAGCCCTTTTGGGCAACCTCCTTTCATTAAATCTCCATTTCTATCTTGAGAGTGAAGAGGAATGTGAGGATGGAAACACCTGGCAGAGGATTCTGTGCTCATGTAGGAGATGTGCAGAGCAGCAACAGGGCAAACAGGAATACAAGGTGTTCTGTGGTGTTTGCAAAGTGATAACTGCAAACTCCCTAACTGCATAAAATATATCACGTGAAAAAAATACATCACATGAAATATCTAAATGGCTTGTTTGGAGTTGAAAGATGAGGTCAGGAAACTGCATGTTGTAAGTGGAAAATTCAAATATCTAGAAGTGATTAAAAAATAGAGACTTTCTTTTTAAGAAATTGTCACATAATTGACATTATTATGCCAAAACTGCAGGGTACAACTGAATTAACTTTGATGCCTTCAAAGGTCATGCCTATATATTATATTATTGCATTCAATTCTGTAGCTGGTGTCTTTGCAGTATTTCAATACTGCATCCATACACATACTGATATAAATATATATAAAATGTCAGGAATAAAATTGCTTTAAAATGTCTACATTTTTGCTGCTATTAAAAAAAATTAGTCTGATAGCAAAATATGAGGCATTACAGTATACATTTAAATTCTTCAGTAGAAACAAAACAATTTCAAAAGGAGTTTTCTTTCTGTCCAGCTCAGCACAATTGCAACAGTGGTAAAGAGTTCCTAAAAGGAATTAAGTTGCTTGAATTTGTTTGACTGCAAGGCTGATATATTCTCTCTCTCCTTCCATTTCTTCCCAGTGCACAGAGAAATTTCCGTCTTTACTAACCTATTCAAAATGTAGATTTGTCTGTAAAAGTACTAAGCTTTGAATTTTCTTCATGCTATTCAAAGAAAATGTCATAGTGTCTCCTCAGATGTTAGCAAAGGTACTTGTGGCAGAGTCATATATCTATTGTGGCAAAGCTCTGCAAGTTGGAGATTAGCAAAGGATGAATGAACAGGTGACTACAGGCAAATCTAAAGGTAGTGCCATAAAGAAACAGAATCTCCCGAGAATCTGATTATTTCATTTATTATCTTGTCCAAAGCTTTTGTGATGTTCACCTGCATCTACAGCTTTTTTTAGGTAAACTCTTAAGCAACTTTTATTTCCCATCTGCTACAGAAAATAAAGATGGTGCATTTGAAATGGAGAGGCCTAGGTGGACTCTCAGGCAACCTGATGAGAAAATTAAAACCATGGGCAGCACTTGATATACTTACTGCTTCGAGGCAAAGAAATTTCTGTTTTATCCCTCACTTAACAGCTCTGTTTTAAGAAAAAAAATTAGAAAAAATGACAGAAGTTTCAGGGCTTTTACAACCTTTCTACTACCTGGATAGTGGAAACAAATAGTTCAGTGTATTTCATTTGTCTCTCCTTTATTCAAGCCTGGGAGATTCACAGATAAAGAATATTTGTCAAAGAATTGTCATATATTTTCAACAGGTCTGAAAAACTGAAACCAATGTAAGTAACTTCCATCCCTTTATTTTTCATGTACAGCATTGATTCCCAGTGAGTATACTGCTCACTAATGTCTACTTTAATTTCCTTTCAAATGCAAAATGATAAATACATAACTTTTCAGTATGAATTTGCTATTTTTTTTTATTTTAAGTATTTATTTAAAAGGAAACAGATTATCAAATTACACAGACACAGGATCCAGAAGAAAAGAAAGAATGTGGTGCTTACCAGTTTTTAAATGGCTCAATCAAATAAAATTACAGTTTGACTTCAAGCTTCTTTATGAAAACCAAAACCAAGGAACTGAAGACCATGATCAACACTTGCTGAGGCTGACGAGACTTTGAGCATGGAATCAGTCCACAAAATGTCACATGTTTTTATGTACAGTTCTGAAGGGAGTCAGTAAGATAAAAATCTCATATTTTGGAGGCCTTTTCTAAGATCACAGTCACTTGGAATGCTAGGAATAGCAGGAGAGCCAAGATTAACACAAAGAGAGGACACATGTCAAATGAACCAGCTTCTTGATGAGAGTTATGAAAAATATTCAGAAAAAAAAAAGCAGTAAAAATTTTTCAATTGAATTTATATTTTTATACTTTTTTAACAGAAGTTGTTACAAACAGACCAAAATACACCTTATTGGCAATGGGGCCATCAAACATAGACATGAAGATAATCCAGAAATAATTCAGTAATATATACCTATAATAAATATTATCATGGAACAAAGATTTTCTTCCAGCACCACTTGAATTACATTAATTAGATTTGAATATTTCCCCATAAATTACTTGCATACCAGTAGAGCTAGAGCTTATGCCCTCCTAAATAATATGCTTTATAGAATATCTGTTGCCCTATAAAACTAATTTCAGATCTATGTGGATATATGTCTGTGTATAAGTAATAGTGCTGAATGAGGAGATAAAATAATTTGATGAAATTATAAAAAAAAAAAAAGCTAGGAAAAACATTCAGTGAAGAAATTGAATATAGCCAAATCTCAGTGTTTTAGAGGAAAGGGCTTTTTTGCTTTTTTTTTTTTTAAAGGAAAAAATGAACCAATTTTGAAAGGCTGACATATTTCCCTGCTGTGGTCTGGAGTCCTTGCAATATAAGTTTATTGACTCTTGTGCTGTTTTGAATTTGTATGAGGCCATTTATACCATTTATGAAATCTCATATATTACTGTGAAGCACATAATGTGGTTATGTAAAATGTGTTTTAGTTGCCAAGGAAAATAGAGAAATAAAAAAAAAAAAAACAAAAAAACCAAAACAAAACAAAAAAAACACCTTGGTGTCTTTGGGAGATTTTAGTATGCACTGAGCTTTAGAGGTTGAATACGAAGCCAAATCCAACCTGAATGCTTTGGGTTTGCCCTGGGGCCTAGAAAGAACTTTTTTCTTTATGTACTCTGCCTTCACTTGGAGATAGATGCTTATAGAATATTGAGAAGCTATATTTAAAAAAAAAAAGAAAAAGTCATCAACTGCAGTCTTGTCCAACTTCAAAAAAACAGACTATTTCTACTGTCTATCTATAAAAACTTTGGTTCCTTCTTACTAGAAAGTAAAGACATTGATAGAAAAAACAGTATAATGTGGAATAATGTGCTATAGGATCATCCTTTCCCGTGGAAAGGGATTCAGTCAGTCCTCTACAGCAAATGCAGTAGACTTTTTCTCAATATGAAAGTATCCTACTTTTTCAGGGTCTATAAATTAATGTAAAGGGAAGTTAGTATTTGGAAAAGCAAAGAGGTGGAAGGAGATTAAGGATTATTCTGTGGCCCTTGCATAAAAGAGCTTTGCTGGAGTTGCAGGAAGGAAAGTATATTTGTCTGGAAGTACTATATTATCTAGAGGTAAATTGGATGTTAACTGAGTCCAACTCCACAGAGCTGTAATTCTGCTGTAGGAGAATTCAGGACAGTGTGTCAGCGACTCTGAAAGACTGACTCACCCATACCAGAGAACAGCAGCTTACCTAGGGGGCATGAGAAATGAGACCCTGCAAGAAATTTCCTGATCAGCCCATTTGAACATAAACGCAATGGAGTATCTAACCAATTTGCAATCCAAATAATTAAAATACTGTTTGGTGTTGTAGAACTCCAAGAAGGAAATCATCTACAGGAACTCTAATAATTACTGATACTGCTCATAAAAATACAGATAGAATAGTAATCATTTTCTCAGTTTAAATATGAGGAAAACAGTTCATGTGATGACTAGTAGTAGGAGAGGACATTTTTTTCTTCTCATACCAAGACAGAAGATAAAATATGAATATTTGCCAGACAAAATCTTATGCTCAGAAGCTTATCAAAGTGAATGGAAATAACTAGTTTTCTGCCTTTATTATATAGGAATATTGCATAATTTATAGCAGAATTGTTTTGATGTGGCATTGCCAACTTCAAGCCTCCCAAAGATTGCCTCCAATTTTCTCTTAGAAGCATAGATTATCACAGAATATTTCATGTTGGTAGAGATCCAAAAGGATCATTGAGTCCCTGTCAGAGAACAACTTTAAACTAAACCAAGTGACCAAGAGCATTCTCAAGATGCTCCTTGAACTCTGACAGGCTTGGTTCTTCACAATACACCACAAAATGGTTTATGTTTTAAAGATAGTCATGTTCTGGACAGTGAATACCACTACTCTTCAGCAGGGCACAGTCTATAGCACTAGCAGGGCCAATCCCGGGACCAATCCAAGTAGTGTTAAGTGCTCCACTGGCTTTGGCTGCTGAACTCAGTTCTACTGCTAGAAATTGAGAGTAATCCTACCAAAGATAAACTCTTGTAAAGCAATGTTATCAAACCAAAGAGGATTCATAAGTACTTTGGAGAAGTCACTTCATGAGGAAAAAAGATAGAGGGGGACTCAAGTAGCTGTAATGTCTTTTGTTATCACAAGACAATTTTGGGTTTTTTTCCACAATAGAGAAGACTTTTTAGGAAAATGGACTTAATAAATGATTTAGGGCCAAGTCAAAAGATGAATAATCTGTTTGCAACTCATGCAGTTACTGTTTGGAAGTTATCATCAAGTTCAAGGTTGTAAATTTAACAGAGAAATTAGGATGTTCTTTAAATGATTACACCCAGTTTAGATGACCCAGTATCTGTACCAAATGATTTACCAATTTCTAATGTATTACAGAATCATAGAATATGCTGATTTGGAAGGCACACACATCAAGTTCAACCCTTAGCCCGGCACAGGACCAAGAATCACACCATGTGCCTGACAGTATCATCCAGATGCTTCTTGAACTCTGTCAGGCTTGATGCTGTGAACACTTCCCTGGGAAGACTGTTCCAGTGCCCAAATACCCTCTGGGGAAAAAGCCTTTTTCTAATATCCAACCTAAACCTCCCCTGAAACAAGTTCAGAACCCTCGGTTTCTGTCACCGGTCACCAAGAGAAGAGATCTGTGTCTGCCCCTCTCCTTCCCCTCACGAGGAAGTTGTAACTGCAATGAGGTCTCCCCTCAGTCTCCTCTTCTCCAGGCTGAACTGACCAAGTGCCCTCAGCTGCTCCTCATATGGCTTTCCCTGTAGGCTCTTCACCATCTTTGTTGCCCTCCTTTGGACTCTCTCTAAGAGCTTAATATCTTTCTTATATTGTGGTGCCCAAAACTGCCACAATATTCAAGGTGAGGCCGCCCCAGTTCAGAGCAGAGCAGGACAATCCCCTCCCTCAACCAGCTGACGATGCTTTGCCTGATGCTCCCAGGACACGATTGGCCCTCCTGGCTGCCAGGGCACTGCTGACTAGTAGTCAACTTGCCATAGACCAGGACCCCCAGGTCCCTTTCCTTTACACTGCTGTCCATCATCTCATTCCCCAGCCTGTATGTACATCTGGAGTTGCCCTCTCCCAGGTGCAGAATCCGTCACTTTTTCTTATTGAACTTCATATGGTTAGTGACTGCCCAGTCCTCTGATTTGTTGAGGTCTCTCTGCAGGGCCTACCTGCCCTTGAGGGAGTCAACAGTTCCTCCAAGTTTTGTGTCATCTGCAAACTTGCTTAGTATCCCTTTCAGTTGTGCATCCAATTCATTTGTGAAGATGTTGAAGAGCACAGGGCTTAAGATGGAGCCCTCTGGAATCCCACTGTTGACAGGTCACCAGTCTGATGTTGCCCCATTCACTATTATCCTCTGTGCTTGACCCATGAGCCAATTGCTCACCTAGCCCATGATGTGTTTATTGAAAATAGACAGAAAACAAAACCCACAGCCTTATACACAAACACTACAGTGTAACATTACATAACAGATGAGTCTATCTGATTAATGTCAGATAACAAAATACAAACCTCACTATACATAAAAGGTTGTAACTTTCTGTATAGTACTTTACAGGAGTAACAATACTGTACTATGAATCAGTGTGATTCTACTCTAAGAATAAAAATGTTAAAGCTTTCTAAACATTGATAACCAAACCCATATTTTTAATAGCAATGTTCATTATTAAAAGTACTGGGTGCTGTAAGTCATCTCAAAAAACAACCAAGGCTCTCTATTTCTGAAAGTAGTTTTATTTAGGGTATCTATGTAATCATTTAGAGATCTGTAATGACACTGAAATACAGATATTTAGGCTGTATCCACCATATGTATCCATATAAAATGTAATTCACCATGTATTCCAATGTATCTAACCTATGTATCTACCTGAGTGAAGGCAGGGACACTTCCTTTTGCATCTCAGGTACAGGATGAATTCTTGATGCAGCAGAACCAATGCAATTTCCCTTTCCTCTCTTCTCAGCAGTGTCTTAGCTACTTTGTTCCTTTCTGTTGTGGTCCAGGCTCTTAACTCTTTTGATTATGACTGCAACAATCCCTGGCTGTCTTGTTTTACACTAGTAAAATTTCCTTGTCTGTTTTATATATATTTTCAATGCTCCAAAGAAACTTGATGAAGCACAGATAGCAAAAGAGGCCAGACCACCAGTCACTGTAAATTGGATAGCTCTGTGGATTTGAGTGAATTAAGACCAAACCATACTGATTCACAAAATGTTTTCCATGCTGGGACACTGCACTTTGAAATTTTATTGCGGCTGCACAGATTCTCCATTTTTTGGATGCCTGTTTAAAAAGCAGACATTTCTATTTGCTGTGCATATTCATTTCAATATGTACTTGCAGCCAAAGAGATCATATGGATCCACAAATAAAAAGCCTAGAGTCGTTCATGTCCACTCAAAAATACTACTGATGCGACCAGGACTGGAACCTATAATTTAGTTGTCGAGTTTTGTTAATGGATCCATAAAATAAAAATTACAGGCTTCCAGCATCCTGTTAGGAAACTTGCCATTGAGATATTCTGAAGTCTCTCAAATAAAAACTGAGTGCTGTTAATGTGGTGGTGCTCTGGGGTAGATAGATTTCTTCCCAAATACTCTACACTGCTCTCAAAGGGCAAATGCATGTGTTAATATCCTGTCTCCAAAGGAGATTTCCAAATCTGGGGGAGAGGGAAGGGGAATGATATTTAAACACAGACACCACTTACATAGGTATCTTATTTATTCTCCATCATGAAGAATCTTGACATGACACTTGAAAGCACAATTTCTAGAAAATGTGCTGCAGTCTGGCTCTGGTTATGGTCTGACGGAGGGAGGCACGTGGTAAATCACAGAGGCAGTGCTATGGAAAAGGTAACCAAAATTCTTCCTATACTCGAAAATCTACCAAGATGTGCTTTACACCAAACGAAGTATTTCCTAAGAAATACTGTTGGGTTGCAGCAGCACAATCCAAAGCTGGGCCCTTGCCAGGCCCAGCACCAGGACCTTCTGCCCTGCTGCAGACATCATTCCTGGATGGAGCAAGATAAGTTTCATCCTGTAGTAAAGGAGTTCATGGGCTTCCTTCCTTCTGCTCCTTGATAAAAGAAAAGTAGGAAAAGTCTGTTCATATAGAAGTATTAGGTATATTTACACAAATATTTACATTACAGCTCTCCATAACTCTACTTAAAAATTCTCTTCAATGTGACACTAGGAACATTATATTGTCTCTGAATGTGGTATTTTTATTTTCCAAACTTCATTGAAGAGAAGAGGGGGGAAATTAACCCCATGCAGTTCAATGTTGTCAAGTGCTAAAGAGCAGTTAATAGCTGAAACTCCAGTCTTGGTCAATAGACCCTTCTGTGTGGTCTCATCGGTAAGATACGGGGCTTGGAGGGGCTTGCAGAGCTCTGAATACAGAAAGAACATGGGCACTGTGATGTAGTAAATTCCTATACTCTTTAAAGCCTATAGAAACAATCTCATCTTTATTTAATCTGAGTTTCAGGGAAAGAATATTCTTCAATC
>JAWWLV010000144.1:59885095-59906199 GCA_035041135.1 Platyrinchus mystaceus | reverse complement strand
CAGGGCTTCTTCTAAGTTTCAGAATCAAATAAAAGATCTCACATGGGATGAGTGGTACAATGACCTCTCTGCAGATGCAAATAACCTCCTCAAAGCTACAGCAGTCAGAGGCACAGGACCGTAGCAAGTACCTTGTATTATTACATCCTTCTTTTCTCATTCACTTTTAGACTTTCCACTTTCTCATTTTCCTCCTTTTCTTTTTCATTCTTCAATTCTCAGTTCTCCTTTTTTCTCCAGCCGTCTCCTATTTCTCTGTAGTTCTTATGCACATGAGAAGCTGCATCACTGTTCTCAGTAAAACAGGGGAAACACAGAGTTACAAGCAAAGTACGCTTCAGAAGCATGCTCACCTGGGGCCATTGAAGGATATGGAAGCTTCATATATTACTTAGTGGTATTTAAGTATCTAAATACTTACCACAACAGAAGTCTACATGATTTATGCATACACAGATTTTTCTAGGCAGTTCACTATAACTAGTATCCAAACCACCCACAACTATGCAGCAAAACTCCACATCATTGTATAAACAAGTGCTCCATGAAAAGCGATTTCTCCGTGAATCCTTAGGGCTTTGTGGGTTTTTCGTTATTTATTTATTTAAATGGCTTAACAAATGTACTCAGATACCACAGTGGAAGGCAAGATATACGAAGCAAGTAAAATGCACACTGGAGAAAATAGAACAGTTTAAGATCAGTTTAATTAGTTATGGATCGTCCTGTTCTTTCCATTTTATCTAGACTGGAATAGATGTGATCAAACAGTAGCACTTATGTGGAAGAAAATTTCTTGTGAACTACAGGCAGAAGGACAGTGAAGTGCTTTTTCTATTTACTTTTTGGGATTTGACAACTCTTTGCATATACTTCTTCCTTTCAGCTGAAGCGTCTCTGAGTTAATCAGCTTTTCCTGATGTCTGGGGGAACCATACAAGAGCAAAACAAGAGAGAAAACACATTTAGTATGATCTCACAAGCTTAGCAAAAGGTAGGAATGCTATACAATTTCTATATACTATACTAATCTTTAAGTGTTTAATTTTAAAATTTGCAAGATTTCAGATTGATAATGTGTGTCTTTGAGGCAAGAAGGAACAACTTCCTCTGAATGTTCTTTAAATTTTCTTAAAAGACATTCTTACAAAACTAGTGTTTATCCAAATGACAAAGTAAACTCAAATACAACCACAGAAAAATAAAGATGTTTTCTCATAGCAATTAGGAAAAAAAAAGTGGACACAAATAAGCAAATTATATAGAATTTGAGAGCAGCCTTTAAGAAAAATAATGATTGTCACCTATTGATTCTTAGTATCTTACCTCATTTTGTATCCCCTAAATGCCAACTTTGCAGTGAATAGGAGGATTTTATACCCACTCCTGCTTTTGTGTGGGATTGCTGTGTTTTCTTCATAGCTGAATGAGCTGCACCCCATTTAACCAAAAACCCTACAGCATTTGGTGCCCTCAAATGCTCTTTGGGCACCAGCTCCAATCACTGCACTCTATGTGGGCTTGGAACCCATCAGCTGTAAGACAGAGCACTCCCTGAGTTCCAAATTACCCATATAAACACAGAAGGAAAAGTTTTTGAGCTGTCTTTCACTGCTCTGCTGCCTTGATGCTAACCACACATCTAAATGTACTGGTCCCTATCAGAATGTATAAATATGGCCATATTCTGCTCACAATTTATCCTACTGCCAGCATAGGTGTCTAAATCTTTGCTCAGGAGTTATCAGGTTTACTCATTTCTTGTTATCTGCAGGAGTTCTGCACAGGCAAGGGGAAGACTCCCTGTGATCATGCCTAAGACCAAGACACAAGTGGTCAAGTGGGTCTAAACCAAAAAGTTCTCATATGTGCATCGAGGGTCCTTCACAAATAGGGAAGCACAGAGATGTTTCACACCTATCCTGGCCTGGAGGATGGTGAAGTGTCTGAGCAAAGAGGCAAATGAGATTTGTTTGTTTGCCTGAGGCTATTCAGATTAGGCACCAGGAAAACACAGACATATACAGAATGTCATCTTTGATCCTGAAGAAAGATGGGGACTAGGCATGCAAACTCCGACTAGCAAGAATTACATTGACAAATGGAGAAGCAGGCAGCCTGTGAATGAAAATGATGGAGCAGATATGAACTGGGTTTCTGTAGCAAGCCATCAAGTACACTCTCTAGGAGGTGACTTCTGGGACATCTACAGTCTCAAGGCCTTAGGGATAGTAATGATTGCTCTCAGGAAGTATTTAAAATAACCTGTCTGGTACAACTCAACCCTCAGGCTCAAAAGAAATCCTTTTAATTGGGTGCTGGAGGCTTGAGGCAATGGATGTTGTGTGGATGCTCTATGGAAGCTGTTCCCTTCCACCTGAAGTGACTCCATTGGCTTCACCAGCAGGTATATCTACAGAATAGGAGTCGATCGCAGTGGCCAGTGACACCTGTAACTCCTCACTCACTAGAGGCTGCCCTTCCTGCCCACTGTAGGCAGGGGAATGCCACCATCCTCACACTGTCTCAGGAAAAAGATGAGGAGAGACCTGGGGTGGTGGAGGAAGGAGAATAATCTAAACAGAAAGCCTAGGATAATCCCATCACCTAGGGGTTTAGGATACTCTTAGTGTCCTAAACCCATGAACATGGGTTGTGAATACCATTTGTGAGGAGAGACATAACCCAAAGACACGCTTTATCAGTCTGAACAAAATCTCCTTATGAATCTGTGGCAATTCTTATTCCTGGTGCTTGAGCCAAAACCTTTGCCTTCCCATCTTCTTATTTCCTTTAGTAGAGAATCAACTTGGAAGAATTATTTACTAAGCAAAACCTAAAAAATTAAGTCAAGAATCACATTTTTGTTCCTAATGCTGGCATTTGACTTAATCTGTGGCTTTCACTAAATCACAAATTCCAAGTCCCTCTGCTATATCCATTTTTTGAAAGGGGAATAACACTGGTTTAATGACTATAAAACACTTTGAAAAACAATGAACAAAATATGGAAAATAAGCCTAATTTTTTTTCTTCCTTAGCCTTTACAGTCAAGAGAATAATTCACAATGAATAATTTATGCAGTGACATGAACTTCTTTGCCTTTGAATGTTATTCACCCATAATGTATATTTTTTTCTGAGTTAGTTATTATTCTACACTAGTTAAATAATTTCCATAAATACTTATTCATTTATGGGCCATTCATGAAAAGTTTATTTAGAATATTTATTACATGAAATTTAATGAATTGGTTATTTTTGGTACATCCAGCCTCTGCTGCCTGACTAGATTCATGTAATTTGTTGAATCAGGTCTTTTATGCAAATTATTTTGCTTGTACATCAATTGTATTTCCTGCACATATTACTACTTATAATATATGTTTGAGAACATCCCTAGTCATCAAATCATTCACCCAAAAACAAATGTAATTTTAAATCACAAATGCAGATAAAGAAAATTTAATATTTTAGTTAAGGTAGAAACATCCATTTGCATCTGATCTTCCAGTATCTTATTCTCCATGTAAAGAGAATGAATACAAAGTTAAAATATATTCTGGTCTTTTTTTTTAAAATTTAAATTACCATTAACTTCTTTCACGTAAAAGTAATTTAACATGATTAAAGAGAATACTCTGTGGATTTACATTTTCCAAATGGATTAGCAATAGATCTCTTGGAATTCATCAGGTATAAGAATGAAGCTGTAAAACAGTAATTTAAGTAAATGCAGGGAATACCAAGAGGATTAAAATGAGATCTCTAAGGTCAATAACATTGCAGTGTAGATTTTATTGTAACATCAAATCTTTTGAAACATTTACAGAGAAGAAATATACTTTAGCTCTGAGACAAATTATAGAACACAGAAGTTTGAGTAAGCTATGATTTACATTTTCACTTACCTGAGGGAATCACTAATTGCCAGAAACTGTTCATTATTTAAGAGGTCTTCAAGTAAAATGGAAACATGGAAAAATTCTGGGTGACAAGCAGAGCAAGTTTTAAATACAGCTTTGTACTTCTGTTTTTGTTTTCTAAAAAAAACCCAACACCCTGCAATCATATTTCAGTGATAAAATAAATGTATAAAAATATCTTTATGTTGCAGCACCATCTTAGTGCAAAACTGGAATAGCCAGCAAAGTAATTAACAGTAAGGACATTTATATTTTTAACGCTCAAAGTGTTCTGTAAGAATTTTTATTTTCGTTAACAAGACTTTAAAGCAAATCAAGGAATAGCAATATCTCATCATTCTACATAGCTGCTTTTCCCACGTCAGCACAGTCCTTTGAGGACAAATTTTATTTTTGGTCAGGTGAAAATCTCAGTTAGCATCTTTCAGAGTAATGAACAAATGGATAAGCACTTTAGAGTTATACTCTAAAGTATCTGTGAAGCGTGCACACATTTGTATGCCTGTCAACTTAAGTGTTTTTCCATCCTCTCCCTCCAAATAGGCCTTCATCCCTCTAATTGCTACATTTGAACACACACAGAAATTCCCATGCAGGCACGGAATTTCTGCTGTGAGAAACTACCAGGTATCAGGGGGTAAAAGCTATGTTAATCTGATAACTGCTAAAAATTTAGCGTAAAATATTTGACTGAATATATAAATTACTGCAAAAAAAAAAAGTTTTCCCTGATAAATTTTAGGCTCAGCTGTATTTGGATTAGACCTTAAAGTAATTGTACTATCAAAGTTATTGGATGCTCATTTAATTGAGTACAAAGAAAGCTCCAAACATAACTTCCCATTTCAAGTGTTCATAACTTTTATCTAATATATTACCTCAGAGTAAAATTAGTTTTCTCATCTCTCCAATTAAATCTTAAACAAATCTGCATTCTCAGACATATTTTTAAAATGAAAAAAGATAAAAAACTGTTAACAGAAAGTATGGTTATGGATAAAGATCCAAATCTAACCTGTGCCACTAAATCTAAAATATACCAGACTTGAAAGACATATTCTCTTTAATATTTTCTGCTGCTTTATATTCACTGACACAAGGGTACTCTTTAGCAAGATGATGTTTCCTGAGGCATAATAAGTGCTGGCAAGCTCAAAAGAAACAATGACTACAGAGAACACATATACTGATTGTTCCAGACAATAACACGAACATGCATTGTCTAATCTTTCTGCACTCTCATCCTCCCACAGAAAGCAACATGGGCTAAAAAAATCACTAGAAAATACAGAAACAAAATCTGCACAGACGTCTTAATAGCTATGCATTGTCTGACTGTTTCACCCATTGGAAAACAATCTCGGGAATTACAGAAAGTTCCTCAATGTCGCATTGACTTAACTATGAGCCTACAGAAACAGCGCGTAAAGACCACTGACTTTGAAAGCTACTGACCTGCTGCTTGTAGTGAGTATGCCTATGGGTCATACAGAGGGATAAATCATAAAATCACATTTTAACACTGTGCAATGTTTTGTTTCTATTTGAGGTACAGTTCATCTGTGCCAGATAGAAAACACTACTTCATGAAATTATATCCTGGTACTATGATTAGCTCATGAAAGAACTGCATCACGGCAAGCAAAGAACATTTTCCCTGAGTTCAGTTACCTGTGTTTAAAAACAAATTTAGTAAATCCAGCTGTATCTGGCCATTCCCAGAGCAGCGACATGGTAGTTGTAACTAAAGCATGAGACAGTGATGGATAAATAGCCTGCTGTGGGTGATTTTGGAAAAAAAAAAAAAAATGAATCATTAAGAGAGTTTACAAGGCTCGGAAGGTTTGGGATTTTAGAAGCATAAAATCTTCCCAGCTGCACTCAGTGGAATTCCACAGCTCCTCCTGCTGCTCACAGCAATACATTATTTAACACATGCAGGGCACAAGCTTTTTGAGAAAAACAGGTTTTTACACACCAGATGCACAGTTTCCTTGCATGTTTATTTCCTCAGATTGCCATGGACAACTTCTCACTAGCAAGGAATGGCAGCACTGTCAAAATGAAAAGACTTTGCAGAGAACCTGGCTGATCTCAGACTTCTCCAGTACTTTCTGGTCCCCAGTACATTCAAGCTTTTCATTTTTGTCTTCAGAGTGCCTATATATGGGTACTCTGTCTATCCTTAATTACTATGTTCTACTGTATTTTTTGTGCTCCCTTTGTCTCCCCTATTTTAGGGCACCCATTTTAACCTCCTTCTTCATTCCAGTCCCTTCGGGACTTATTGTGGGCTGAGCAGAGCTTCTTATTTACAGTCCTGGCTTTTTTTCTTTTTTTTTGCCTTTACAAACCCTCCCAAATTTAATTTTCTTACTAGTCAACTGCCACCCTTCATTATGATATTTAATGGGAAATTTTTTTTAATTTTTCTTTTAATTCAGTCAGCTCTCAACTGGATATTATTAGGTTATAAGAGACAACTTAAGCATTCAAAAATCAAAGCCCTTGATAATAAAAGCCACATACAAGTTTAACTGTGTGCATTTAACTTCAGAATTTTAGTAAACATACTTTTGCAGATAGCTCCTTTAAAAAGCATCAGGAGACTGGCAAGCAGCATGTATACCCTTCCAAGCTCTGCAGGGCACTGTGTTGCAGCAGAAAACCCAGGAATAGTGATCCACAGCTTGGATAATTCACCCCAAACTGCAGGGTATTAGTCCATAGAGCTTGTTGACAGAAGCTGTCTTTTAAAGCACTGGACACATATATGAAGTCAAAGCACTAATAAGCAATCATGAAGAACCAGAAAGATTGGATTCTTAGGCATGTGGTGGAAAATTAGTGGACATATCTGATTTGCTACTCAAAAGGGGAAAACAAACATAGAACTATTTATGAGTAGAATTTATGTCATTATTTAAAAAAAAAACAAACAAACAAACAAAAAAAAAAAAAAAAAAACAAACCAAACCAATATTTTAAATCAAGGGACTGAATCAAAAACAAACTATATATAAATCTATCAAACAATATATCTATCTATCTATCTATCTATCTATCTATCTATCTAACTATCATCTAGCTAGCTATCTAGCTAGATAGCTAACTATCATCTAGCTAGCTAGCTATCTTTTACTGCATTGCATTAATATAGTATTTTAGCCAATAGCAACTAGGACCAGGCAAACACCAAATTAAGTCTGAATTGCATTTCAGTGCAGCCATGTTTGTGCCATTTCTGTAAGATCAGTTCTGGGCAATGTCAAAGCAGTTTAAATCCTGGGGTTTACTTTTGGGCTGGACCTGCCACTGGGAATGTCTCTGCCACCACTGAGAATTATGAGTTAGACGGGGAGTGAACAGAGGAAGACAGAGGAGGAAAAAGTGTACCCTTCATCCACAATCAATGGCTCAAAAGAGGCTACACCTACTTGAAGAGGACGGTGAGGAAAGCAGTGGCACAGGGCCCAAAATACGGACTGGAGATACAGACTGGCTTGCTTGTAGGTAGTAGGTGTACATCAGTGCCCTCTTCCTTACATCACAGGGTGAAAAAGAAGGGGTTGTACTCACTGGTGGGCAAGAAAGGAAAAAAATTGGGAGTTATTCCGACAAAAGTGACAACTACCACCTCTAAAAGCCCGGAACCATCATCCAACTCCACCTCTGCTAATTTTTCCCAGATCAGGTCCCTATCAACCCTTTCCACCCTCTCCACCATCTTTTGCTGAGATCTCACTCCACTGAGCTTTCTTTTTACTCGTCTTGGCAATAACCAAGAATGAATTTGGATTCATGTTTGCTTACAGCACAGAAAAGGCTTGATTCAGCTTTTATGTAGCCACAGAAATGAACCACCAACCTCTGTGAGTTCCCAAATATTACTACAGTGTGTACTGTAAGAAATCCTAGGGAGATCAGATAAAAAAGGCTCACGCAGTACAAACCACCTAATTGCTGAGCAACCCAAGGAGCTGGGTAAGCAGTATCCCTGGTCAGCACCTCCTCATTTCTAAGCTGAAAAGCTACTTGTGGTGAGGAGACATTCCTTTTGTTTAATTTTTGGGTTTTATCTTAAGCCCAAGCTTTCATCACCTTTTTTTCAGTCACAGCCTCTGGATTTCCAGCTCTGTGGCTGTAAAACTGATATGAAACAGAATATTGGTGACAGACTAAAAACAAAAAAGGGAGTCCTTGATAACCAGCATTCCCTAGAGTTATTACAGAAGCTATCTGCACTGCTTGTTTTTAGTAAGAATTTTTTTTTTAATATATAGGAAAACTCTAGATAAAAAGATACAGCACACAGCCAGACTGACTGGCAATTTTGCAGTTTCTTACTGCTGGTAAACTAGGCAAATTCTGAAATCCAACAGGTTAAATGTTGGATTTTTTGCTGGATCTTTTATCTAAATAAATGGTGCATAAAAATTAACGGACTCATAGGTAGCTTCTTGACTCAAGCCTTCATGACCTTCATTGTAAGTCATACAGAGCATTTCTACATTCCCAGACTATTTTAAAGGGACAAAAGCGTAGAAAACTTTATGGAAAGAAAGCAGAGTTTCCCTCAAGCTCTATAATTTTATTTTTTTCAGACAGGATCGAAGTCATTGTCACCTCTTGCAAGAGGTGACAAGAGCTATTCCTGACAACAAATTGCATGTGCACTTGAGTTCTTAGAGAGAGCAACCCGTGCTTCTAAGAATCTCTCATGTCAAACCAAGCATGTAAGCCTTGGCTGGATTGTAATCAGGAATGAGGGTAGAACCTCAGAAACTGGCAATTGATATTTCATCAAGTGCATATGCCATGGTGGCTCCAGTGGAAGTTGCACTGCTGTTAGTGATGACAAAATTTTGTCACACCTTTGACCTAAACACACTATATGAATTTTAAGCAATTGCTGCAAAAATGCTGAATGTGGAGTGCAGTATGTCAGAGCTTAGTGGGTAGAGTCTGTGAAAATTTCTTCAATGTCAATAGTTTCAGGAAGAGAACAGATACTCTGAAACATTCACTCAAACAGGCCTTTCCAGCTCATTTAAACTACAACTTTTTTTATTTCCACAAGTCAAAGTATCCCTTCATTGCAAGAAGTTTCTGCTGCTTCACTTGCTTTGCAACACAGCTGGTGTGACCTGAGAGATGTTACAAATACAGTGTTGTGCCATATTCCTGGGTTAAGCTTTTTTCTTCTTCCATGAACATGAGACAGGCAGCTCATTCCAGCGTGAAATCAGTTGACTCAGACCACAGCTGAGGGGTGGACCACACAGACACAGAAACCCTGCAGAATTTTTTTGTTCTGTACATCACCCTGTAAAATAATAAAGCCAAAGCCACACCATATTCCCCAATTCCCCATCACTCTTTATTTCCCTCTCTTTTAGTTATAGGCAGAGATCAATGGCTTTCTATACGTTCTTCAATGGCAATGTTCTCCATATACTGTAGTCTTGCAATCCACCACACAGGCAAAAGATACAAGCGATCCATTTGCCAGCTTTTCCCATAATGAAAAGTATTCAAAAAAAAAAAAAAAAAAGAAAAAAAGAAAAAAAAAAAAGGAATTGCAAGCCAAAAAGAAATTATCACTTTAAGAATATTAATAATATTCAAGGTGTTTTGCCATTTTATGACTCGTCTAGTTTCAAACTAAGTCTCATTATTCACAGATATATTTACTAGACCTTTTTATCTGGAATATGCGTAATTCATCCTTTAAAAGATGGTCAGTCACACCATTTTTTTCCTTATATGTAAAGAAAATATTCCAAGAATGTTATTTCCCTAAAAAGTCTATAGAAGTTCCTTTAATTCACCCCTGAAAACAATAACTAAATGAGTAATAGATATGTATGTAATACAATGTATTCATTTTTTGTTATGTCCCCAAAGGACATTTGGGGCATGAAGGTTCTATGCACCTGTAAAATAGAGCGCTAAGTTTATAATGTGTAGTTTCAATATTCTTTGCTTTCATTAACATATGATAATCTAAAGTTCAAAATGCCACAAGAAAAAAGCAAACAACCTATTTGAACAAACAGTATCTACATAATTGCAAGTGCTAACCTTAATCAAAGATGAAACAGAAATGTTTTCTAAATATTTGCATTAAATGCCTTTTTAGCAAGGAGAATGATCATCTGATCTTATCCTTACCTATTTTGACACATTTAATTTTTCAGACATTTTGATTATCACAATCTTTCCTCATCTGTAGATAGCCTGCTTAACATGGCTAATCACTCTGAGTGTTAACAAGCTTTTCCTGATACAAAAATCTATAATGTCAAAGAAAATAATTCTAAGGTATCCAGACTTGGTGGATTTGGAGTGACAATATGATAATTTATGAACTGCTATGATAATGAAGTCATTATGGGGTCAACTTGGCAGGAAGTTGTATGGCAAAAGAGACAGGAAAGAAAAGATATTGTTGATTTGCACCTTCTCAAAACACTCTTTTGGAATTCACTTGTTAAAACTCTGAACTATCCATTTTAAGAGTCATGCCAACATCTTCAGGCAACCTAAAAGCTGTCTTCCAATTACCAAAATGGTAAAAGTTTTGAGCAGAATTAAACAACTGAAGCAAAACTGAAAAAAGGGGGAGGCCCCCAAGAGTTAACAGTTGCCTGGGAGAAGCAAGCTGGAGCAGCCAGCCTGCTGGCTACATGAAACAGAGCAAGCCCACCCCCAACACATGCAACCCTTCCTTTGTTTCTTTGTTTAAACAAACAAGATAGGAAAAACGTGTTTCCATATCTCAAGGGCAGTTATTCTTGGAGACCAGGATATGAGGCAGATCTGGAGCTGTCGTTTTAAAAGAGCTGATTTCCAATGCTGAAAAGAAATAAGAAACTACAGGATTTAACTCAATTGCTCCATCTATTTCTACTCAAGCAAGATTTCATTAGAGATCTCTAGACTCCTCTACAGACATTCACTCTGAGAAATCCTGACAATTTTAGCAGGTCTAGTTCTTAGCACAACTGTTGCATCTTGCCAGATGTGCCAGATCAATATAGGCATTCCACTGTCATTCAAAGAAAATCAATACAACCCAGCGTGTGAAGTGAGGAGGCAACAGAAGCGGAGGCAAGAGAAGCAGAGTCAACTATATGCACTTTATTGATTGAGAATCAAGGTCAGACTTCAGTCTGAAGAAGAAAAAAGTTTGCTCTCTTACACAAGAAAAAGACTTAAAAATGTGGTATTGTGCACCTGTACAAAATATACAAATGTTTCACACACAAGAGTAGGACTTTTTGTTTTGCTTCTGTGGAAAAAAAAAAAAATTAAGACCTAAATTGCATCAGTAGTCTTTTTGAAAGCATTTATTAAAATGGCAAGTGAGAAGTATCAAAGCAAGAGCAAAACTATCTGTGGTATTTTATCTTTAAAAAGGAGCTTCATTTTGCAGGCAAAACTGAATTTATAAAATTTGAGGTGGGAAAGTGAAACATTTCATTACCATAAGTGTCAGACTGTCAAAAAATAATAATAAAAAAAGGTCCCTGGAACAGTAAAATGAAATGCTTGTAAGGGACAATAAAGTACAACTGGAAACACCTAAGAAGCAAGAACACAAAAGGACCCGAACGGGGACAGAACAGCCTCCAGATTCCTTCACTGAAAAATCCAACTTGGTGTTATATCATCCGTACTGACTTTACTGCCAACTGCCATTAAACTCTAAAGCTGAAAGTGATACTTCTGCTCTTTTCCCTCACTTTCCAACTATTGTTTTCTTGTTCTCATTTCCAACATGCCACAGAGAAGCATTTTTCTGGGCTAATCTTTAGTGCCAGTTCAAATTAAGGATTTTTTATTCTTTAAAAATTAACTCAGAAATCTGTGCTGACACTTTTGTCCTGACTGGATGTAGACAAGGAGTTAAGAGGCAATACATCTTGATGGAGATATACAAGCTTTAACATACAATGCTCATTTGGGTGTTTAATTTGTTTTGGATCAGGACAGGGTATTTTAATTGGCAGGGTGCATTTTGATTGTCTTGTTTCCCTTGAAAGGTTCATATTTTCATGACCTTCTTTCATCTTTTCCAAAACCCCTGCATTTAGATCAGCTTGGCTTGCATTTTTAAGGGTAGTTCGCTTGGGTTGGGTTACTCTGAACACACAGTTGGTTACAGTCTATTGAGAAATAATGTGAGTAATTTACTCCTTCTGAGTTATCATTTGCTAAAGAGAATACAAGCCTGGAAGTGTTTTAACTTGAAAACTTTGTAGATAGATGTGGAAAGTACAGTACTGTCTTTCCAAATGATGGTTGGCTGTGGGTGTTGTTGTTTTGTGCTAGCAGCCCCTATCAGTAACATTTCCGTCTAGGAAAGGGTCATTCATGCTTGTGAGTGTTTTACAGGAATGGAGGAATATGAACCACAAGAGAGTTTGTGCAGTGTGTGTCAGCAAGTAAGAATGGGAATATTTTTATGGAAGTGGAACCTAATATTGTTCTCTTATGATGTGAAAAATGTAAAAACTTCCAAGACAGGATTTGTCTTGGCATTACCTTGATCTTATAACATCTCTATACTACACACACATCAGTAAGGCATTCAGCCTGTACCTTCCAAAATTCCCCTTAGCATTATTTTATATTTACTCAACTTTTTATCTTTCTAGACTACAGAAAAACTTTCTACTTTCAATTATTTATTGCAAGTTCTCACCACTATTTCTTTTCCTTGGCATTACATTTCATCCAAAATCCTCAAAAGAGAATTGCTAGTTCCTGGTGATTTATGCTATTTGACTTTCTTGACTTATTCTGTTACTTCCTTGCTCTTCAAAAAAACCCAAAAACAAAACCAAAAAAGGTTCTGTTAATATGATATTCTAATTACTTGCATGAATTACCTTGAAACACAAGGGTCACATGCAGCTATTGAACTAGTGTAGCTGCAAGAGTGACAGGGTGCTAGGCTTTATGCCCTGCAACAGACAGTGTCAAAGCAGGAGAGTAGCAAAATAAAGTAAAATAAAATAAAATAAAATAATAAAATAATAATAAAATAAATAAAGGCAGCAGCTTTCATGTTTCCTAACAGCTTCTTGTACATCCATACCTGGCAACATATGTATTTCTCATTCTTGCAACACAACTGTGGCAAAACTCTCATTGACTTCGCCATTACTCTGAATTTTTTGCTTTAATTTCCTTGTGAAGGTTACAAAAAAAAAACCTAACAAAAACAAAATAAAACAAAATAAAAAAAACACACACAAAAAAAAAAACACAAAAAAAAAAAACAAAAAAAAAAAAAAAACCAAAAAAAAAAAAACCCCAAACCACAGCCACCTTCTCTTTAATTTTTTTGAGCAGTTTCTTATTCTTTCATATATTTGTTGTATGGTCTTTCACTAAGATCTATACAAACACATTCTCTCCATAAGCCTTTAGTTTAATAAATTGTACCTGGTGTAATGGACTGTAGGCAGCAGTTTTTGCCACTAGGTGATTGTTTTCAACAACAATCATCTCACACCATGGATAGAAAGAGACACAGATTTATTTTGGGTTAATTTGGAGAAGGACTTATCTGTCCTTTGAACCGTCACCTGGAGGCAACTGTTCCTGTGAACTATATGGGCAGCATTGGGGAAGAAGACACTTCAGATAAGGAGCTAAACTTGGAGAGGTTGAATACAAGCCATGGTTGAACCCTAAGGACATGAGTGTCCAGAAATCCTGGTTTCCCTATATCATTTGATAGTGAGCCAAAAGGTTTTGCTGGCATGCTCATGTGATGCAGTGGGAGTGACTGATTTATCAGAGTAGGTCCCTTAGTGAGCAGTCTTTCCTTTCCCTGACACATCTGGGAGACTAAATGAATTACAAATCCTCCCCTACAAGTGTCTTCACCTGTAGAGTTCCCACATAGGTCCTCACTGAACTCTTTGGCCTTTAATACCCAATGAGACTAGTGGGACAGGGTATGAGAGAATGGGGCTTTAGGTGCCAAACATGTCTTCTGCACTCAGTTACATATTTTATTCTCAGTTTATGCAGCTGTTGACTCTTCAAAAGTCAGCATTTACATACATCTCTGGATGAAAAACCACCAGTAGCTGGAAATGAGTGCTTATCAGGATGAAAAAGCATTTCACATTTAGACTTGCTAAAAAATGATTGTCTTCATTTCCAAGGGAGGGCAAGTCAATCTAACACATTTGTCATTGCCAGGCTTGATTACAATTATTCACAGTAGTTGATATTGAATATGAAGAGAAACAGCAGGTTCTAGCTAATATGCAATATATCTGCCTGCGTTTGCCATGGTTGAAACAACCACAACCAGGGACCCTGAACACATTTGCTTTAGGTTTTTGTCCTAAGTTTCAAGTTCATTAGTGGACTAAGCCCCAATAGCACTAGAAGCTGAATGCCAAGGTATGAACCCAGACAATTAAGTTCATCTAGAATAATGGAGAAAATTAAATTCATGCTCATAGTCCGTCTTCAGAAGGAAATAAGATTAGCTGAGAATCTAAACATATTTCGGAAATGTTTCAAAGCCTTCTTTGTTTGGAAAACTTTTTCATCATAACTGATGTATACCATGTGAATAGACATGATACAGACATTGACAAATGTCTGTCAGACCTCTGTCTGTCACTCCCAAACTTGATCTTAGTTCTAATTCCTCGTTAAAGAAACATTCCCCCATTGATTTTTACCTAGAAGTTCCTTGGATAAATGGGAATAAACATCATAATAAAAATGCAAGATATGTAGTTTTTCATCTCTACAACATTAAATTTGCAACTACCATCACAGAGAACAGCCAACTTACTGCTGGCACTAACCAGAAATCTTCATATGTACTTTCAGGATAAGCTTTGGTATGGAATATTTGCTCACTAAGATGGTAACTATGTCCTCTGCCTCACGAGGAACACAGCCCTACTACTCTTTCTTTCATGTATTTTTGAGGTTTTATCTGGATAGCTTTACATTCAACACATAAACATGAAACACATGCAAGACTTGTTAATATTTTCTGCCAGCAAATTAAGGTGGTCAACAGGGAATAACATCCTCACATCAGGTGCTAATTGCCTTCTAGTCTTTGTTTAATGCTGTGAGAGGTCCTTATAACAGATAATTTTTTGCTCTTTTATGGATTTTGGTGTCAACAAAAGGCTATGGACATTATGGCCTCAACACCTCTTCTTGGCAACAGCAAAGACAACTACATCATTGGTACTTTGTTACCAACACTATTTTAGGTCTACAACATGCAACAGGTGAAAGTGAAAAAAAAATATTTACAAAACAGAACAACAAACCAAATGAAAAAAGGCACCAGAGAAAGTAGCGGTAATTGCCAACAGCTAAAATATTTACTCTGTGAGATTCCTGGCTAAATACTATCTGCCAAATCTCTGCTGATTCATCAGTGGAAGCACCGACACTTTCAACAAAACCAACCAAACTGCATGGCAAAGGAGTGCATAAAGGGCTGTTTTTCAACACTGTACTGCTCACACAGCCTAGTGCTCGGGCTTCACAGGTACAGATAAAGGGAAATAAAGAACAGATGCATTTGACTTTCCTCCTCATGGACACCATTCAAACAGTGACAAAATATACTGTGGAAAAAAAGGTCCTTTTTTGCAACAATGGCCTAATAAAGATGTGAGGAATATATTTCCCTGCTTGATATCTTCAACTCAATACATTCTTAGGTCACTCAGTTCCTTGTGGGACCACTCTAACACACTCCATCTCTATTATCTTGTCCTTCAGAGTCTGTGTGGCAGATGGTGCACTCCCACCTTGGGAATCTCCAGCTCAAAGAAGCAGAGGCATAACAAGATCAAAAGTCTGCATGCAACACACTACAGTGTGGCTACGAGCAGCACTAAGAGATAAGGCTGAGAAAACAATCATCCACTCATATATTTATAGTAATTAAAACCACATATCAATACTTAGCTACAGTATGTGAAGGGACCAATCTTCATGGTGTATTCACCTTTGTGTGTTAATTACAAATACGATACATTTTCAAAAATAACCTTTTTGTCCCCAGTCTCAGTTCTAATAAAAATCATCATGGAAATGATTGGTTCAGAGTGCAAACTTTCTCATCGTTAAACAATATTATACACCTTATACAGAGCAGAAATATTTTTATAAACCTTATTTATTGAATTTTTATAAATCTTTTAACCAATAGAAGCAAGCTCCGGATGTGTCACATACCTTCATTGTTTCATTACAAAAGCACTTGCTAAATCTTTATCAAAGGCCCATTAATTTTAACATTAAGAGTTAATTGATTAATTGACATTGACAAAGCAGTGGCTACTTTTTCAATTTGGGTTTAACAGTGCAATAATTCTTGGTATCTGTTCTCCATCGTAGCAGTTAGTCAGCAAAGACCTTGATCCAATTGAAATGAATAGTAAATCTTTCACTACTTAATACAGAGAAACACATTAAATACATTTTGTGAGGAAAAAAAGACAATCTGCATCTAGTCAATAGCTGCTTAAAATAAAAACTGGAAAGACATTCTAAAGCATGAATTTAATCTCTTGAGCACCATCTAATGACCAAATTGTAAAATCACAGCAACCAAGAAGTACATTGGCATTAAAAAAGGATGAACTTTTTGACTCAAGCTGGCCAGGAATTTCCATCAGAAGTTTGAATGGAAATGTGCTTTTTGCTGAAATGGAAAACTGTATGAATAACATCCATTTTGACAAAATTACTGAGGAAGTTCTCTATGAAAACAACACCTGTAAATGTTAACATTTTTTTTTCAGGAGTTGGGTTTTTTTGGTTGTTTTTTTTTGACATAGCCAAAGAAGTACTTAGTTGACTAAAAAGCCTTATTTTTTTTATCTCTATCCTGAAAGAGAAAAAAACCCACTATTTCCTTACCAGCTGCATCTAAGTGTCTTCATTTGGTATTTCCAAACTTTCTCTTGAACTAGACTTGCAAATTCAGTTTCAGGTACATTATTGCCAGCATAGCATTTTACATTTATCATCAGTCTGAGCACATTTAAAAAAAAAATTACAAGTCTGTTCAAAAATCAAATTATTTAAACATAGAGTAAAAAATCAGCTCCAAAAAAGTAGTTATGAGAAAGTTAATATTAAGACTACTAGACTGCTTATACTGGGCATATATAAATCCTTTATGTACCTGGAAAGGTCGGTCCTGAACAAAGATTAGACTTAAGATCAGGAAGGATAAGGAAAAATGATCAAGAGAATAGAAAGGGGGAAATAAGGAAAATATGAAAGAGCAGAAAAAGATGTAGATCAGAGGGGAAAAAAAAGAAAGATGGATAGAGCAGCAAAGGCATTCCACTGAAGGATGACATCATGCTGGCACTGCCACTGAAGGTTGGATAAAGGGCATATCATATATATTTTGGAATTTTTAGGCTAAAATGGAAAGTCTGAGATGTTCAGAGTACAAAAAGGCCAAACTGAGGCACAGATGGGGCACTCAACATGGCCTAAATATAGAAAGATAATCTTCCTAATAGTCTTAGAGATATTCCAAAGGGTGGTTTAGTTCAGGTCAGGAATGAACATTTCTCGAGGCAACCTTTTGGTGGCATCCATTTAAGTTCACTTCAGTTCACATTGTGGAGCACCTCAGAGCACAAAAACTGCATTTCTTTTGGATAAACATATGCTGTAGTGCTTTGAAGTTAAAGGCACAGAAGCCTCTGGGTCTGATTCTGCAAGAGTTATATTAGCTTGGACTCCATCTCAGTGAAGGGGTGCCAGGAAATTCAGACTTTTCAGTAAACTAACACAGGCTCAGAAAACCCTGCAGAAACAGCATTTCACACCACTGTCATCAGGAATCAGTGCTCCAGGTACAGCTGCACTCAGGGATTTGCTGTTGCAAAAAAGATGAGAGCTAACTCCTGGAAAAGTCCTCATCCTGAAAGTATCTGGAGGTTTTCCAAGTCAGTATTGGGGGCATCTCTCTAAAAAAAGACACCTGTCACATCTCTGCCAAAAAACCTGTGACACTCCAAGAGCAAATAGTTGCAGAGCAGCTCGGGATTGCAGCTCTTGTTTGAGCCCAGCACATCCTGGCAGGAGGCGGCATTCCCCTCACGGCAGCTGGCTGCGAGGCTGAGCAGCCTTTCCCAGACAGGAGCTCAGCCTTATGAATGCCACTTTCACTGCAGATATTGGCGGCCATCAGCCCAGTTTTCATGCCAATGCAAAAGTTGTTATTCAGCGAGAGTGGGATGAAATTAGGTAAAATAAGGGCTTGATTTACAATCAATTTTCGACCCAGCTTCACCCACTGACTGTGTGTGGCATGCAGGGCTTGCCTCAGCAGGTGTGAGCAGCTAGGAGTGCTTGTGTGGGTATATTTGGGGAGCAGGAGAGGCCACCCCAAAAAGCAGGTGCTAATTGATGGGTGTTAGTGCAGACACTTGGGGCAGAATGGCTCAGTGTTCTGCTCTCCTGGCATACAGCAAGTGGGAATGGGCAGCAGCCGCCATCACGCACTTCATAAAAACACCACTTCGTCCATCACGAGGGCCCTGAGACCACAACCAGCCTGGACTGAGGGGCACTGGCTGAGCTGAGGTGGGAAGTTTGCACAGCACCTGCCTGTGTTATATCTGGCACGTCCCCATGGGTAGGCCCCATCCTTAATAAACAAACACAAAAAATTAATTTAGACTTTTAAATTTTTTAATATATCTTGTGTCCAAGGAGAAGCAAGTGTTTGAGATAATTCTGATTTCCCACTTCTACCTGCCCCAAAGTGTCTCTTGCCTCCTGTGAGCACACAGGGCTCTGCCACTTGCCCAGCAAATCTGCCCCAGCAGGAGTGGTGGGGGATGAGTGCTGCCACCAATTCAGAGACTTCCAGCCAGGAGCACACAGGGAGCCAGACTGCCCCTGCAGTTTTGGGGGGATGGCAGGCTAGGAAGGCTGCACCGCTGAGCATGCTTTGCTGGGGTGCCTCCAATCTCCCCCAAATCTCTGGCAGAGAACTCCAAATCTGACCTCGGGGTGCCAGAGAGGGACAATAACAGTGGAGGGACAAACATGAGAAGATCGTCTCTTTCAAGCCAAGGTTTTGTGTCAGATCTGGTTCTTTTCCTTCCCCTTCTTTCAAATATTTTCCAAATATCTGTCAAAAGATATGGGGAAGGTTTGAGGTGACCTGCACAGAGGAGAGGGTTTGCATTCACTCCTGAAAGTGTTGACATTCTTCAATTCAGAAAGGGAGATGTCCCACTGAGAAAACTTTTCCTCCTCATCTTCAAAGCTTTCCTGGCAGTGGGAGCCTTGCCTCCAAATAGGCCAAAATCGCTACTGTCCAAAATAAAGGGGTATTGGGACCACACAGAGACAAACCTCCAGTGGTGCTACTGCCTCCAGGTCCTAGCTGACTCATGATGCTTCTGGACAGGTTTCACAGCTCTGCTCTTCAAGAGTTGGGGTGCCACCAGAGCTCCCATCATGTCCAGGGTCCCAAAACCGCATACTTAAGCAGATGAGTTCCTCTGGGCTTACACTGGCTGGCAGAGAGACACTCTGATGCCTTAAGACTGGGTTAACATAGTCATTTTCCATGGAGAAATGAATTCCTGGGAGGGTCTTAGACTCCATTATAGTTAATATTTGAAAAAATTTCTGAGCAGCTCAGGAGACTGAGTTTCACAGAAAAACTGCCCCTGATCGTTGGGTTCCACTGGCATTAAATTTAGGTTTGCTTAGTCCTGAAAGCAGTCTCATAAGGCATGAAAATAGAGGGAGACTAAGGGAATAAGAGAAATATATTTATGAGAGGTTGCACTTTAGGAATAGGGGTTTGGGTATCTTGGTCAAATCTGTTGTTTAATGTAGTATTTCTGTCCAAAACACTACTACAGAAAGTACATTACCAAACATACCAGCTCTACCATTCTTTCAGAATCTAATCACGAGAAAGTCATGAGACTGTCCTTCAGGCAGCTCCTTGAAGAAGAAAATGAACATTAAGGGAAAATAAAGTCATTGCATGAAGCAAATAATGGAGTAAAGCATCACATAGGTATTCTTTGATGCAACTCTCAAAGATTTATCAAACCATTATTTCAACAAGTACAGAAAAGCTGTGGCAGAGCAGAAGTAAGATTTGCAATATTATGTAGGTTTTCCATGGTGGATGGCAGCAGTGTTCTTGTACACTCAGGGGTTATGCCAGGGCTTTTTTCTCCATGTTTCAATTATGTTACATACAATGTCAGTGTAGTAATATGAGAATCTCTTAGCAAGATAGTCACATGCCCTGTGAAGTTCAGCAGCTTGTTTCATTACCTATTACAATGATGCCTTGAAAGTCTTCTAAAATTAGATAATATTTTGATGGCTTTGTATGACATTTTTGCCCCTGCATTGCAATACAAACTACACAGCAAGTAAATGAGATGGTCCCTCGTGGCTGCACTAGAAGTTTCATGTCAAAATCTGACCTTTTTTGAATCTGACACATACACACACACACAAAAAAAAAAAAAAAAATTAAAAAAATCCATACAATAAGGAAAACAAGGAAGGGACCCAAGGCAGTGTTCAGCTGTTAAACAGCAGACGTGCACAAAAGGCCAGTGTGAAAACCAAGACTAATCTCCCCATGCAATATACACTATATTTTCAAAAGTCAAGTGCACAGGTCTCTATGCTGCCATGAGCATTAAGAGTATTTGTAGTATGCTGTAAAGCTAACAAGCTTAGTTAAGCAGAGGTGTGTGGTCTTTCAAAGTGTATTCCCAGGGTATAACCTCCCCCCTCAAGAAACTCATTTATCACTGTGATGGTTTCACCTCATTTGAAGCCAAGTTATTGTCATACTTAAAATAATGTACCTTGACAGGAAAAAATGAAATTCATGTGAAAAGTTATACAGTCATCACACTTTGGAGTCAAAATACAGACTATTGTACCAAAACGCAAGGCAGATAAAAAGTTTTTCTGTGGATATATTTAGCTGGTATTTGCTTGTACCAAAGCCTCTTTTTTTTCTTTTTGTTTTCCTTCTTCTTTTATTATTTTTTTAAAACTATACGTAAGTATTTGGATCATTTGCGTATGAAATAATACATGTTCTGTAGTTCACTATCTTTAAAGGCAGGTGTACCTGCTTCA
>JAWWLV010000144.1:59850946-59864647 GCA_035041135.1 Platyrinchus mystaceus | reverse complement strand
TGCAGTAGAATTCCCAGCACTTCTAGCTAAGGCTGAGGCATAAATCTGAGAACTAACAAGATCAGACCACAGATACTGTCTACAGGCCAAATCCTTGCTTTATGGACTGCAGGCTACCATGATTAACCCTTCAAAAATACAGTACATTTCCCAGTGCTTACAGAGAGCAGACCAGACATGCTCCAGTGCTTGTCAGATGATAAGTTAATCTCATAACCTCAGCCTCATCATAGTACTGTTCAAAAATATGGAAAAGCACATGCAGCTCTAAGTGCAGCAACTTCTGACTGCATGAAAGATGACAGATTTATGGGGTCTTATATTTGAGTAAGAGGAATAGATGGAGAAATAAAAATTTAGGATCCTGAGACTAACCAATGATCTATGAAGAAAGTATATAGAAGCATTTAACAGAAAGTAGCTTTTAATTACAGTGGCTAAGAGAAAGTATATAAAAATGTCATCACTGAGAAACAAAATCATACAGTTATCTGCTCTCTCTCATGACTAATTGTATATACAAAATCCACCCAAACCCCAGTGATGTGTAGATCCACTGGTGAACTACATCGAGGCCCCAACGAGCTTAGTTCTGGAATTGGTTAAACCAACTCCTCTACAGGTTTTGAGGCTTGGACCTGTCTATCTGAGAACTGCAGATATTTAAGTCATTCTTCATATTTAATTTACAATTTTTCAAGTAATATTACTTATGTTTCTTCCCAGGGAGGATTCAGTTTAACTAGATGCTGCCTAACTTCTCCAGCCTTACCACCAGGCATATAATTTGTAGTGGCAAGGTCTACAACAAGGAGACAGAGTGTAGTCTATCTTGTTAATTCTTGTCTAACTTTTAGCTCATAAATAGTCAAAAGCCTGAAAAAATATTTGTAAAACTATGCCTGATAAAATGTATTTGCAATTTCTACTTTCCTCATGTCATGTTACACACACTCTCAGCCTTTGCTCACATCTGCTGAATGTATTTTATTAGCTGGAGGTGTGTATGCATATCAGTTTTGGAGGGTCTGAATAGCTCTTAAATGCTTCACTAAAACACTGGCATACCACATTTGCCAGATATTGTAGATTCATTTCAAAGCTGGAGATATCCAAGCTTGAGACATTTCTCTCCTTTATCCACCATCATCTATGGTCTCCTTTCATCTCCTCCCTCCTCCTCCTCTGTGCTCCTCTACTCCTTTAATCTGTCTCCTGCTCTTCCTTTCCCCATCAGAACAGGAATGTGGGAATATTTATCTGTGTCTTTGCTAACATGAGCATTCTTCCACTCTCTCCAACCATTTCCTGCCTCTCAAGGAACAAAAAAAAAATCTCAGAAATTATCACATCTCGTTTTCACTCAAAATCTTTGCATAAAATTCAGAACTGAATACAACTCACTGTTCTGAATGCTATATATGGCCCGAGGTTCTGAAGTGCAACAGTTTTCTAATAAAATGGAGAACTGGAGAGACATAAGTTAAAAGGATACAAGAAACTTTCCTTCTTTGGCATAGCCCCTCCTTGACCCAGCTGTCTGGTATTTGTAAATGTTTTCAATCAACTCCACTTTTTATCATGACCGCCCACATTACCTAGCTCCAGTTTTGGTCTGAGCAGCAGTACATCTGTGCACCACAGCATGCTGAGGCCTGAATATCACTAATTAGGAACTTAACACCTCTAAAATGTTCCATATGGACTCATCACAATTAGAGTTTGCTGCTATTTCCACCATGGCCTCATTCGGCTGAGATGGCTTCATTGCGTGACCTGTGACTTTAAGGTGCCTGTCTTGGTTTCCAGCTTCTTTTGACTCCTGAGTGCTTCTTATAATATGATTATGTCCTTCTCTGTCCCTTTTAGTCTGTTCAGAAATGTTTCAAAGCAGTATAGTTTCTCCTCAATGACTATAACAACAATTTATAATAAATAAGTGAAGAGAATAAAATGAGACTGGATACATGCAACAGTTATGGCAGAAGGTGCTTCCGTTCCTGTGGAATTCTGCACATGTCCCTCTAGCCCTGGCTTACATCATCTGCAGCTGTCCAGTGGTTCCAGGGAGGTGTCCCTCTCACACTGTGCCCTGGCCCAAGCCACAGCTCCTGGGCTCTTCCCATCTCGGGGGGCTGCAAATCAGCCAAGAAGGGCTTCCCGCAGGTCTCTGGGAAAGCTGGCTGCAAACTTTCATTTGGAGTATAAACTTGGGAAACCTTAACTGCGTCTGTGTGACCACTAGAGGGGAATGTTGCTCTGTTAACCAGACTGCTTTGGAGGGATTTTATCTTTTTTTTTTTTTTTTTTTTTTTTTTTTTTTTTTTTTTTTGAGGAAATATATAAAGGTATGCTCTACCTTTTAATATTTTTTCTCTGCTTATTATGAGATAAAAATTCGGACATATATTAATTTTCTTAAAACAGAGCTATCTATTTCACACAGTCCAATTAAAGTAAAACAAATTAAACTCACTGTCCTAAGTGCATTAATCTGTCTTTTCCCTCTAGATAATGACTGAACACCTTTTGCTCTCTTATTTGGGTGTTTTGCTGAAGGTTTACAAAAGGAATATAGTTTCAGTTCCTACTCTCTCTTCTGAATACAAAGGTTGAAACCCACAAAATGCCGTTCTTCCTTTTTTTCACAGGTAAAAGTGGCCCCAGACTGAGAAAGATTTCCATTAATTAAATTACAGGGTTTTCGATTAAGGATTTCAGCTCCTGTCTCTAAGTCATTAAGTAATTCATTGAATCATACCACAATAATAAATCATACTGTGATGTTCCAGTGTATACAGTCATTAAGCACTTTGGAGTGCATGACTTCCTGATATGATGTGTCTACATTTTTAAATAAACACATGCTTCTGTTGCTTGTGTACTTCAAGCACCTCCTGTTTGAGTGCCCAGTGTAGTGAGATGAATTGGCTAAACTCTAACAAAAAGTATGGTCAGTAATAAAATGTCCAGAAAACAGCAATAAAATCAGGCATCCCCCAAAAAGACAAGGACAAGAGAGTCTCTTCACGTGAAACATGAAATACAATCAGGAGATTGTATTGCAGTGTCTGCATAAATATTTTTTAAGTGCAAATACTAATGCTCAAGTATGTGGTAATGTTTTGGACTTTTTGAAAACTAGGACGTGAAAATTATTATTCAAGGTGTTTCATAATGAGGAGAAGTAGTTTTTAAGAATGAACTAGTGTCCTTAAAACAACACTTTCATAGACAGTATTGAATTGAGTGAATTGACGAAAAGAGCAAGTAAACATAACAGAGGACTGGATAATTTCAAAGGGCTTATGGGTTTTTGTTTGGGGCATTTAATACTTATTATACATGTATTTGTATGCATTTTTGAGTTTTATCTTAAAAGTAAGAATTTGTGTTTATTATTTCCTGTTTTGTTCCCTTTAAAGGATTCATATATTTTCTGATCTCAGTCAGACAGCAGTCCTAAATCATACTTCCACAAACTATTTCTGAGCTTGCCTAATGCTACAATAAAGCCATCCTAGGTTATGTTATGCAAAGCTACTGCCAGGTATAATGAGAAGTTCTGGATGCAACATCCACAACTTATGAAAGGCCAGATTTTGTTTGTAGCAGTATAGTTTGTGCGAGATTCATCCAAGATGCAGTTGAATAAAATTTACAAAACTTGATGTTTACCACCACTAAGTAAATATTGTAACAGAGTGGTAAAGGTTGATCACTCAGTAACAACTAATGCTAGATGAGGGAAGCTGTTAATTACTGGTTATAATGAAAGAAGGTGGAGGAATTTTTTTTTTTTTGTATGATGAATAGTTCATATTTATTATTGTCTGAATACACATGCAAAGTAACAAGCACATGAAAGTTCCATTGCTTCTCACCTTGAAAGTATTACTGCTGATGTCTGTGATAAATACTTCAGTTTTAAGAATATGCAGGATTAGGCAATCTTCTAGGAGAGATGAAGTGAAAAGGTAAATGTTACCACAGGAATTCAACCCTTCAATTAAAACTGCTTTCTGGACGGTGCCGCCTCTTCTACTCTGTGTGAGCCTCTGCTTTGCTTCCGTCAGGCTGCCAGGTCCAGGGGATGGTCAGACCACACTGGTCCTTTTAAAAAGACGAAATAAATCTCGTCTGCAGCATATTTGAGAAGTGTCAATACCTTGATTTTCATAGGCTTATTATTCACATTGCAGGTAGTTTCTGGAGAAAATCATACTGAAATAAGTGGCTCCATCACAGTGGGGGAGTTTGGTCTTTCATTTCCTGAGTTTGGATCTTAAATGCTTTTAGGCACTTACATACTCTGGAGACACTTTTTACACTGTTCTGATGGGCAAAGTACAAACACTAAAATCAACAAACAGATTAAAAAGCACTACTCCTAGTGTGTGTTATTTAAACTGCTGTAAGGATAAAAACTTCAATTTGTTCCACAAAAAACCTGTATTGTTACTTACCTTTTCTTTTTAGAAGTGTCATTTATTGCTTGTATTGGTCTGGTGTATTAACATCATTTTAGTGCAAATTCAGCGCAGATTTTTTCTATAAATAAATTCATCTAGCAATCTATATACAGCTGGAAACTCTGGACTACTGGATGAATTTTGCTTATTCTTGGGAAAGAAATAAATCAACAAAGTATTACTTAATGCATAAGTAAAATCTGATAAATCACCAAAGAGCAATAATGGGGGGGAGGGGAAAGTGAGTCTTGCAACTCATACAGGGAGTATGACACAACACGCATTATCAGAAGCTGATGTGTTCAAACATTCAACCAGGCTGTTCCTTCCTACACATAATTCAGATTAACATTTCAAAATGTTTGTGTTAACACTCTAATTCAAAAGGACCTTTCTATGACAGGTTGACCCAGACAGTCCATCAAGCCACTTATGGTTTGGTCTCCATTAAGTCCATATTTGCTTAAGCAGAAGAGATCATGTTTTAATTATTGCTGCAAACTAAGTTAAACAACTGAGAATAAGTTGAAAATAGGTTGTGTTTACAAGAAAACATTAAAAAATTATGTTCTTTGTTTTTCTAACTTGGGATATTGGAGGTAACAAAAATGCACTATGTACAGAATTAAATTATGCTTCCTATTTCCTAATGAAAATTTGCAATTTAAGCTTGATCCATCCAATCACTTTCCTACAAGACAGCCATCATTGCCTAAAGGCCTGGTGTTAGGCAATAGGAAATAAACTGAAATGTAATATCATGAAAAAGAATATTTGATCATGTTTTCAGTGGGCTGTTCATATTACAAAAAGCACATTTTTCATTTTGGCTATAAAATGAGCTACTCCCAGCTCTTTTCCCTGGACATTGCAAAGCAACCACCTAGAACATGCTCTGAGACTGACAACTTTCTTCCATATATGGGTAACATTTTAATTTTCCCTAGACCGTATTTGAAGTCAGTTATAAAATGTGTAGGGATCAAAATCCCTCCTTCTGAGCCAAAACATTAAAAGCCAAGTGTTTTAAAACTTAAGATGACCGAATGCCAGGCAGATTACGCACCTAAAGTTCCATGCAGATGTAGTCCACAGGCAAAATTTAAACTCTGTTTGGGTACGACTGAGAGGTCGGAAGGAAATCTTTTGCCTGGAAGGAGAAACATGCAGAGTGCACCTACCTTCTGTATATCCATTCATAAGCTCTGTGAGTGGATATGAAGAAATAGGAATACATAAATCAATTATAGAGTCTAGTGGAAAAAAAAAAAAACAACCTGCCTTAATTTCTCAAACCAAGGAGAAAAGCTAACATCTCATGTTATTTCCACCTTCTCAATGAAAACCACTGTAGTGTGGATTATATAGGTACTAAAGTATAGCTTATATATAGGAGTAGCTGAAAATTTCAGCAATTGCACAAATGACTGGAAAAGTGGCCTTCCTTTCATAACAACACAAAATAGTTATTAATTCACTTCAAGTTAAAGAGCTCACTTTCAAGTTAAACCAGTTTATGTGGCAGATGGTGTATTCACGATGGTGTATTCATGTGGCATTTATGGGGGTGAAATATATACCCAATTCAAAATGAGTTGTAATGATATATGATGGCTAGACTTCATTCAAAATGGACATTTCTCAAACATGTATTTTCAAACATTTCCTATGCAAGTGTAAAATACAGTGGTTTCCAGAAGATTTGTCTTAAATGTACTGAAGAGCTGCCCTTAATGAGTTAAATGCATGCCCATTAAGGAACTCAAAGCTGGCACAATGTAATCCTAGTCCTTCACAGGAGGACTTGACATGCCTCTACAACCTAGACTGAAAAAATGGGAATTATGATCATTACATCCCAGCTCCTGAGGATGGAGAGTAGAATGGATCCTTCCTGTGCTTCTGAAGATCACAATAGAAACCTACAAAGTGCTCTTCTAAGCTACCATTTGTTGATGAAGTACTTTGAACTTTGCTTTGCCATTTATGTACTCAGCACATTATAAATATCAAATAAGCTTCATGAAAAGCCTGAGAAGTGAAGAAAATAGCATAATTTCCCAAATGAGAAATAAAATCGAGGAGTTTGGAGTTCTAATTTCAACATCTAAATCTTAGCAATCCATGTGTTAACTAAAAATGCTATTTATTTCAAAGAGGGTTGCTAGGTGAAAGAAATAAGATGGGAGATCTGCCATGACTGCTTCAGGAATGTCAGAACATGGGGCCAACCATGATCTTTGTTTTCCTTCTATTCTCTCTAGAGTGAATGTGAGTTTAATGCACTTCTCCTGGTTCTAAATGGTAACTGGTCAGCTTAGTCATTATCTGACAGCACAGATTCCCTGGCAGATGTCAGCTGTAGATGCTCAGGTCAAGTCCATACATGCAGAGGTATTGAGGTCAGTGCATATCAGGTAGACTGAGCTTATTGTGTGTACAGCAAAATCATTCCGCACCTGTGACATGAGGAACATGTTTGACATATCTCATATGGGCTTAACTTCTTAATGGGCACCAATTTCTAGATGGTTCAATGCATGTACCAGTAACCAGTAAGTCTCTCCTTCATAATGCTCTAATCCCTGTTTTGAGTTCTCTTATGTTTTTACCACTGCACTGTCATATGGCATTGAATCTGTTGGCTGATTATACTCATGAGTGAAAAGGACACTTTTACCTGGTTTAAGATTTTTGACTCATAAATGGTATACTTCTCCTACCATTCTGCTGGCCTCTATCATATCAGTCCATTGCTGCATCTTACACAGAGACCTGGAAGCCATGCCATATGGATGCTATCTTGAGTTGACCTCACTTTACCGTGTCCATGAACAAAATCATTACATGCATTACACGCACTTTTTGAGTGATGAATGAATCAAAGTGAAGGTGGTGATTTTCAGATTTCTACATGAGCTTCCAGGACCAGCAAATTAAAAAAGACATCTTTGAACACATTCAGTAAGTAAATTTGAGAAAAAACAAGTGAGGACATCATAATCTCATTTTTGCAAACTATTCACTCCAGCTTAATTTTAAACATAGATTTATGGCATAATTTTAAAAAGTGCAAAATCATTTCAGGAATAAAATTCCCAGTGACTTTCAATTAATGTATGATCCAAAATCTCCCAGACACTTTTGAGTAACTCACACGTAGGCCCTCAAATTTGTACTGTAAAAACTTTAGGTGCTTTTCAGCCACGGGAAATTTTTCAACTGCTCTACTAAAAATTGACTTGACCTTGTACAGGAGGAACTTTGCTCCAACAGAGTGTTCTAAAATAAAGCTAAACTTAACATATATTCACAAGAATGTTCAGAGAATCAAGAGGTCTACTTTATATGTGTTCCACTACTTGCATATTAATGTTAAATGTCAATGAACATTATATTAATCTCTTTCTTTGTGTGTATATATATATGTGCATGTGATATATATTTCATATTCATATTCCATGAAATATGCAGTATTTCCATTGTATCAGAATATTCTTCTCAGCAATTTATGGTTACTGGGAATATAAGCATACGTCTAACACTGTCCATCTGTCCCTGTAAAACAGCATAGGCAGAATGCCAAATATGGCTTTTTGAGCAAAGAGTTATTCTCCTCAAAATGTTTCTGGAGATGCACTGTAATTATGAACTCTCAAAATTAAATCTACCCTTGAATCTCCAGGGTGCTAATATACTTTACACAGTCTGAGCATCCTCACCCGAGTGTGGCCCAGCAATTGGCTGATCTGCTCTAATGAGGACAGACATGTGGGACTTGATGCTAACAGAATCATAGAAGATGCTGAGTTGGAAGGGACCCATCAGGATCATCGAGTCAAACTCCTAATAGAGAAGTTGCATTGGTTGATTGACTACTGCACTTCTTGAATCACTATAAAGAGCATGATTGAAGTTTCTGTTAGTTATGAGTATTGACAAAATGCAGTTAAAAGTAAGAAATCCAGTGATCCACGTAGCTGAATTCAAGATGTTGATGTGTGGAACATACAAGGAACATGAGGATACCCACAACATCACATGGGATACCTTGCAGGGGTCTTCAAAGAAGACTTCAAGAATTCATATAAAAAGATTATCCTTGCTGTCTTTGGAGTGGACCAAGCTTGAGATGACCCAGTCAAGCAAAATCATCATGTTGTTTTCTTTTCTTTTTTTTTCTTGTACCTCTGTGCTTTCATGAGATGATATTTAAATTCCATTGCTATTCTAGTAGAAGCATTATAATTTTTACAACTTGCTGAATGGAAGCATGAATTGTGGTGACCACTTGCTGTTTTGTGTTCCCATGGCAGTTTGCACTATGGTGTCTGTGCAACACAAAGAGGAGTGGATAATGCTCTGTGCCTTAGAGAAAGTGCAGACTGAAGACCCTGCATTCTCATTTGATCTCAAAGCAGACTATTCCATGAGAGGTGCTCCTGAATGCTCCATGAAATGGTGCCACTACTGGACAAAATGTTGGATAGCTCTGAAACAGTCTCTCTCGTGTCACTGCATTAATACTATCTCAAGAGCAGCCATATCCTGTCAGCAGTAAGATCTGCTGTATATTTCAAATCATAACACTTAACTATTGTGAAATTGTAAGCTAGCTGCAGACATCTGACTATCAGCTCAGACAAACAAAACAGCACGTCAGTGATCTGCTGAGCTGTGCTGATTAATTGTAAACCATTTTTTAACTTTTTGAATCATTCTTCTACAAACTGCTGTGAGCAACTTCCTCTCAAATCAAGCTTTCAACACATCACTCTAATTGCATTCACCCATATCAATAAAATTATCTTCTCTGCAGTAACTGAGGCTATTAAGGATTAAGAAAAGATAGAAAAATGCAAGAACTAGACAGATGAGTATTGAACAAAAAGCTCTTACCCACAGAGCTTTCCACCCAGAAACGAAGACATTTACTGTGGGTGAAATGCCACTGGGCACCATTCTATTCCACACACACCTTGCTATTTCTACTCTGCAGGAAGATGCCTTAGTGCCATGAGACACACAACAGCACAGACAACAGTACTTACTCCTAAATGGGTTGTTGGGACTGGAAATAAAAGCAGAGGAGACCACACTGTCATACTGCATGATTAATGTGCTCTAGCCTCAATTATTGGTGGAAATGCAGTGTAGAAGATGCAGAGGAAAATGATGGTGTATTCTGCACTGTTTTAAAACTAGATCTTTCTGGTAATTGACACTAGGCAAAAGGTCCCCTGAAGAATAAGGACCTGGGAAACAGTACCTGAACATGGTCGTACCAGTAAATGGCGACTTCCATCTGCCTGTCTGGAACTCCATATCAGAAATACACAGTAGATAACTTTTTTCCAATGTTTTCAAACATATGGGTGGTTCTGCAAAGGTAAAAATTGCCAGAGGAAAGATTAGTCCTAAAAGTATGAATCCTTATGTTCGCTGGAGAACCCAAACTAGTTACAAATTGTCCTGTACCTTGAATGGACACAATCCACATGCCTCTAGGATGTACTTTCAAATTAAAGCTGAAGCTCTTCAAGTTAGTGAAACAAGTCTGCAATTTAAGCATGTTGGTGGCTCTATGCAAGTCAATGGGCTACACAGTTACACTGAATTAAATGTACCTTGTTAAGCAGGCTGCTGAGTGGGCTGAAGAAATGAATAATAACTGATCTTCCAGGGGCATTTCAGTGCAGCAATCAGCTTAAGCATCAGCCGTGGCCCCTAGCTCTACAGGAATATAAGCAGAAACAGTGAACAAGAGATGAGGCCCAGACATCTGGATCAGCACTGAACATTGTAGTTTTAGATACTCTAACGGGGACTTTCATTTTCATTATTACTGTCATTTTTTGTGATATTAAACTATTTTGGTTTTCTAAACAAATGAGGTATATGTGTTACTGATGCTGTTGGGCTCCTCCTAACAGTGTTTGAATGAAGTAGCCATACAAATACATCAGAGAGGTTCTCTTTTCCAAGCTTTCCAGTTCCTGAAAGTTTTGTTAAAATAAGCTACTGAATAGAAGAGAGAGGCCGTATTGATCCCACTCGCACAATGCAATGTTATCCTCGCCATTTGCTAGACACCAGTGAATCCGCACGGGATCTCAGCCTTCAGCATTAACTGTGCAGGAAACCAGGCTTCATTGCCCCTGCCACTCACACAACTATTTATAACTTCAGCTCTTTCATTCACACGTCGCAATAAACAGTTTTGCCATGACTCCTTCTTTCACATGGCTGTACTTGACCCTGTTCAAACACATGCACGCATAAACACACACACAGTTTGTGTGTAGAATCCAGATCCTTTTTTCAATAAATAAATAGCTATATAGATGGATAGATGAAAACAACAAAAGAATCAGTGATACAGGACATGAGCTGAAGACCTACATTGTGGACTGGATGTCTCAGAGTACACCTCGTGGTGAACTTTGTTGAAAACTGACTTCTTGCAAGCTCTTCCCACAACAAGTTACTGAGATTTAAATCCCGCAGTCTGATATGGCTTACTGTACTTGTGTTTATTTGTGCAGTGAGAAGTCTACAGACGCAGTATAAAGAGTTGTCAGCTTCACAGAATGCTTTAAGCTGTAGCCCTCTTAAAAAGCACATTCCTACCTGGACTGCTGCCCTGCAGCCAACATCCCTGGAGGCCCCTTCTATTGTTGCAGTGTTAGTGTCATCACTCCATTAGGGCCCACCAGAGTCTGTGTGCCTAATTCAGAGAGTGCACCTGTACAAGCATAAGAAGAATGATAATTCCTGGCTCTGCTTTGGTGTGAAGTGCTTTTTTGTAAAACAAAACAAACTATTCATGCCATGATGAAAAATAACTTCTGCTGTACCTGTCAAAGGATCAGCAGGTCTTTTCTAGTGAATGAATGAGCAGTGGCTGGTCTTTCTTAAACCAGTGAAAAAAAGAAAACAGCTCATGCAAGTAAATATATATAATACAGGGCTAAAGTTTGCTGTCCTTATGCCAGATAAACAACATTTTACAGGCGATATAAGCCATGTTGCTTGTGTGGAATATTCACAAAGAACAATCTGAGGACACCAGGAAATTGTGTGTGCATAGAGAACTGAAGACACTTTTGCACTTTTTCATCTCCATGAAGCTCCCCACAGCTGCTCAGGGCTCATGACTTTTGTACTAGCCTTTCACAGCTTAGCTGACACACACACATGCAATTATTGCTGTTTTTTAAATATAAAGCAGCGTGTTTGTAACTGCCTGAACTACAGTTCAGTCCCTGGTGTCCCACAGGGAAGGGCAGCTCCATGTTGACCCATGAATGCTGAACACAAAGGCCATGCTATTGAGAGCAGAGTCCAGGCAAGTCAGTCCATTGGGGCTATCTGTCAATAAAGGTGGTGACATTTCTCATCCTAGTGCCAGCCAAATGTACAAGGTGGTTCAGATTATTTGCAGTTAGGAGAAGAAAAGAGGACACAATGAAATCAGGCATCTCTTTAATGCAATCTTGTTTACAGAGATGTCAAATCTTTTCTTCTCCAGGCTTTTCTCCTTGCTCTGTGTACTTGTGCTGGATAGGCATGATGCTCTCCTTATACTCTCTTTAGCTTCTCCTGTGGAATTTTTTCACAGATTCACAAAAAATATCCAGTAAAATGCCAGGTGCATATGTGCTACATGAGCCTTTGTTCTGGAAAATTGGGTGTAGTGAATGGATATTGCTAATTCAGCAGAGTTAAGATGTTTCTATTTCAGGAAAATATGCCTTTTTAAAGCTATCCTGAATTATGCAGTTATCCTTAGTTTCAAAAAGATTTTGCACACCAGAGCCTCAAGTTAACATTGAGCAGACACTAAAATCTGAATTTCCTTTCAGATACCATGTCTTATGGGGCATCTAGAGTGTTATCTCATTTATTGTGACATGGATAGAAAAAGCCCTTCTCTAGTAATTAGGATAGCTTGTCTGACACTGTGTTTTAGATGTTGTGCTATATAATCTCCTCATTTCCATACAGTAGGAAATCAAAGTAAAATGTTGGAATTGTAACTTATGATAGAACTCTTACAGCAGCTTTTCAAATGGTGCAAATATTTGCCTACATTATTGTATTTACAATTCCAAAAATATTTCTTCTGTTGAAGGTCTGTGTACAAGACACTACTCCAAACCATTTTTAAGGGAGTTTTGACATAAATGAAACTTTATGCTGGCATGGCAAGTGAAGTACTTGATTAATAAAGAGTTTCACTGTTTTCAAACACATATTCCATGCAGGCTCATTTGAAGAAAACCGCAAGTGGAGAATGCTTTACTGCTTCCAGTCACAAGGGGGTTGTGTATTTCAATCCTGCTTACACAGTCAGCTTACTTTGGAGCTCTGGTAGGAAAGAAACATGACCAGGAGAAATAATGCTACATTCAGTGACCCTGCCCTTAGAATCAATTGGCCTGATGGGAGAACTTTTTTCTCTCTTTTGCTACTGTTTTCTTAGTTTTTAACCTTTTAATACTTAATATTTCTTGTAAGACCATCTTTAGAGAAATATCTACTGTCCACAGACTAAAAATACTGACTGAAATGTCCTTCTGACAATGTGAATGGGAATGAGAGACACATATCGACAATTGATGTATAAGCAATTACACATTCTTAGTCTTTTAGAGATATTATGGTGTGATTCAATATTTTCTGATTTAAATATTGAGTTTTAAGTATACAGCTCAGACACTTCTGTTACAAACAGATTGATCTCCAACCACAGTGACAAGCGAAAGAAGAGAATTCTGCAGAGAATTAAAAAAGTTTTGAAAATACAGAAAATAAAAAAAAATATGACAAGTTCTAATAGGCTGTGGAGTAGCTGCCTGCTAGACTTGGATTTCTGGTTATAGACCTATCTCTAGACTATTTTAAAATCTGATTGAACAAAGCACTAGAAGACAATCTGTGGTTAAATTGAAATGCAAAGTAAAGGTCATTACTTATTTTCTCTCCATCCTAGAAACCCCTATGTCAGGCAGGGAAGGAATAAAACTGCTTCAGTCATTGGTGCTGCTTCCTGGTCAGCTGGCATGTAGATGAGACAGATTAGCTGAAGATGATCACTGACTGTTGTTGAGACTGCCATTATCTATATTGTATAATTAAAATGGGGGACTCCCGGTGGCCTAGCGGTTAAGATGCTGGTCTCTCAGCGCCAAGGCCACAGGTTCAAATCCCGGTCCCCCGGGTAGAT
>JAWWLV010000144.1:59835540-59850846 GCA_035041135.1 Platyrinchus mystaceus | reverse complement strand
CTAAAAAATCCATTGCGCAGGCTTGAAAGGTAAAAACACCTTTCCCAGATCTTCGTTCGCAAAGACTGGCCACTTTACATAATTAAAATGACAGTTTGGGGCAATATTTTAAAAAACAGCTTTTAATTTTGTACACACACAGTAGCACTGATAATCATTTTGTCCAAACACAAACATATGAGTTTGTGTTATGAGTTATTGTGGCAAGGTAAGCAACTTGCTGTCTGTCCAAGCTTCATGTACAAAACCAGTCTGCCCTTGCAAATGCTCCTGGTTTTGCTCCTCCCAGCGACACGTTGAAAGTCTGGGCAACTGTGCCCTTCACCTGCAGGCGAAGAAAACAGGACAGAGGAACGCAATCATATCTTATCCTCTCAGGTAGGTACTTCATTCCACCCTTCTTTCAGCAAGGGCTAAATCTCTTAAGTCAAAATTCAAAAGCACAGAGCCTTCCTCTCCTAAACTAAGCAACAACTATGTCTAAATCACATAGGTATACTGAAGCAAACTGATTAAAAGCAATGACTAATTTCTGCTTTCAGCCTCCTCTCTTTCTTAGTGTTCTCAAGTATTTACTCTTCCCCACAGTGATAACTCGTTTCTTTAGAAATGAATCATTAGCACTGAATTTGTCTCAAAAGACCATAGTTATAATGCACATTCTTTCCACCTTCAAGTGTAACCACAGTGCTCCAGAGACAGGTTCATAATAAAATAAAAAGCAAAAATAAAATAAGAAAAAAAATTGATGGATTCTGTCCCCAAATATATAGATATATTTTCACTATTTCTATGACTGAAGTTCAAAAATAAAAATGGATTTTTATTTAGCCAAGTGTAGGCTAAACATTTTGTATTTCAGTTCTGAGGGAGACTTACTAGAGCTTTAACTGATTGGTTTTAGAGAAAGGCTACAGGACTTCTAACTAAGATATGTGACAGTACCATCAGTTATGTCTTCAAACACTCCTGACCTTCTCCACATGACAGTACTTCAGAGAACAAAGTATTACCAGTATCATTAAAACATGCCAGCTAAACAAAAGAACCCCCCCTTATCCAGCCTGTCAAAAAAAAAAAAAGCAAACCTGCAGTGGGATGTTTCTCTACTATTTTGCTTGAATATATACCATCATGTCCTCTAGTCAGTGGCAGGTGCTCTATTTTAATGGCAAAAGTTTTTTCTTCCTGTTTGTCTACCAGTTGCCACTACTGGGTTTACCCTGATAAAAATCTTTTCACTCAGCCCTCATGGGGTTGCATCTGGATACTACATGGCATTTTGGGCCTTCTTATACAAGGCAAAAGTTGTTAGCCTAAGAAACATTCAGCAGAACACTTTGATGGTGGACACTTCCTCTAGGAGGAGAGGCTGGGGAGCCAGGCTTGTTCAGCCTGGAGAAGGGGCAGCATCAGGGGCACCCACAGCAGCCCCTACTAGTGCCCACAGGGAGGGCTTTCAGGAGGATGGAGCTGGCTAGGGAACAAGCACAGGCCATAAACTGAAAGAGAACAGGTTCAGACTTGATGATAGGAAGATTTCCATATGAGGGCAGCTAAGCAATGAAGAAGGTTGCTCGGAGAGGCTTTGTAGTCCCTACTTTCAGGGGTTTTTAAGACCCATCTGATTCAGCCCTGAGCAGTCTTCTTGATCATGAGCTGACCCTACTTTGAGCAGAAGGTTGGACTGGACACCTGGCCAGTCCCTTCCCACCTGCATTATCCTTTGACTCTGAGTCAAGCCTGCCAATTTAACTCTCTGATTTGAGGCTGAATTCCCAGTTATCTGCCAAGTTAAACTCAACACTTTTTATAGAGAAAGCATGAGAATACAATAAACACAGAACCTCATAATGCTCTTGTTACCAAGATACTTTTCAGACTACTGTCATTCTTGAAATGTGGACTTTGGAAGATCTGAATATTTCTGAAATAATACTCATGAAGTCATATATGTCCTTATTTAAGGGACAGTTCTTCCTTGGAAGTTTTCCCATGAAAATAATGTTTCATTCCAGTGTTTTACATCATTGAAATTCCTTCTTTCTAAGAAACAATATTCAAGAGAGAACAGGAAAATGCCTATTTTCCTTTTTTTTTTTTTCTTTTTGGTGTCATCAAAATATTTCTCAATCACACTTCTCTCTGAATATTGGGAAAATCAAAGTAAATTTCTCTGAAAGATTAGGGATCTGAGAGTTGTAATCAGTTTACATGACTTTCATGCTCTAAGATAGATTGTTATGTGGACACTTTGTTTTGCATGAATACATTAAAACCAGATGTGAGTTGTTGAGTCAGCTATGAGACAGTAGCAGAATTATGCTTTCCAAGGAAACAAATCATCACCATCCATAATTATATTTTCTAAAATAGATAAGCAGCTGAAACCGTAAAAGGAAAAATGAGGACTTATGTAGTTCCTGCTAGACATAGGAGATTAGCCTCATGCCTGATTAAAGCATATAGCTCTCAGTTTATCAAAGTACTTGCCCTTATAAAAGCTAAAATATCATCAGAAGTCATACAGCCAATACTAACTGTAAAATCTGATATCATATAAAACACCTGAAAGAGATTTCAGGAAGCAGTATGAACTACGCCTGTGCTATTTTCTGACATATTTATCTACCCTTTCAGAAAAAACATTATAAGAAATAGGCATTATTGCATCTCCTAAGGAACCTTTTTTGGTATTTCAATATTATCTCCTAAGCTTCCTGTTCTGTAATTTCAGAATGTTTTCTGTCTTACTCACATCAAATATGCAATAGACTTTAATCACTTCTTTATAGCTGTCATTTATATTTAAATGCCCCCGTTATATCTGCCCTCAGCTTTATTTTTTCATTGTCAAGCAATCCTAATTCCTTCAACCTTTCCTAGTAGTAATCACAGAATCACAGAATTGTTTGTGTTGGAAGGGACTTTAAACATCATCGAGCTCCAGCACCCCCTGCCATGGACAGGGACACCATCCACTAGGCCAGGTTGCTCAATGCTCCACCCAACCTGGCCTTCAACACTTCCTTAATATTCTACTTTGCTGATCATTTTTTCTGACTAACTGTTAAAACAAAATAGGGCCTGTGAGGTCTTCTAATGAAGTGTGATGTTGAAATAGATTGAGTGAAAAGACATCTTTTCTGAAAACTTATTCAAAGCTGCAATGGAAAGGTTAGGGTCATGTAACTGCAAAAGAAAAATTATAGAGTTTGTTCTATTGTTTCCTTTATAATATTACAAGGTATATTTATGTCATTATAATTTTCCTCTGATTTCAAGAGATGTATTTGTGGGGAATATCATCTGGAAACAAAATTGGACTTCTAGAATCATGCTGTGGTAAAACCTGTTGGAAGATTAACAGTGTAGCGTTTTTGTCATTGCATAGAATGAAGACACACTCTGGTTTCTTACCGTTTGTTCTTCCTGGTGTGAATTTTTGTTCAAGAATAGGTTGGAAAATATTTTTTATAAATATATACATATATGTATGTATCTAGTAATGAATAAGAAAATGTTGAGGAAGGACAGAAATTAAGGCTGAGGAGAAAAAATAGGTGTATTGAGAAGTCTATGAAGTGGATTCCACTACTTAGGTCTTCATTATCTCATAGACCCATGTCAAATCAGACCAGGACTTAGCCAAAAAAAATTTCCAAGCATAAAGCTGCCTCTTCAGAAACAGAGCTGTGCAAATAACTACTACTGACCATCAACTGCTATTTCAGCTTTTGGAGTTCTAACTAAAGTTTTGACTTAAAAAAAAAAATACTACATCAATATGCAAATGGATATACGATATTTTTATAGCTTCCTTCAGGCCCCCCTGGTATAGCTAAAATGACAAGTAAAGCATGCATAGCTCATAGATGGACAGAAACAACCACCTCAGAATAAAAATCAACTCACAGATTAAGGCTGAACTCAGAGAGAAATTCTACTTTTAAAGTTGACATTTCAAATGAGTGCATAGAGGCTTGTTCCTAAGGTATTTATTCTGTTGTAGGTGCTGCTCACAAGTCTGAGAAGGCAATGCTTTGCTGACCAAACTGGAGGAATAGCTGGAGGCAGAGGCTCTGCAGTCCGGATAATACCCACCATTTGTGAAGATGCATTTTCCACTGGCAATTATTTGGTTTGTATAGTCTGAGATAGAACCACCAAAAATGGTCCTATCTTCCTTGAACCTGGAAGACATTATTAAGTAGAGTAAGTATGCCTGTACAAAATAAACTATTTATTTTTCAATTTATGGCAAGATTTAACCTCCAATCACAAAGCAGCAGGGTAACTGCCAGAGTAGTCCCTAGATTTTCCCCATCTTATGAAAGGAAACCTTTTTATAATCCTAGTACCTTCTCCAAGCAGACTGTATTTCCTTCTTTGTCTTTCTGATTCTCTGTCTTTAATAGTCAGTAGTAAACTGATGAGTTGAATCAGTTTTTTTGGATGACTGTAGCTGTACAGCTGGTGTTCTTGATCAAACAGAATGTCCTTCTCTAACAACTTGGAAACTACCACTACTGCTTAAACTTTGCCACATACAATAAAAGTCTCTTAAACCATACACACCTCAAGTATTCAGTAAATATTAAGTAGAAAAACAAAAACAAGAGGTCTACCATATGTGGACCATTCAGCATTTATTAGTAGAGAAACTTGTAGCAGGATTTAAAAGTATTTTATAAAAACAAGCACAAAGGAAAGCATTAGGTTGAGAACAGGGATTTAGACAAAGGAATACTGAGCTTTGTAACAAAGCCTTAGGCACCCTCTCACCAAATAGACATGTTTAAACTCCCTCATACAACATGTGTGAACAGTAAAGTGCCTCTGGAGCCACCAAACTCATGTCTGTTAAACCAGGGACTGTAGCAAGTAAGGTGAGAGAAAAAAACCTATTAATAGAGCATAATCTTAAAATGGACACTAAGCATCTCTTGGCTTTCCAGTGTGATCGTGCAAAACTCCTTCAGAAATGCAGGAATCAGGGCTCCTTATTAACAGATATTTCAGTTTGTGTAAAGAAGGAGCTGCATGGGGTGGGATCTTCAAGGGGATGGTACCTGAAAGTTGGATAGTAATACGTAAAGAAACCATTAGTGTTGTAGGACATAGCTGTTATAAACTGATCTGATATAAATGTGATTAAAATTAAACCCATTCTTTATTCTGTGTGATTTTAAGCATTACTTAGGTATGAATTTCCTTCCCAATGCAGAGTGAATTTCATCTGACCTGACTTCTGCTGTTGCCCAAAGTCTGAACAGTGAATTCAATAAACCTCAATAAAAATCTTTCGAATTCAGAAAGCCAATTATAAAGACTATTACCTGCTCCCACTGGCTCAAATCTTGTTTTGACTTCGGGTTTTGAAAAGTAAGGTGTGTATGAAGTGAAACTAGGTAGAAAATAGTCAAAAACTCTGATCACACCACATGCCCAGGAAGTAATCTTGAGCACTATCAAGAAGACAGCACTGCAACTTAATCCAACAGGAAAAAAAAAAAAAAAAAAAAAAGAAAAAAAAAGAGTGAAAGAACAAACCTATTTAATTTGTTGTCACACCAAGATTAGTCCCAGAACTGGTTGTCAGATTATCCAGAGCGAGAGTCAAGCACTGAAGCCTAATGTAACTTGAACTAATCTTAAACAGAACTATGGAATAGTCATAAATTACTGAGACCCTGCGAACAGTCACCTCATGAACTGCAAAGAAGTCTTTTAATTTCATTTTGGGTTTGTGTCTAAACTTCATTTCTTTAACATCCGTTTTTTTTTTTAATTTGTGCAAAAGAAAAAAAGGAGAATTATACCTTGTATATTTCACAACACTCATGACTCTGTCATACCTGACCTGAAAATGACAACCCAGCGTCATACAAAAGGGGCAGCCAGATACAGCAACACACACTTTGTTGCTGTTTGAAAAGATAGTTTATGACAGACCTAATAGATTTAGGTGAGTGTATCCTGGAAGAAAGAAGAATGTCACAAAAATATTTTTGTCTCAGAAGTAAATTTACTTTGTTTATCCTGATACTTGTAGCTGGCACACAGCCAGTGCACTACACAGTCCCACTGAATGTAGGTTTTGAAAAGCTTCTCACATCAAACATAATTTTACATAATTTCAGGATATTGTTGCTTTTCTGAGCATATTTTATCTTACAAAGTAATTACATGGTTCTAGTCTCTCAACTGCTATGTATGCAGTACTCTCTGCCTTGTCCCTTCCCTTGCTGAATTTCAATGCTGATGAGTAGGAGGAGACTGAATGTGCCCTCAGATATCACCAGATAGAGGAGAAAACAGGCAACACACTCCAAGGCAGTGCTGCTGCTCAGAGGGACCCAGCCTGGCTAGAGGAATGGGCTGACAAGAACTTCGTAAAATTCAACCAGGAGAAATGCAACATCCTGTGCTTGAGAGGGACTGACACCCCTGGACCAGGACAGGCTGAGGTCTGACTGGCTGGGGAACAGCCCTGTTTAAAAAGACCTAGGAGGTCTGGTGGTTAGCAGATATACAACAGCAGCAATGCCAAAAAGATACAGGACTCTAACAACAGGGGTACAGTGAGTGAGGGGATTATCCCTGCTCAGTCACCACTCATTAGGTTGCACCTCAATGCTGCTTCCAGTTACGGCTTCCCTAACACAGGAAAGGAATCCCTAGGATGTGTTCAGGAAAGGACAACCACAATGGGATGGGGCTGGAGCTGGAGCACTTGAACTGAGAGGTGGGCTTGTTCAGCCTGGGGGACCCAACAGCAGCACACAGTACCTGAGATGGCATCTTTATGGAGGTGAAAAGCTAAAGAACAACAGACAGAGGTCATAAGCAACGGTGGTCTTAGTCTTTCCTTTCATACACTTTTGTTACTTACTGTCAAAAGTGTTCAAGTCTAATCCAGTCTTCCTTGTTTTACTAAGCCTGCTCAAGCTTCTGACACTTTTCTAGTCTTTGTGTCCCTTTGATCAGATACTGGCTCTTTCAAACCTTAAGCCTTTAGCAGTCATCTTACCTTCCCATGGCTTGCTGCCCTTTGGCTAAGACCCAAGCTAAATTTCCAAATCACTTTTTGTAACTTACTGGCCCCAATAATTGCCTGCTAAAGATGTACTCCTATTCTACATGTGGTGATGTTGCGCTTGTGACTGTATTGGAAAGTCTCATTTTCCATAAATGCCTCCTCTTCAGAGCCTTGGAAGGATTTTCCTACAGAAGATAGTAAAAAGTCAATCAACCTTCAAAATAAGCCTCCTTTCTTTCTTTCTTCCAAGATAAATTCCACATTCATGTTTTGCTTAGTTACTTAACCTCCTCTCCTCTGAGTTTGTTTACTACTCTTACAGCTTTTCCTGTTTATTCCTCAGGCTCTTAGCATTTAAGAAAAAACTTCCTAGGGCCTTCATTTGACTTCTACTCAGGTTGGGTTTGAGGTTTTCATATTATACCTTTAAACTACTTGGAAACAAAAAGCATAAACTCAATTTCAAAATTTAAACTGATTGCTTAGAGACAAAATATTGCATGTTCCTTTTTTTTTTTTTTTTTCCAATTAATCGTCACGGAACTAACCCTAGGTTAAAAATAAAACACTTCAATAGGGATAAAACCAAAGGTGTTACATGAAACTAGAATGCACTGGTGTGTCCTAAACCTAAACTCAGTTTTGAGAAAAGCCACTGAAAGGTTTAGACAAATGTAAAAACAGTGCCACAACTCAATCAATTTGGATTTAAGTCTTAAATCTACTGCTTTTAATAGCAGCAGCCATAAGGGAGAAGGTTAAGCTATTATAAAACATACATCTGGGGATTAAAGTACCCACTAACGTCTCCACATTAATTATACAAATAGCTCAATAGAACTCCTTTTGGTGAGGCACATTCAGTGCTCTGGAGGTAAACCACTTAGGTATTATTGTAGCAAGCTTTATAGCCATCGTAATGTAATGCAAGCTTGCTCCCCTCATTAATTCAAGATATGACTTTTTTTCTGGATGGTTTTCAGGTAAGTGGTGATATCAGCATGGCTATGCCACAAGCCACTTGAGGAATTACAAAAAAAAATATTGCCACTCACCCCTTGCTAATTTTGCAACTTCCTTTTAAGCTGTTGTTGTACTGCAACCTCATAGCAGCATGTGCACTTTTTTTTTTTGTCCAGTTCAACTTTCTAGCTGGATTGTGAGATCCTGGATGAGTAGAAGAGAGGTGGTTACTTCTGCATGAAAATGAGTGGGTTTTGCTGATCACTGAAATGTCGACTTTGCTCAGGAACACAAGAGTTTACATTTCCTGGGTAGTGGGCACCAAAATCCCTGAAAACTGGGATAAAATTTTATGCAACTTTTATGGTGCAGGCCTATGAAGCCATTTATAAAAATAAGCTGGGTTTTATATGATTGGTAACAAAAATACATAAAAATGTTGTTTGCCCCATATATTGGGAAATATCCTGTCTTGGCACTCTGCAGCTGGTGAGTCATAATTTTACAGTTTTTACTAAAATAAAAATGAAATTAAAAAGTCCACATTTTCAAAGAAGTACAGAAACATAATATTTATAGAAGATCATAAACAAGTACTCTGTTAATAGCTGTTGAACTTTGTTTAAAGAATAACAGACTAACATTTCCAAAGTACTCTTTGCTGAGATTGAACAGGATTTTATTCAAACTGTTGCGGTAACTAATGAAAAACAAATGAGATTTCCAAACAGTTTTGACTGTTAGGGGTGTGATGGCAATATCATTGCTTTTTGCACTTACAGCTGCTGCTTACACTGAAACTACCTATTTAAAACATAGTGTCATTTTATACTTGAACTCTTGATCTGTAATACAGAAGGGCCGGGCATATAGAAGCCAGACTGGAACCAGTCTGATTCAACCCCAATTTTGTCCTTGCGCATGAAGGCTCTTTGGCTTCCAAATTTACTTAAACCTTCTGCCAGCTCTAGAGCTGTTTCTTGCTAAAAAAGTATGATTGTGTTCTTGAGAGGCCGATGCTTACAGCAATTACAGTCAGAGTGCTTCTTGCGCTTCTCCTGTGGTGGATGAGGGCCTGGGGCACAGATTGTGCAGCTCTCCAAGTCTGAAAAGCCATGGGACATTTAGTTCAGCAAGAGAGGCCTGATTCATCAGACAGAAAAAGATACAAGCAGCTGAACTAAACCTCTTGTAAGGCATTTCCTAATATAATGAAGAGAAATTAAAATGAAACTGAAATGTTTTTAATGGCCAAAATTTTCATTTTGCTACTGAAGTCAGAAATTTCCAAAAAAATCTCCACATTTTGCCTAATGTTAACTTTTATTCAAACAAATGTTAGCATTTTCCACATATAAATAGTTTTTATGCAGCTCAGTATTACAAAAATAGTGAATACCTTTGCAAGCATTAAAGAAATTCAGAAACTTCAGATTCACTATTCAAAAGTAGACCAGCCACTTCTTTAAAAGAATTAAATTCTTTGTTATTGAAGTCAGTAGAAGTTTCTTTCTTACATTAATGGAGTCAAATTTTACCTATGACTTTGTTTACTTTTTAAAAAAAGAACAACAAACCCACCATCAGCAAAAAAAAAAAAAAAGTAAAAAAAAAAAACTAAAAAAGCCCAAAACAAAACAAGAACAAATAAAAAAAAAGAAACAAAACAACAAAAAAATCCAAACAAACAAAAAAACCCCCACAAGTAAAAGTGGAAAACAAATACTAAACTCAAATCATCTAAGACACTTAAAATATTTTAGATAAAGGTCAGGAGACAAACATCAAAAGCTGTTGCAAGGACAAGTGATCCCTGAGATTAGCAGGGCTAATGCATTTTCACTATGTCCATTAAAGCTGCAGTAGGGAATTACCAATCTCATATAATATTTTTCACATAATCTGCAAATTAGGGCACATTTAAGTTTCATTTTTTCCATTGCAGATGTCACTTGATCCTTCCAGATTCTCAAGTCAATCCCTGCCTTGATTTATATTTGCTGTAGATATTTTGAAGTAAGTCAGATGTGACCACACAGACCCTCACTACTATTTGGGTGCTGCATCTACTGCTGGAGTCATTTGTGTTCAATAGGAAAATAATCTCAGTCATGTTACTGTACTAAACCTTGACATGCTCAAAAGCTTCTTAAAACACCTGTTCTGCATAGCTCTAAGCAAACTTTTACTTAAAAACAACAGAAATCACATAGAGGAAAGGCTAAAAGACGTAGTAACTTTACTCTTCCTTGGATACTAACAGCAAGGAGTGTGTTTAGCAGAACATGAAGTGTATTCATACCTCTAGTTTTTAAGCATTCCTCCTCTACTGTTGCATCTGAATTTCCATTTAACCACTCAGAATGAAGAAATAATAACAACTTAGAAGAATTAGAGGATGCAATTAGGCTGTCCTGCTTCAGCCTACTGAATATTTTGATGATACAGTGTTAATACCAATTGAATAGCGTATTTGTATGTAAGGGAGCTAAACTCAAAGTCTAATCCAAATTATAGCCAGGCTTATTACTTGAGTTATACTTGTGGACATGCTGCATACAGAAACGACTCTGTGAAACACCCAAGGCAAAGAAATCCTGCTTTATAGTGCATATAATCGGAAAAGTAAGGAAAGAAAATTTAAACTGTTATTTAAACAAGTCTCATTCCAATTACTACTTTCCTTTCTGTCAGGGCCAATTATTCTCACTTTAGACATGACTAGCATTTCTGGAGGCCTTTTTTTTTTTTTTTTTTTTTTTTTTTTTTTAAAATGTATAGAGTGCCACACAGTCACTTTGAAATGCCTGGAAAATAAATTAAAGTACACAGGAAAAGGAGACTTACTAAACTTAAAGATATCCTCTTATTTTGTCATACTGAGGCACATTAAAATACAGAATGACTTTACAAGCAGTAAAGTGTTTTGGACATGCATTTGCTTTTGCCCCTTAAAGAAGCAGGGAGAGAAAATGGAAAACCAGAGCATTTCTTCCTTAGCAAATATGCCAGACAAGAAAGCAAGACCAGGAATACTTCCTTTCTTGTCCAGAACAAACAAAAAACAAACTAGAATAGAGATACTGGTTATGAAATTAATATGACTTGCTAATAATAATGTCAGACTACTGATAGTCTAGTTTAAAAGCCTCCATTACCCTTGCCATGAACAAATATAAATAAAACAAACAAACAAACATAAAGCAGTCAAAACCTGAGAGTGTAGTTTTGACCTTGTTAGTATGACAGCAGGTTAATTTTTTCTTAACAGGACCTAAAAAAATTAGACATTTGCATTGATTCCAAACTTACCAGAGAACAGGGGGTTTGCCTTTTGGATGGCAAATCAGGAACTGCTTGTTGGTTGTCCATAGCTTTCTCCTGTGCAGCAGACACAGTTGCTTGGTACTGATTTTAACCAACTAGAATAGAAAATTTCCGAAACCATACGTACCTGGAGATCTTGTTTTGCTGTAAGTCTCTCGCTTGTCTGACTCACACAGACCAGACGTTCATAAATGAACCTGTGTTCCAAAGACTCCTTCATCACACTTCATCCTGCAGGCAAAAAACACAGCAGGAAGGGAGATTTACTATATTTTATTTTAATGAATAAAAAGCAGACTTAATACTTGTTGCTGCAGGTTTTTGCCTGAAGGCCTCCAAAATATTTGGATCATATTTTTTAGTAGCTTATTCATTTGCATTAATAGTGGAAGCACTGTCACTCATTAATTGAATGTCTGCTTTTACATCTATCCTTATGGATATAGAAAACCTATGCAATCAACAGAATTTTATGCAAAATACTGATTTTACTTCTTGAATCATCTTAATATTCCCATCTCCTTTACTACCTTTTTCATTATCCATGTCAATACAGGTTAAGGTGCTAGCACTGTTGATTAGTTGGGTCAGGCAGAACCTTCCTGTGGGTTTCAGAAAAACTTTGACTTGGAAAGATAACAGCTTAGGTGTAACTTTCCCTGCAAGATGTACCTGCATTCATATGCCTAATCCATAGTATTTTTACTCTACTAGGTCAAGAAAATCTTTTACAACTAGTAACCACCATACTTTTTCAGACTAAGTTCATTGCATGTGCCTCAGAGTCTTGACTATGTAATACTCACCTTAATGCTCTGTGCATTTTTTGCCTCAATTTAGCTGCAAGCCTGTTTCTTAGATTTCTTATGCATAACACCAGAAATGATTGCATAGACCTGCATCCACAGAGCTAGTCAGAAATCTGAAACCAACCAAAATGCAAGCTTTAAAGAAAAATGGTTTTTCTCCTGAAATCCATCCTGCACTGAAAGTTAAAAAAAGCAAAAAAAAAACCCAAAAAAACTAAAAAGAAAAACCAAAATCAAACAAACAAAACCCAACAACAAAACAAACAAACCCCCCCCAGAAACAAATAATATGTAAATGTGGGGTGAACTAAGGGATCAAAAAGTTAGTCTTATGGACAGTCATGAAAATTGGCTGGTTTAGGAAGCCCAACTCCCCCATGAGGAAAATAATTTGTAAGAATATTTCACAAGCAAAGGAAATGTGTAGTAATTCTGCTACCTTTTGCATAAGGCTAATGTATTTGACCTCACAGTAACACAATTCCTTCCTGAGGTGGCTCCTAGCCTGTGTATGATTGACCTGAAGTGGTAACTTCATGATTTTGCCTTAAATTCCTTTCTTCAGCTGATTTCACCAGTGTATCCAGTTTCATGTAAGGGATTCTCACTCATGACAGGTGACAGTCTTCTATTTCCACCTGATTTCAAAACCCAGTTTATATACATGCTTTCACTGAAGTCCAGAGCTGAATGTATTAGTAATTTTGTTCCTCACTTTTCATATCTAGAGAGCTCCAGATCCCTCCCAGACTCCATACACTGGGGGAAGGACTTTGTTCTTTCATAGGAAAGGCTCAGCTCTCTCAACTCATCCTGGCTGCTGCAGAGCCCAGCAAACTCCATGGTTTGGCATCCCTCCCATTTCTTAGTCTGGCAGGTACTGGGATTGCAGAGCTAAAACTAAACATATGACAACTTTATCTCCATGACTGAGGCAAAGAAAGCAGAGTGTACAAGTGCATAGTTCAATTTATAGAAAGAATTGTATCAAAATTGCAATAAATACAGTTCTGACTATCTTCGCTAAAACATAGCAGACGACATCTGTAAGTGCCCTTTGTTAATTTATTTTTGGAAGGGAGGATATACATGTAAAGATAGGTGAGTTCAGTTCTCTCTCAGCGTGCTGTCTATTGAGCCACACAGATTGTAATTCTTCTGCCACTTTGTCTTGATTGTGTGTTATTTTCCTCAAATCTGAATAAATATGAAGCCAGAATGAAAGCATATATTCTGGTCTCTTTGTACATAGCTTTAGGATGGTCACAACACTGGGAATGAATAACCGTGCACTAAAGAAAAAAATCCATCAGCAACAGCAAAAGGTAGAGGCAGGATAAACCCAAGGTGCCATCCCTTAGGAGAAGCTGGCTGTGGTGTGATGCTTTGGTCTACACTGTGTACATACACATCCACACACAACAATCAGTCTGGTATAATTTAGAACAGTGCAGAACACTGAAGGGTAAAAAAAGGGAAAACATTAGAGAGCCAGGATAATTTTTTTTAATTTTTTTTTTTAAATAATAGTTGCAGCTGAGGCACAAGACATTCTACGAGGAGTTTCCTTAAACAATAAGAACTTTATTGACAGTTTAACAAGGGGAAGCATTTCTCTGAATTATAGTCTTATTTAAACATTACAAAACAGACACAGTGTAAAGTGGGTAAAAGAGTTTGTGACAGTTCTTATAGGGCTATCAAGATCTAAAGTCAATTAGACTATTTCTACTAATTGAAGGGCTGAAATTATTTTTTTGCTGCCTTGCATAGTGTGTCCTGCTTTTACAACAAATATTTATAGGATAGATCATTCTGTTAGGAAAAGAAATGATTCATTCTGCCCTAGGACGACATCAGTGTAATTGTAAATGTAAAATTCATAGTTACAAACGCTAGTAAATATTTGCACAGTACCATTTCCTGTTCCATGACTACAAAAGATAAGTTTTGCTCAAGACCCAACTAGTGCTGAAGGCAAACCTTGCTCACAATAACCATGCTAATATACCTGCTGAGGTTAGGGGCACAATTTGCGTGACTGAGCAGAATTTGACCGGTAATCAGAAGAACAAACCTGTCCCCCAATATGTCCTTGATAGCCTGGGCTTTGGCTTTGCAAACATGCAGACCCAGGACATTCAGACAAAAGGTCAGATGTCACACCCTCCATTTAATGGATTCTCACACCTACCGGTCTGGTGACCATTTCTATTCTGATTCACCATCTTCTAGAATGTTGTGCCAGCTGCACAATAATATAGTTGCAGACCATTTTTCCCTTTTTTACTATTTTTTATGGAATTATGGTAAAATGTCCATATCTATGTTTTCCTTTCTGTCAAGCACAGTATCTGCAGGGTTATAGGATTTTCAACCAAGCTGAGAAATAGAGAAAAACTCAGAGATAATGCTTTTATTTTATGTACCATCTGATTTACTCATTCCTGTTTACTTCTTGCTGATGGAACTGACAGCAAGGGATTTGTATTGTTATTTTTTATGCTGATTGCTGACAGAACAGGCTGACTGAGTTCTCCTCCCAGCTTCCTTTCCATGTCCTTATTTCCTGGTAGTTTCACCAATTTAAGAAACTGAAGGCAGTGGGATTTGAGCCCAAATGTTTTCCTACATTTTTCTATTTATTTGGTTTTTTTGTACTGCTGGGTATAATTGTTTAGGGATCGATTCTCAGTGTAAACCAGCAAAGAACCTTCAAGTGCTGCATAGCCATGCCAATTTACACAGCAGAGAATTTGATACGGTCTCAGTGAAGGGAGCATAATGCTACGTGGAAAAGAAATTCAAAAGTCAGAGAAAAAAAAAAAAAAGAACCAAGAGAGTGAGAGAAAATAAAACATATCAGAAAATCTGGTTTAATAGCTCTTTAAGGGGCCAGCTGTAGGTAGTGGAGCAAAGACAGTGAAGTGTAGCAGGCTGAGTTAGTCAGTCTGTCCCTGTGTGTGTGTGTGTGTGTGTGTGTGTGTGTGTGTGTGTGCAGTTGGAGAGAGTACATATGATTCAGCTTCCTTGCTAATGCTGTGAGACAATTAAACAAAGTATCAGTCATTGTCTCATGTACTGTGAGTATAACAGCATTCCTGCCAAGCATTTCTGTTATGCCAAGTGTGAATTTATTTTACAGTGTAAGTAGGAAAATAGTGC
>JAWWLV010000144.1:59824858-59835440 GCA_035041135.1 Platyrinchus mystaceus | reverse complement strand
TATAACAGCATTCCTGCCAAGCATTTCTGTTATGCCAAGTGTGAATTTATTTTACAGTGTAAGTAGGAAAATAGTGCAATGAAAGGCTCAGCATGTCGTGACTACACATAAATTCAGAGGCACAGTGAACCACATTCAGTAATACTTAGATTAGATTAGACAGACCATTACCAACCTGGAGATCACTTGAGTCTGGTTTATACCTGCCATGTGTCCACACAGTCTGTACTTAAATATTTACAGACCAAAGCCAGTGTGGCCTTTTCTCTTTTGCTATATTTCTACAAGCAAAGCCAATAAAACTGTGGCACCAGAAAAAAAAAAAAAAAAGGCAACTGCCCCTATAGTAGCTGGTTAAGATCACTGAAATATTTGCAAAAGTAGGGAAAATTCTCATTAACAAGCCAGGCATCTCCATCCTCATCATCAAACTGCAGTCTGGAACACCACTGTCTAGTTCCAGCAGCTCTTATTTGAAAAGTGTCAGGTGAGCCAACTGTAAGTACAAAACCTGGCAGCCTTCAGTGATCAAAAGTGGAGGGCATGAGAGAGAAATAACAAATATTTTGCCCACCTGGAAAGCTTGACACTACAGAAGCTGAGCCAGAAGCTAAAGGAAGACTGTGCCATTCAGGAGAATCTAAACACACTGTAATAATTAAACAATTCCTGATCTTGTTAACTTGCAGAATAAGTAAGGTTCTGGGGAAAAGATGAACTATTTGAAGTATTTTTAAAACAAAATTTATTATATGCTTCAATGCAAAACAACATTCCGATCTTCAATTTTTACCAGGATTTACTAAACAAAGAACATCTGGTCAGTCAGTAACCACTAGAAATAGAGTCACACATGTAGGGGCAGATAGAAATGGATCCTCCCCACTGCGCAGACGCTGACCGGGCTGCAAGTGTGACATTTCCATCCATGAAATACCAAGTTACCATTGTACAAAGACTGTCAGTAATGGCTCTTCAGTATATTGTGCAAGGCAATAATAGTAAGTTGCACAGCCCATCCCTATAACTTCTCCTGTCTGATATCCACATTTGCTTGGTGCACCAGTCACACCTTCATAAATACCTTAGAAATGTACTGTGGGGATAGATGAATGAGTTAGAAAACATCATGGAGAGAAAGCCATGCTTATCAGATTTGTGTACTTTTGAGAACAAGCCATACAAATTAACCTTTCATGTACAGATTCATTATAGAAGTTTCACAGGAAATGTCACCTACATTATTTGGACCAGAGTCCATTATCAGTATATATATTAATCTATCTATAGAGAAATATACATAACTCTGAAGCCTCCATTTTCCCACTTTTGAGGAAAGCATGGTTTCTACGGTAATGTATTTGACCTCTCTGACAGCTGACTACCCTGAGATTAGCTCTGTTGGTTAGAGCAGGGTCCTAATAACACCAGGGTTGTGGGTTTGATCCCCATATGGGCCATTCATTTAAGAGTTGGACCTAATGATCCTTGTGCGTCCTTTCCAACTCAGAAAATTCTGTGATTCTCTATTTACAAAATAAGTATCCACTACCAAAAGCCAATGAAGTCCCGCTCTGACTTCTATCAAAGAGAAGTGCTAATGTTCCTCTTATTTCAAATGAAGAAAACCGTACAAAACATTAGTTCATACCACCAGATTGCTCTTCCATGGTTCACAGCAAAGGGACTTCTGAGCCATAGGCAGGTTTACCACATAGGCAGGATTACCAAAGGATGAATGCTAAACTATAGAAAGAAAAACATGAAACTATGTTTCTGTTACCTTTAATCATCGGGACATTTACACCAGCACAAAAGGACTTTTGAAAAGCTCACCAATTTAATTTGAAAATCAATGATATAATGGCACTGGAATTATGTCCACACATTGGAAAATCCCAGGAGCTCCTCCTTCTGGTAGTAAACTAAACATTGTGACCAAATACACAATTTGTTTGCCACAACAGTCCAATTTAATTTTAAATCTAGGAAAATAGATTTAAGAAGATACAGTGCTGGAACTACTGTCCACTCTTTTGCCTCACATCTAGAAACACTAAAATTCAAGCATCAAAGTATCTGAATGACACTCTAATTGTGATCCTAAATAGTGGAGTACATATAAAACTTCTATGGAGAAAATGGGTTACATCTTCCCCCAGATACATAATCCCCCCTATTCCTGACTGCAATCAGTCAACCATCTCTTGCTGACATTTTGGTCATCAGAAGCTGAAGGAATGACATGAGACAAGGAGTAGCAAAAATATCAAGGTCAAGTTGGATGGACAACCTGATCTAGTGGGTGGTATGCCTGCCAATGACAGAGGGTTTGAAACTAGATGATCTCTAAGGTCCTTTCCAATCCAAATCTTTCTACAATTCTATGGGCCCATGATTATTCACATGGCATTGAGAAATGGTAAGAAATTAATAGTCACATCGTCTGCGCAGAGCTCTATGTAGTCTTATATGAGGAAACATGCCACAGGCTTTTAACTTCTTCCTTTTAATGGGAAAGTTCTGCCCAATTTCTTGCAACCATCCTGCAGGCACCCCTTGTGCTTATCCCCATAAACCCCAGGTTGCCTTAGTCAAGAGGAGTGGGAAACAGGCAAGTGGGGAGAAATAATCTGCATGAAAAGGTAAACTCACCTGGAGTTTTGTGTATTTACAGAAAATAAGCTTGAGATTCATTTGATTTCTCTCAGAAGATAGCACTTGTTTAGAGGACAAGCTTTCCCATAGGTCCCACGCTCTACTACCAATCATCATGGAATTGCAAAACTTCCACGGTAAGATCTGAAGTTTAAGGGAGTATGAGGGAAACCTCCTTAGTTGCTGTTGTGTTGGAAGAGGAAGATGCCAATCAGAAGATAGAAGTTTAGAAGTTTTCCTTAATTAAAAAAAAAAAAACAAAAAAACAAAACAAACCAAAACAAAACAAAACAAAACACACACACACCCCTCTAATCTATTTTTGTGTTGTTGGGGTTTTTTTGCTTTTTAATAGTTTATTTAAAATACAGAAATATATTTACTAATATAAATGTAGCAGCTTTTTAAAAAATATTTAGCTTTTAGTATTCAAAAGCATTTTATTGAAAACATATATTTAATAGTATGTTGGTGGAATTTTGTTAGAAAATGCTCATTTTGAGAAAACCAGGTGCTTTTTAAATTTAGAAATTAAATAAATAATTCTCATACTTTCAAAATGCATGCCTTTAAGAAACTTCTATCATGTGAAAAACAAATGGCATTGATCTATCTTCATTCAGTGTGGAAAAACACTACTATATTTATGTTAGTATTTCCAGAGTACAATGAAACATTTAAAAATGAACAGTAGCTTTCTTTTTGGAGCAGGACTTGAAATCAATTGGAGGGCAGATTTTTTGTATTAATACGTGTCAATGAAGAGTTACTGATGTAAAACAAAACAAAATGTATATATTTTAAATTATCACCAGTACTGGAATATCAAGCACAGTTAAAATGCAGCCTTTATTGCTCTTTAAATTTCCCTAAGTAAAAAACCAAATTCCATCCCAAAGATATTCAAGGATTAACTAGAGCTTTCCTGCAAGAAATAGTTTTGTGGGTTTATCTGAAATTATGATGGTTAAAATGCAGGACCTTTATGACCTGCTCAATGGCAGGTTTACATTGAAACTGTTATAAATTATTACAGAGGTGAAGCCAATCTAAACAGTCCAACATAAATATATCTGCAGACATACTGGCTACTACATATTCTAAACACTGTCTGTATATGAATAAACAGAGCTTTCTAAATCATTTAAGAAAATGTATTTATTCATAAAATCAATAATATTTATTTTTGTGTTTGACAAAAAAGGTCTATTATACCTGACTTATTGGAGCTTGAAAACTTTTTTATGAATTCTTATGTGGTTTTCCTACATCTGATAATGGCTGAGAATTTTATTTTTAATTATGTGAATGTTTCTAATAGTTTTTGTATTTGACTAATCCTTATCTGTTAAAATTGTTATTTTATTAAATTGCACAAATTAAATATTTGAGTAAACATGCTGCACAGGGCTACATTTATTCAATGCTCTGTCAACCAAAACTTTTATCGGACTATAAAACAGACACAGGTAATATTGGGAAACAAATCCATATTTGTGTGTTTCTACTTTCCTAACAGCAATAAAAATACATATTTCAGTTCATACTATTATAATAAGCAGCATTTGTGGCAGGAAAGGAAATGTGAGATGTTAACACATGACCAGACCCAGGGTATCCCATTTATATGCATGAAACCATGCAGGAAAAATTGCAGACTCAAATAAAGTTATGTATAATAACAGTGTGTTGCTTCCTAATTTCATAAAATATTTAAAATATTATATCACATTAAAATTCCTCCTGCTAGCTTCCCAAGAAGACTCCCAAAGTCCTTTGGAAGAAGCAAATTCTGTGCTACATTAAAGGAAAAAAACCCATAAGTTACATATGCAAACCGAGTCCTGAATAAAACAGCCATAAAACTATAAAAAATGGGAAGAGAGAGAGGCAGTCCTGAGATCTGCTACACTTGGTCTTACAATTGGGTTTGGAGGAACCTGACAGAAATAACATAAATGCCAATTTCTTCCCCTAAATTCTGTCATTTAAAAATTGGGTTATATCCAGAAGCTTGAAGTTTAATTAACCTTTGAAACTCCTGCTGGTTTTTTTTTTTTAATGATTGCAATTTTTTGTTGTCTTTGCTTTTTTACTATACAAATACCATATAAATGTGTCCAATATTCATAACTGCAGCATTTACATACCACTTCACTACTTATCTCCAGAGCTTCCTTTAGAAAATTTCCCCTTGTACTTGCTGTATTATCTAAAACAAAGAAATTAAAGCACCCTTTTTATTTTGACAACCATAGATTTCAATCCTTCATGTGCCATATACCTCCAAGTTCTCAGCTATACTCATCTCTTTTACCATGAGATGTTTATAATAGCCATATTATTTCAGAGTCCTCCCTGTGCCAACAGGAACTGGAAGGTCTATTCTTTCAGCTTCTGTATATTGTCTTTGGATGTTCCTATTGGGGAATTCCCCATCAATGATGTTGAATGACTGTGGGAAAAAGAGTTTTTGATTCCATCTCAAAAGAATTTACTAGGGTTTTTCCCATATTTTGCTGGATAGACAGGAAAGGTCTAAGGAAGGCAACACCCTTTTGAGTCAAAGCTGCAGTCCCTGAAGAACTGCTGGATAAAATATGTTTGGGGTCAGATTTCCTTTGATACAGTAGAGCAATTACAGGTAAGGTGTAAGACTGAGAGCAGGAAAGAAGTGTTTTAAACAGGGTAGGATCCCTCCGCTCCAGCCCCGTGCTGCAGAGTTCAGATCCTGGTCTGAACGTCCTCCCTCCAGAAGTCTTATATTTCTATCTGGGTCCCTCAGCCAGGGTGGTCAGTCTGGGTGAGTTCCTCAACATGGAGACAGCAGCAGAGCTGGCACCATCGCTTCCCAAACTTCCTGCTCTACCTGGAACTGCCACATGCAGCTCTTGGACTTGATAAAATGATTAAATAAAATTTTGATTATAGTGGATCTTTGCCAGCCCACAATCTCTGGAAGCATCGGCAAACCAGGACGGTCAGCTATTTCACACCGTTAACAGGAGGCAGCTCATGCTGGCTCCAGACAAAACCTCTGTGAGGGGAAGCAGCGTTTTACCCACAGGCCGGCAGCAGGGAATGGATGGTCCCACTTTCAGCAGGTATGATAAGTGGGGTGCTGAGCCATGAGTCACCGCTGGCTTCCCTTGCTACTGTAAGCATGGCTGCTTCAGGAAGCTGCCTTCTAAGATAGCACTGGCCATAGAATAAACAACTGACAGCATTCCTGCAGTTCTCACTCACTACTTCATTCCCACTGACGGGAAAAGAAGTGCAACTGGCGCTGTTAGGGAAATAAAGATGATTCATTTTAATCCAAGCTAACACAAGAAAAGAGCAAGGAGCTGGAAGACGTGAAATAAAAAGATAAAACCAGCAACTAGCTGCTTGTACTGAAGACCTTAAATTTAAATTAAAACAAAAATATGGAGTGGTGTTTAATTAGAAGAAAGAAAATTAATCAAAATGAATTAAAATAAGAAGAAAGTCATCTTAAAGGAATTGTATTTCTTAGTAACAATATTGTCCAATTGTTTAATGAGTTTATTTTGTGGATGCAAAATATACAAATGTCCCCTTGAGGGAGGAAGAAATTCTTTATCTTTTTATAAAAGACAAATAGCAAGAAAAGTAAAGAGAAGCAAATAAAAATCGTTCAGAGGGAATAAATAATCTTTTTTAAAGAAAGAAGAGGTAAACAACAAAGAAACTTAAGCAAAAGTAAAACACTTGTTTTATCTGCTCTCTAAGGTTTAAAAAAGAGTACATTGCAAATAGCATTTGTTCTTAAATTGCCTGTGATGCTGATTTAGGGATCAGTTTCCTGCTCCTGGGTCACAGGTACCCATGATTGTGCTCTCAATCCCGTGGCAAAAGCTGTGGTGTTCACACTGCTGGACAACTGTAATTTTATCAAATTTCCAAGAGCCAATTTTTTGTGTAATATAACCAGATGCTGTTGGTGTTGAATTATGCAAATTATAAGATAGGCAGGAAACCCTATGTGTTGTAAATGATAAAAACAGTTTTGTTCATATTTCTGTAGCTGCTGTGCTGATTGGTACTGTCGCCCTTCTGCTCAGAGATCAGCCATCAAATACAGGGACACGTTAACAAACTCCAAACATGTCCATAGCTCCAATGGCAGAAGCAGGATTTCAAAAAGCCCCACTTTTCACCGACTGAAAAAGATTCTTTTCCTCTGACTAAAATGTTGCATAATTTAAATGTTCTCTGATAGGGAAAAAAAAAATGGCCAAAAAAATAAGTCTGAATGTGAGCCAAGTGTAGGCTGGGAGGGAACTGTCTGACAGTATAAATGCTCGTTTGTCATCTCAAGGGATTGTTAACTCCAGCACCTGGTTACAGCACTTTGAATGTCATCAAGGTAAGTCTGTCATGGCTGATTTAAGGCTAATTAAAATCAGTTGTTAATCATTTTAGGTTTCATTCTGCAGTGGAAATTTCTCAAAATACAGATTTTTCTGTAAGATTTAGTTGCCAGGGGATTTTTGGTTGAATGTTTTTGTAAAATAATAAGCTTCCAAATTTTGGTTGCTATATCATTTTTTTCTCTTTTGTCCTCCCTTTCTTTTTGCTATATCTGTCACATTCTCTGCAATGACCAATGTGGTTGTTTTTTTAAAAATCATCACTACAGAGATCAGCACTGTATCAGTCCACGTCAAAGAGTGTTTCTTGTTTAACAAACATATAAAGAAGAGAAACCTAAAACACTACTTTTTCATGGGCTTTTTTTTTTAAATGTTGCCCAGAGTGGAAATTACTCTTTAGTGAAAGAAAAACCTAAAGTGCCAGGAACAATAATAATTTTAATATCCCTATTGATATATCAGTAAGATCAGTTGAAGGTGAAAGAAATAATATTTCTTGACACCTGGAATACTAGCAGGTACTATTCTATTTAAATAGATCACAACTGTGTTTCAGTTACCTGCTGGTGTTGAATGCACATAATTTTCTATTCCACACATCTGACACAATAGTATTTAATGACTCTACTCAAATAGATGTGAGATTATTTATAAAAAAAAAAAAGCTCTACCAACTCCATTAGTGAATAGACCTCCTTCCCCTAACACTTGAGTAGGTCAGTTCAAAGAGCCTTTGAACTGGTTACATTTCCAAGCAAGCACTGACACAGCAAATAAACAGTCTTAGCTAATGTGATCCACCTCTGTATCAAACAGTACTCACAGATGATGCTTGTGTGACTTTAGACCAGACTGCTCAATTACAGCCTAGTTGCATCACAAAGACCTTGAAAGCAGAATAAAATTTGGTCATCCAAGATTTATTGCAATCAGGCTGCATTTTTTCTTTGTTGGGAGGAGTAACCAAGTAGGTGGTCCCAGTAATAAGGGATAGATGTCTGCTTTCCTTGGCTAGACAAATTGGCAATTTGAAGTCTACAATATCTAATTTGCTTTATGGGAAAACAAAGTTTTAGCTCTTCTGGAATGAGTGAGATTATACTGGCTCTGGCCTTCCTCATTTTATGTGTTGGGTTTTTTTCTGTATCCAGGAGTAACAGACACCAATGCACCTGCTGCACATGTGTACATTCCCTTTAAGGGCCAATAATACCATATATTCCTTACAGTCAACCTTCATTTCCAGTTTGACTTTTCCAAATCAGAGCTTCAGTTTACTTAATTTGCTCCCCACAGCCATGTATTTAAAAGTGTAAACCAATCAATCTGCACTTCTACAAGTGCTCCTGAGACAATAGTCCTACTATGTCAAATGAAGAATGAAACCTTTACCCTCACTTTTCTCTATAATATTACTATTTGAACTTTCAGTCAGCACTTGAAGAACTGAACTTGTAAAAAAAAAAAAAAAAACAAAAAAAACCAAACAAACAAAAAAAACCAAACCACAAACCAGAAACCTTGATTTTGTCTTTTTAGAATGACCTGAAAATCAACAGAATTAACCTTCATAAGGTCTTCAATTAAAGGTGAGTTCTAAAAATCATGGAGTCTGACTGGTTGAGAGGTTCATCGAATTGAGCTAACGAAATCTCATTGGGTCAGAGTGTATTTACCTGAACATAAGTCCAGTTTTACAAGGGTTCTTACCTGAGTTGGTCAAAAGATTGTGTCAGATTTCTAACATAAAATGTGAATACTCTCTGTTTCATGTTTCAATTCAGTATTAATCTCTACCAATATATTAATGACAAAGAAGTTATGCTGGAACTATCAGGAGACATCACTACCTTTTCTTTAAAGTAAAAGGGATTAACACAGACTTCTACATACATTAATATAAAATCAATATTGTTATTTCATGAAGAGAGAGCAAAGAAACTAGAGAAGGTGGAAATAATAAAGAGGTCAAAGTAATGAAGAGGTAGAAATAATTTAGAAAGCTCATCTGCAATCAAACTGTATGACACTCAGAAATCAATCTCTAAACCACAAGCATGAATATTTGCAGACAGTGCCATGAAGGCAGATGTTGATGTGGAAAATACTACATTTTTCCATAATTAGGCATCTCTAGACTGTAATTATGATCCAAAGGAGTGGCCTTGTTCTGAGAAGTAAATGACACCCAGCTAGACAAACCTGTCTAGCATTTCTGATTAATTAGTAAAAAAATATATTCAAAAAATAAGCCTATTCACATGTACTTGCATACACATAAACACACAGAGGCTGGCACTGAATTAAAGGTGAGACAGACTTTTCCAAATAAAAGAGCATAAACCCAAGCTGTTCAGTGGAAATCTAGATTAATATGCTAAAAATTTGTTTTATTTACATTTAAAAAAAAAAAAAAAAAAAAAGTAAAAATCGCTAGAGAGTATGCTAACACAATTTAGTAATAATCAAGCCTGGAAAACAGTAAAAGAAGCTACATTTTCAGTTCAGTCAGGTATTCTGAGCACAATTCTTCACTGGTTCAGTCTTTCCACTGCCACGTGGAGCTATCACAGGGACATGGAATCATAGAATCATAGAATCAACCATGTTGGAAAAGACCTCTGAGATCATCAAGTCCAACCTTCAATCCAACACTGACATGGTTACTAGACCATAGAATCATAGAATTACCTGGGTTGGAAGAGACCTCCAAGATCATCAAGTCCAACCCCACTGTGATTACCAGATCATGGCACTCAATGCCACATCCAGTCTCTTCTTAAACACCTCCAGGGACGGTGAATCCACCACCTCTCTGGGCAGGCCATTCCAATGCCTGATCACTCTCTCTGTAAAGAACTTCAACCTAAACCTCCCCTGGCAGAGCTTAAGCCTGTGCCCTCTTGTCCTACTGGTGATTGTCTGGGAGAAGAGATTGATGCCCACCTGGCTACAACCTCCTCTCAGGTAGTTGTACAGAGTGATGAGGTCTCCCCTGAGCCTTCTCTTCTCCAGACTAAACAACCCCAGCTCCCTCAGCCTCTCCTCAGAGGACTTGTGCTCAGGTTCCTTCACCAGCCTTGTTGCTCTTCTCTGGACCTTCTCCAGCATCTCAATAACCTTCCTGAGAGGCCATAAGAGTCCCCTTTGCAAGCTGGGGATTGATCCTTTCATAAAGTTGATGTCAAAGGATTAAGCTTTGACCTGAGCAAGACCTCTCTATGAAAGTAGGATTTAAAGGTTCGGTTGGCCTGCAGGTCTTGCAAGAGAGCAGTCTGTAGAGACATCCCAGCCAGGACTGCAAACTGAGCACAGGAAAAAGAACATCAAAGTGGCTTTTATTTCAAACTTTGGAACAGGCAAGAGAAAAGAGGAGGTCATGACTTTGGGCTCTGTGCTCTGCTTCTCAGGTATCTCAGGGCACAATGGTAGGACTTGGTTTTAGGGTTCTGTCGGAGGACGAGCTTGTGGAATCACCAAACGACTCCATGGGAGTTAGTAAAGTGAGACAGGCTTTATTATTTTTA
>JAWWLV010000144.1:59763958-59824758 GCA_035041135.1 Platyrinchus mystaceus | reverse complement strand
GGCATACACAGGCAGAAGGGCTGGGTTGTTCAATCCTGTGGGCTGATAACCACAACTGCTTAGCCCAGGCCTCGATAGGGTTCAAACTTCCAACAAGAGTGTTTGGCTTCTAATGTACCCAGGAATGGAGCAGAGTATAAGGGAACCTCACTTAAGCTATACCTATAACTGTGGGGTTACTGGCTCTTCCTTTTTCTTTATCATGTTGGATCACAGCATTTTTCACACAATGCCTGGCAACACCCTTTGCCCACAGTGCCTTCTCAAACAGTGGAAGGACTCAATCCTACCAAATGCTGAAGAGTTTAGTTGGCAAGGCAACAAATGCAAAGGCCCATGCCCACTCAAACATTCAGAGACCCATTTCCTTCAGGACTTTTTTCTTAACAAAAATCATTGTGGACTTAAATGTTTTGCTGACCTGTGAGAAAGAGTGACCTCATTCAAGAGTGAAGTTTAAAAGGAACAAATTTTAAGAAAAATACCTGTTACACACAATCCCAAATGCTCAGTGTTACACAGGAATTTAGTGAACATAGTGAGAGGAGTAAAATATAATGGGAACCGTGTAGCCAAACAGCTTACCATTTTTCCAATATACAACTTCTTTATATCAAGACTTCAAATTTTGAATCTAAATCTTCCATCACTGAAGCAGCTAAGTTGTATTTTCATTGTTTGGTTTTTTTAGTCAAATAAAGACCCATGGAAAAAATCACAAAAACAAAACAAACAAACAAACAGTATTTGTAATCAAAGGATGTTTCTTTCCTTTAAGGCAAGTATTTTCACAATGAATGTATGTAGTACATGTTCTTTTTAAATTGGTATGGTGTCAGGGATTGTCTAAGTCTGTCTTGTCATAGTGAACTGTTCTGTTGATAGCCTTATTAGAGGAAGTTATAGTCAATGCCTGGGATCTGTAGAAAGAGTTGAACTAACTATAAAAAGCATAATTCAGTGTTTTTATTGAAGTATATGCTGATTAATTGGTTTTTTATTATATCTTTGATGGACAAGGTAGTATTCATTGTATATTGTTTCATCCTGTCTGTACACTATAAAATTTTATATCTTTACATACATATGACATATATGTTGCATATAATGCTTATATTATATACAACATTTATTATATATATTGGAGTTATTGATATATTTTTAGTCGATATTTTAGTGGTGCTTTCATGTAATGAAAACTCTATAGATCTATTGAAGAATGTAATTCACACCATCTGGAAAATTTTTGAACCTTACCCAGCAGCCCTTATTGACAAGGCCAGATCTTTAATTCAGTGGAACAATTGAGAAAAGGAAAATTGGCTTAGAATTGGCCCTCTAAAATTTTGTACAGGACTCAATTTACACCAAGTCATAAAGAGTTCTGGGATGGGTTTCTCTCATTTTCCCATAATACTCTTTCAGGACTTTATTGTGGAGGGGAAGAAAAACAGACTAGAGGTCACTGAAGAGCAGAAACGTATTTTCCTTCTATTTCAATAGAGTTCTAAGTTTATGTGATTAGGCATACGTAATTAATTAATTATACATACACTAAATATGTAATTAAGTATATATAGTTATTAGAATTCTAAGCATATGTATTTATGAAACAGTACAATAATGTATGGGAAATATGTAGAAAAAGGAAACTGTGTTCAAACCAGTCATGCAGGGAAGATCAAGGATTACCTATTATCCACCCCCTCACTGAAATTTCTGATTTACATCTTCCTTAGAGACCATACCCTATATTACCCTTTCACTTCAGCATCAGTTCAATCAGCATTTTAGAAAGGCTACCTCTGGCCCATTTTCATCACCATAGCAGTACTATGGTTCACCATTTTACTGAGTCCACATGCAATTACTCCTGAGATGCAATTCTACATGATCTGCAGCTCCATTAGAAAACTGGTCTCAATATCTATTATCACAAAGTATATTGCAATTTTTTTCTGAAGCTCCAATCAAATTATTGTACTAGCATAGTAAAATTTCCATTTTATTCTATAACCAAGGATACTCAGACACATTAAAACGGGAATTTAGAGCAGCATATTTGTCTTTAGCAATGGGGTTTGGATGTTATATACATATATAAGTAAACAATGAAGTTTTTCTATACAGACCTGATAGTTAATGATGGTTTTCAGAGATAACTCTTTTGTTTAAAGCAATGCTGCATTTTGGACTATTTTCAAAAAATTATTTTTCTACTAAACCTACAAAGCTTTTGCAATGGTTAAAATATGTGCATATTTGGAGCAGAAACAATTGCCAGGTTTATACTGGTTGAAAGTCTGACCAATATCCCTAAGTGACATTCTGGGAAATATGCAAATGATTTTTTAAGTTATTTTAGAAATAATGGTATTTGACTCAGGAAGTTTATATTAAATACAATCTACAGTGGACTTACAGTGAGAACTTCACTTTGGCTGATGGAAGATAAGAATAAAGATGAATTGAGCTTTGTGTATATATCCACAAGCTCAGACAGCTTATTTCACATAAAATTCCTACATAAGGCAGGGTTTCATATCAGTCCCAATCCAACTGGATCCTAGATTTTTAGGTCACATTTTACAGCTGGCAAAATACAGAGGTAATATTTACAAATATTAACTTCAGGCTCTTGGAGCTAAAACATGTGACACGATACACAGAGATAATATGGGAATTAGAGCTTCTTTCTGGAATATTCAGAGTTTGGTACTTCTGCAGAGTACTGTTGTGTGGTTTTTTTCAACAGTAGTTTGTGTCAGAAAGGGCAAATGCTGTTCACAAAGTAAACATTGACATTTATGGAAAAAAAATACCCCAAAAAAGTTGTCCTCAAGAGTGAGAAACCCCAAATGTGGTGGTGTCAAATTTAAAGTATTTCACTTCAGGTCTCAAAGCACCCCTGAACAAGAGATATAATTTAAAGCAAAGTTAATGCTTGAGTGAAGCTATTGTGAAATCTGACCCAAAGGCATGCAAAGACAAGACATATAGAAATAGTGAAAGAAGTTTTAAGTATTTGTGAAAGACATGCTTGCTTTGAGTTTCTCCATCACAAGCTCTCCCAAGCTCCACTGTAATACATGATAAAAGTACTAATATAGGAAGTTATAATTATTGTCCTTTTCCTGTGCTATGAATCTACATATATTCTTCCACTAAATTCTGTGTACTCTTCTATTGAAAACTTGTTCATAAATACACCAAACAAAACATGTTTTCACTTTGAAAGACTTTCCCAGGTTTTCCCCTCCCTATTTAAGTTTTTCAGCAAATACATTCACACTATGTCCTTTGGTATACCAAATTGTTTTGAAAGAGTTTTTCATAAATATAAATACAGCTACTGCAGCACCCTTTCACTGTATGAAGCTTGAAAGAACTTGGCAATGACCTGATTTTCATACATTGAAGCTGCTGTGTTGCTAACCAGTATCCTCTCAGTGTTGCCTTGTGCACCTTCCTTCCTCCACCAGTCTTTCCTCTTGGACAATGTTACCAGACTGGACAGTGATGATGAATTCTGTCACATTTGAGTGACATAATCCAGACCAACCATTCTTAGGTATTAGTATAAAATAATATATTAATGCTAACAACAATCTGAAGACTTCTAGCTCCAACAATTAAAATTAATTTTCTTGGATTTTCCCAGATAATTCTATTCTTTTTTTCTGATTAATAGACATTATTAATTTCCCAAAGTAGGTTTTTAAAGTGCAGTATAAATTAATTTTAATGTTTTGTATAAGAGAAAACTGCTACTGCTTTTAAAAATAAAATCATGACAGAATTTTAGTCCTTACAAGCTTCCTGTTCATTGCAAGCTTGTAAATTTTTAAAAAAGAAATATGTATACATTCCTATTCAATAACTCTAAGGTATATCTTTGTTTTGCTGTTCATTTTTTTATCTCTCAACAACAGAAATCAATGCTCTGTTGTGGGAAAAAGTGAACTCAATGGCTGATTTCATGGATCTATCTTTGTCTAGTACCATTGTGTTAGATGGAGCTCATTTTACAAGGAGCAAGTAGACAAAAAAATAAGCAACCACAAACAATTTCTTCTTCTCCTTAGAGCATAAAATTGTTAAAATTCAAATTGTGACCATTCAAAAATGGGCTTGGAATCCCCAAAAAACCACTTAGCATCATGTGAATACCTGTGGTCTTTTGTTGGTTTGTCAGCTTTGTAGTCAGCCAGAAAAATGGCTGGCAGGGTAAGGGGAAGTGCAAGCAGGGACGTTCACTCAAGATAAACCCTAAACAAAATACTGTTTTAAAATTTCAATTAAACTGGAAGTTTAAAATTTTGCCTTGTTTGAGTCAACAAAGAATCTTATCTACATTTCCTGCTCAGTTTCTGGAGGAGACTATTGGGGCCCCATATATGTCTCCCACTCCAAGGTTTTGTCTGTGTGAACGTCTGTGAGATCCAGAAGGGAAGAGCCAGTCCTTCCCCACTCCCTTGCTGGAGCTATGGGACAAGGCTTACTTGGCTCCTGACTTAATCAAAAAATAAAATACATTTACCATTCCTTCTGTTCAGAGGTTAAAACACTAACTTTTTAGACTTTTATAAGAAATTCTTCTCATCTTTCCATTGAACCACATTGCTGACATAAATGTGTTCACAAAAGCTTTTTCTGGGATAATACCAGTTTAAGCAAGTCTTCTCCCCATGTTCATATTTCTTTGCATGGTGATGCAGCAAAATTAATTGAAACACTGAGCTCAGTAGTAAGACTCCAAAATAAAATTCACCAAAGCCAATGAGTCAGAATGGCCACACAGACCATTTACACCAGCCCAAGAACAGGAGGGATGTGAGGACTGAGTACTAGCCACTTCCTACAGCAGTGAAGTCCTCTTATTTTTTGGTAGTAAGGTCACTTCTAAACTTGAGGCATTCATTTATATACAGAAATAAGTACTTTCACCTTTTAATTTGAGGCATGCTTTTTGAAACCTTGGCCATAGTGCAAATTCAGTGAAATAAATAATTTAGAGTAATGCCAAACCACTAATTTTCTAGAACAATTTAATTAAACAATAGACTACAGAAGGAACTAAAGAGTATTTCTTGCAAGATACTTTATATTTGAATTAATTCTGTGTGTGGGACAGTGCTTAATATATTCATTTATTATATCTGTTAGCAGCTATGTGTTGTCTTAAAAAACAAACTGCGGCATAGGATTTCAAAAGCAAGGGCTGCAGTTGGAATGTCTATGTAGTGGTTCTGAGTTGTTGAGTATAATTTTAAAAGCATTAGTTATACCAAAATATTTTGTTAAAAGGGACCATTATGCAAAAAATTGTACCTGTGAAAGAGCCCTAGGAAGACAGCTACCAGGCTTGCTGCTCAACTGGTAAGCTTTGTACCTTGGCTGTGAGGGATGGAAGAATACGAGTCATCCATGCATGCTTCACAGAGTGTTTTTTTAATAATAGTTGTTGCCTTTCTGAATAACACATCTGGGCCTAAAGTTGAATGATATTTGTCACTGCAGGAATAGACCTTAAACAGTTGTTTTCTCCCAGTTCACTTTAGAAGGTCAGCTTAACTGAACATTCAGATGTACATTTCCTTTTTCCATAAAGCCTGAGGGCTGTGATCTAGTGGGGTTTGTTCAATTTATCAGTATGGAGTGAAATTTGTTTGTTAAAACAAACATAAGGAACTCCTCTACGATTTATGACCACATAATGGAACTTGTGAATGACTCTCTTGCCTCTTAGTAAATGGAATATGTGGCACAAAGATAGCCTTCATTTCCCCCATCTCTACAGTGTTTACTTCGAGTTGACTGAGAGCAAGAAAAAGTAATTTAGAATTGGGTTTTTTTATTCTTTTTGTGTTTCTGTTTTTTAGGTTTGGAATTCTTTGTTTGTTTATTTCTTTTTTAAATTTTTTACTTATTAACTGCATTTTGTAAGAGAATAGAGAATGTTCTTAAAGAAAAAAGGTTAGCTTGTTTCTCTGTTGGTACCTGCTTATAGAGCAGCTGTTTTCGAGTTTCTGTAGAAGGGAGGGCACTTAAACTAAAAGAAATAGAGAGGAGGGATATGGTGACATAGTATGGAGGGATGATACTCCTTTTCCTACTTCCCTGTATGAGTGAATTGCATACAGTGATGTCAGGCAGCAATACAGTGAATGCATTTATTAGTGTATTCACATTTCATTGCCCCCTCTTTGGTCTTTTCACTGATCTCCTTAGCTCATTTTCTCTGTATGCTAGATGCTACTTTCCGTCACCTCCCATGCCTTCTGTCTTGGTCCATCACCTTTCCTTACCTTCAGCATTTCCTGCATTGCAAAAGTCAGGCATGGACTGACCCCAGAAACAGTCCCTCCATCATACTGGCTGTAAATGCATCGTGAAGGTTCAAGGAAAGTTAAGAACTGGGAAACAAGAAAATTTCAAGGCTTGGGAATGTTTCCATTTTATGAGGTAAAAAAAGCGATGTGAGAATAAGAAGAGATAGTTTGACAAAGCAGAACACTGAATGGGGCAAAGAAATTGCATGGGCAACTGCTGTTCATCTTTTTTTCCAAATTAAATGCAGAACGGCATTTGAAAAAAATGGAACAAACCACACAGAATAAGGGAAATTCCTTTTCAAGAAATCCACAATTGTATAATTTGATTGCCAGAAAATATCACTGAGGACATTGGCTTACCAAGATTAAAAATATATGAATAATAAGAATATTAAATTATAGTGTTTAACTGGAAAAAAAGAAAAAATATCCATTGAAACCTCCACAGAAATTTCCTGCAGAAAATAATAAAAGTGTCTTCTTTCCAAAATTTTATATTTTTCTGAAGAAAATTTTAAACTTCCAAAGTGAAAGAGAAGTTTAATAGATACTGTCAGAATTTTTTTATAATTATTTTAACAGAAGTGGATTTTTTTTATAGAAAACACATTCCATTAGCAGAATACCAAATTTCCCATTGTAAAGCAGAAGTCAGCCACTATGTGACAGCAGGACAGATTTTATGTCTGTCTGTTACACTCTCCTCCCTAACAGCTGAACACTATCAGAAATGAGACTATGTGGACTACTAAGCTGCTTCAGTACTGTTGTTCCCATGGTCTGTATTTAGAAAGTTTCCTATTATTTAAACATGCTCTGACTTCTATGCAAAATGTACAATATATTGCACTTATTGTTCTAACATACACATTCTGTTTTACAATCAAATTTTAACTCTCTACCTAAATATCTGTTTTCTGTTACCATTTACAGTAAGAGACATTCACTTTCACCATAACAAACATAAATGAAGCTGAAAAAACCCATACAGATTTTGTGAAATTTTATAACTGTTTCCTCCATTGGTCATCCATTCCTTAATATATTTCCAGATCTATGCACAAGAATAAGTTTTTTCCCAGATTAGTGAACAAAACGGCTCACACGTTTAAAGCAATAATTTGACAGAAAAATTTAGAGGTTTTTTTTCTGTAAAAATATATATTTATAAGGTTTTTCAGCTGAGCTTACTATACTCATGAGGCTTAGAATATAATTTTATACAAGAGAGAACTACCCAAGGTTTTGGGAGAGCAATATTTTCCATATTATTGGGTACAGTGGGACTAGCAAAATCAGGAAAGTCATGTTTTATGAGTTTAAACAAAAATCAAAGTTACATAGTGATGCTAAACATCCCCCTCTGTTTAGTGGGGTACTTCTAGTAAAAGAGCCTAGAATGTTTAACAACTATAACTTTGAACTTTGCATTTCTTCTAAACTGTTATAAACTAAGCACCTGATTTGGGGAGAATAACTGGTTACAACTTTGTGCAAATCTCTTTAAATTGCTTTTCCTTAAGACATTTTAGAGCCAAGCACTTTATATACTGGGAAAAAAAAAAACCCTGTGTGTCCTACATCTGTTCTTAAAATCTCTGACCTGACTCATGTTTTACTCCAGAAGAAATGCGCTTTGTCCTGAATATACTTTCTCAGATGAATTGCAGTTCAGAATGCACAAGAGGTATAAGTTGTCGTGTTTTGGTGGCAATCAGTTCTGACACCATTTGATTGATAGCAAATATTTAGTAATGCAAAGGGTACCTTAGCAGTGTATGAAAATTCTAGCTTTGACCAAAAGTGGCTTGAGAGGACATAAGAAATTGAAAAACTATTTTCTGTATCATTGAAATTCTGATAATTTTTTATACTTCTGCAAATCAGAACTGTCAATGTGTAGCTGGTATACTCTTCTTACATACAATATTGATGAAAGCTTTAGAAAAAAATCCTTACTTGATCTTTAAGAGCTAAGATATGCTTGTTCACTTGTTTGTTTATACTTAACTTGAAATTTACCTTAGGATCTTAAGAACCTATATTAAATTAAACCCAACTTCTTTAATGTGTAAATTAATGATTCAGAAGTCATAAACAGCACTGGCAGAATTTTGGGAAATATTTTGATGTCACTTATAATAGTAAAGGAGAAAATATTTTGTTTTGCCTACAAAGAAAAAGTCATGTATAGCAATACATATCTTAAAGCATTACAATAATGCAAAGTTTCGGAAGGCAAATGTGTATTGCAAACTAACAAACAACTCCACTAAAGTTACCAGACAGAGGTTTGTCTAGTTAGTTTAAGTTAAATATACTAGAGAACTAAATAGAGCTTAAAAAATATTTAGTATACATGTTCCTGTATTCCTTTAAATCCTTTAGCACAGCTGGTGTCAAGATGACCTAACCTAACCATTTAGAAACAAAATATTGTGACACTTAGACATAAATGGAAAAACAGCATGATCCATTTGGGGCTGGGAAGCGTCCACAAACTTCATATGAACATCCTCATTACATAGTCCCAATGTGGTTATCAACTTTAGCTTCAGAGCAAAGCTCCACAGATGAAGGATACACTTTCTCCCTCTTTTATTGATCAATTATTACATACACATAAATGAAGCATCATGAAAAGCCATTAAGATAAAAGTTTTAATTTGTTGTGCCAGTATATCTCTAGCTGCTTGACCTGAAGTTTTTTATTATGACATACCACATGCTAGAGGGCACAAGAGACCATTTTGATTGTGTAGTTAAAGGAACCTATTAGAAATATGAAATCATTATTTCTGGAGTACTTGAGATTTTTTTTTTTTATTTTCCTGTGGACAGCTGCTGGCTATAGAACTGAGGGAAATTTAATTCAGGAAAATATCCTCAGTAATGGAGCCAGAGAGGCTAAATTGGAGTGGTAAATATTGCTAAGCCATCATTACTTGCTAAATAGATATTAGTCATCTCTATATTTTTACTGCATGCTGAAAGTTCTAAAGAGTCATTGCTTGTGATACCTTCTTAAACAAAACAGAAATATTCATCCTCTAAAACCAGAGAAGTCTGCCAAGGTAGCCTTGAGGGTCTAGTTTTAAACCCCTGAAGTAAAAGAATTCCACAGTTCAAGGATTTAAGTGGAAATAAAATATAAGCCAGGCTCAGATTTTCCTCCAAGGCTACAGTGGTGGAGAAACAGATAAATACAAAGAGAGAGGGAAGGGCTTGCTTAGGGGAGATAGCATGAGAAAAAGATTTACAAGCAGTGTATTAAAAAAAAAAAATCTAAACATCCAGTCATAAATGATTCACGACTGAGGACTTTCTACACCTCATAGAGTTTATATCTATGTAGGATTTAGTCCAGGGCATGGTTTGTCTGTCTGTACATGCTGCAGATGGGATATTGTAACTCTCATACTTTATATTGTTTTATTTTTTTTTCCAGAAAGAGAAAGAATAGTCTTATTTGGAATATTTGTCTCTAGAGAAGTGCTATTTGATTAAAATTACCCAAGTATAAATAGAAGAATCATGGTAATTAACCTTATGGAGGCAATAAAAGCTAAAACCTTTTATCAAAGCTTATTAAAGAAAAACTAGTTGGTGTCCCTTGTATTTCATTAGTTTGTGTATTTTGTCTGAGAGAGGAACCCATCACACCCGAAAGCAATAAGTGTTATTTGGGAAGAAACAAGTTGGCTGTGTGTGGAAGATAAAGTCTAAGAATGATGTTTACCATCAAAAGAGGTCTCAAATTGCAACACTGGGGGAAAATCTCTCCTGTCACCAGAACACTGACTTCTGGTAGACGACAATATGTACTTCAAGTTCACATATGTCTTTACCATTGATTATAGAACAGTGCATACCTCTTTCCACTTAATTTTGGCAGCAACTGGTATAAAGCACCAAATCCACATGGCAGAACCAAGGCACAGAGGCAAAGATGTGTCTCAAATGCATAATAGTTTCAAATGCATATAAGTCAAAAATAAGTGGGTAGATCAGATTTCTGCTTGTTCTGAGTCCATTTCAGATGAATATGAGGGACTGCTAATTGGGAGGCCAAACTGAAAATGCAGTCCAGGGATTCAGAAAGTCTGAGTTAACACCAGCAACTCAAACTGAGGTGTAAGGAATCAATCCTGTCTCTTAAGAAATTTATTCAGGTAGAACAAAAGATGGACAAAGCACAATTCTAGTTGTAATTTCGACAGGTAAGAATCGAAAACTTTTCAGCTGTGAGCTCTGAAAAAATCCAGATGGTACATACAGCGTGCTGCAGACTAAGAAATGAGTTCTCAGGGAAGACCTTGAGCAAAAATTATTGACATTTACATGCAAGCTTATGATCTGGAGGGCAATGATCATGGTGAATAGGTGTTAGAAATATGTTTTGTTTCATACTCCAATATGCATCTGTATATTAATAATAGCAAAAGTAGAAATTTGATGGATTTACTTACAGGTACTGATAAGTTTTAACATTGTTTAATATTTCAGAGTGAATTCAGAGTACATATATGTATTAAAGAAATACTTGTTAGTAGTGCACTAATATAGTTTTTTTCTATATGAAGCAAAAGGACATTAATAAATCTGCAAACCTTTAAAAACTGGGTTTTTTAAATTATTTTAAATTCTGGGTATTTACCCTATGTAATGGTTTTTTTGGCAGCATAAAGAAAGCACGTCTAAATACATGCTACCACATGCATTATTGTACCTGGTCAGGAAGTGCTCAAAAATTAACACTACAGTATCCTTGATGGCTCAGACATTGTCATCTCTGCTATCTGAAGTTAGAAGAGGTAAAGATACCCCATTTAGAGAGATGAGAATCCAGGTTGCAAGCTCATATTGTGAAAATCCAGTAACACAGAAACAATATGTTGTAATGACCTATTTACTTAGAGTTCATTATTCAGCTGCCAGACCTCCCTGCACTGTCTTGATAGAGCTCCAGATGGAATGTGTATCCCAGCCAGGAGGCAAACTGAGCTGTGACTTCAGCTGTTAACAGGACATTTTTGTTTGTGGAAGAATTGTTTTTCTCTGTCATTAAAAGGCACCTAAACAAAGAGGTTGTGATTCTGTAAGTGGTGATGTAATGTGGTCTGTGACATAGTGACTGTTCTAATTATAATGGCATGCTGAACTGCTACTTCATCATCTTTTGTCTTCAACCAACCAATCCACAGCTGGACTGCAAAAAATTTATTAAAAAGAAATCTTTTTTTGTTTTGTTTTTAGCTACTTGATCAAAAAAAGAAAGTTACCATCATAAAATTCCCTTGGTTTATGCCAGGAGCAAAGATGAATTTGTATTGGTAACCAATCACAGAGAAATTAGTTTATGGAAAATAAATTAGTTTATTGTGCTGTGCTCTGATATATTCTAAGCATGGAAGGGCTACTTATACCACCTTTGGCCAGAAACCGCAGGCAAGTTCAAGCTCTGTCATCTTTCTGAGAAGAGTATGAAAGAGCACTCTGAAGCCACAATTGCTATAGCCACCTCTGAGCAGTGCAGAATGCACATTTCAAATTGTATCTGATCACAAAGAAGGCAGCTGGGATGGCACAACACGCAAATGCAATTAAAAACCGAATGAACACTCAGGTGTCTGCAGCAATATTTGAGAGAATCAATTAAAAAATTACAACCCATGCAAGAAAGGAACAGAACAAACCAACAGAGACAGCAGAACAAAGAGGTGTTCATTCTTGTATGAATGTCGTACTACAAGCACAAATATTTTGCAATAATCTGGCCAAACACAAGTGGATGTTTTTTTCTGTAGCCCTAATGAGAAAAAACAAACAAACAGCAAACAAAAATTTTTCTGCAGTGTATCAATTTTCTAACTGTATTTGAAAAGACATCATCCTCCCATTTCTTTCTCTTGCAACACATTTCTAAGTGAGGAACACAGGGCTCCCTTCTGACAATGTCCTTAAAGCAGGCCATCTACCCCAGTGAACTAGTATTTCCTAGTCCAAAAGATGTTGACACCAAAACAGCTGAAGAACTACTTAAAGTAAATACCATCCAATGGAAAAAAATTAACCAGCTCATTTAAGCTGGGAAATAAAAGACAGACTTTACATGTCAGAGGAGGATCTGTACCAGTTTTTAAACATAGACAGCATTTGCAGTAAAGATTTCTCTTTCTTAAGATGCTTAACCAATTCAGAAGTGGGACTTTTATGGTTACTTAGTATATAGGGGAGTGGATGCTTGATGTCCAAGTCAGCCTTCTCTTATATAAGTCTGTGTTGTACATAGCTTTTTTTTTCTCAGTCTTGAAATTGTTTTCCTCTTAGAGATGGAAATATCCAGCAGAACTCTCATAACATTTATAAGGAGCTGCTATGTATCAAAAGGTCTGGGAATCCTAAGTGGACCTAAACTTGAAATGTAACTTGAAAAAAAATGCAGCTCAAGTTTATTAGACAAGAAATTTACTCATTTGAAGTAATGTATGATTCTCAACCAAGCAAAGTTTGGGCATCTCTCTTCTAAAGGTCAAAAGAAGGTTACATGGTCTCTTCAAAGCTCCCTTATTAACCTGGATAGATTGACATTGAGGATAACCATGTACTCTAGGTATTTGTATTCTTTATTTATCTGTTTAGACTTTTTTCCCTACTGGTATCTTTCAGATTCTCTGAGCATATTAAAACTGTTAAAAGTACATCTTTTAAACAAAACACATCAAAAAGATCATAAAAAAAGACAAGCCTCTTAAAAAATCTCCTAAAATGTATTGAACATTTTAAAGAGTGTGCACAAAAATCATATGAGGCCAGGAAAAATATTTCATTTCCCTGGGAAAATGAAATCTTCAGTTATCTGTTGTTTATGTTGTTGAAGCACTGAACAGTACACTCAATTTTAATTACGATAAATAAAATTTTTATGCATTCACAGTGATCTTATCTTCCTTACAAGGGTTATAATGATACCGATTATGTTTATGGCAAATTTCCAAGTGACTTCGGGGGGCACAAGATAAAACCCCATGGTCACTGTCACCTCCTTGGTTTGTATATGAACATCTGGAAGATTGTAATGCTCTAATGTGAGTGCAACATTAAAGTGTACAACCCTATATCTAATAACCAAATTCAGGAGTTTAGTATCAAATTTTGAAATGTGTGTGTGTGTATGTTTGCAGAGGGTGGGGGAATCACTTACCTATCAAACTGTTCAGTGCAAATTAAACCAGCTGCATTTAAACTCAGACATTTCAGCCACGTCCTTCATGTCTAACAATACTTTTTTCACAAGTTGATAGTAGTGGAAATTCAGGGGAGAATTAGTTCAAGCAATGTATAAGCAGAGTAAGAAACACACAAGAGTTTGTTAAGTAAAGCCCAAGTGGGAAATTAACCTGGACTTTAGAGCCACAAATGGGAAGACATACCAAATATAATATGAAATCATATTTTAATATCACATTGAAAAATCCCAGACTGGACTGTCTTTCAGTTAGCAAGTCAGTGGGGAAGTATACAGTTACATTTCATTACAATGCTAGTCAGTAGGGCTATGTCTCCAAAAAAGGATTAAGTCCCCTCTCCCTCTCATACACTGGTTCATGGCTAATGAACACACAAATTAAGTCATTACAAGATGTTGCTATTACTCTGTGGCCTGGCTACTTCAAGACCTTCATGGTTTTTATATTCATGGTAATGAGGGAAATTCTTAACCCAATAAAGAGTACAGAATTTCTTCTTCACTGAGGCCCACGTTTCACCCACAGATACAGATACTCGCAATGTTTCCACATATAACTCCCGTTCCTTTCCCCAAGGCAAAACAAGTCCAGACTTAAGAGCAAATGTAAAACACTCCTCTTTACAAAAACCTTATTATCTAGGGAATATGCTGCGAAAAAGAAAAAAAAAAGAAAAAAAAAAGGGGGGGGACACTTCTGAAAATTTTGATGTGGAAACCACCATGGCAAGGGAAACAGAAATGGGAAAATATTGCTGTTTATGCTAGGGAGAGTTCCAATGCAATGAGAAAAAAAGTCACTCAGAATATTATATACTCAAATAAAAATATCTATATCACTAGAAAAGGAAGGAGTAAGGAGTTACAGGTTCTGTGAGTACCATTCAATTTTGAAGTGCATAAATTAAGACGGTGGACTACAGAAATAGGAGGTGTTTTGGTTTGGTGTTCTTGAAATAGAAAAAAATCGCATGCTTGTTCTTCACCGTCCTTTTCTATTTTCCTTGCATTTTATTGTATCTAAAATCTTTAAGATTGAACTAAAGTAAAATCCTTCCACTAGATGTAACAAATGTGCAGCTACTGTATAATTAAGTCTTTCTCCTTCCCCCTTTGATGCTCTGATTTCCCTGTAAATGATAGTTTGCTTTTCTTACTTAAGCAATAAAGGAATTCTGCATACTTAATGCATTCTGGAAAACCTCCCATGTGGATCTGTGTTTTTGTGGGTATATGATGAAAAGGTAGACTGGAACATATTATGAATTTATCAGAAACCCAGAGGGGTAATATGAAAACAAAAGGGTGGAATCCAAGGCAGGTGCAAGTGCAATGAACACTGGTTTGCTTTTCAGATGGTTACTTGTTCTTTGTTTAAAACCACAGAACTTGGAAAGGAGTCAAACAAAATCAGATGTATTATAGAAAGTTGAAAATAGCCTTGACTTCAGTTTGCTTTTTAATCATCAGCAAGAAAGTGGAGAGGGAAATGAGTTCTTCTCCTTATCATTTACAGTGATCTTTCCTGAAAACCAAACCCAGAACATACTGTACCTATTACAAAACCATGGACAACTACAAATGTTTCCATAAAGCACTTAGCAGTGAACAAAATATGGCTAAACAGAACAAACTCATTGCAAAGGTTAAACTTTTTTATTGCCCCATCATCAAAAATCAATTTCACTCAAAGCTTGTCCTTCTGTCTGCTCCTGGCCATGCCCACCCTCACTCAGGCACATTGAAGAACTGTTCAGCACATGAATAAATAGGAGGTACACTGATTTGCAGTTGCCTTGCTTTTCAGGAGCTCTTGCAAGTCAGAGGAGCCTGGACAATAATATATAGGATGTAGCCTTGTGCTTATGGACAGGCTTGTTCTGTAAGTCACAGCAGACCCAGCGTTACAAACTGATTTGAGCCATTGTTTTCTGACACACCTAAACAATGGCAATGAATTCTACAGTCCAATTACATTTAAAAAAATTAATTTAAATTATTCTTTCCCTATTTGTTTTGAACCTGAAATATGGGACTTCTATATGATAAAATCTATTTTGTTTATTCTGAGAGTGCCCTCGTAGTATGCTCAATTGACATTGTCAGCAATCACTGTACTTCAGTTGCCTCTTTTCTAGGCTGAGGCATCTTAGTCTACTTAATTATTCTTCACATGGAAGCTATTCCTTATTTTTCAATATCTATTTTGTCATTCTCCCCATCTTTAGCATTTTTTCTACAGCCTCATTGAGGAGACAAGGGATGCACATGGACAAAAGGAGAGTTTGTCTTTAATTCTCTATCTTTTTCTTTCTAATTCCTAATAACTGATTTACTCTTCCTATTACTACTGAATATGGAGCTGACTTTCTCATGTGCTTGTAACTCCTTAATCTTTTTCTTCTTTTTTCTTCTTTTTTTTTTCTTTTCAACACTTAGTTCAAGTCCCTCCAATATGAATGTAGAATATAGGCTGTTTCCTCACATGTAACTCTTCACATTGTCAGTGTTAAATTTCTTTTCTGAGTTTACTACATTAGTACTCAGTATCAAGAGAGCTTCTCTCAACCCAATGTAAACTTTCTCTTTTAATTCTTATGTTTAACTCCACTGGCAAAATTTGCCATATCCCTACACAGTCTCTGCTCACTAGCTCTTTAGTTCACCCTTACATTTGGAGATGAAGGTGAAATCTCTGTTTCAGCCATAAATCCTCAAAATACAACTATATCCCGAGGGGAAGAAAAACTGAAGAAGAAGACTCTAAGAACCATCATGGATAACAGCGAAAGAATTTAATATATCAAGGCTGAGAAAGAAAGGAGATGAGAGTCAGCCAAAGCACTTGAGAAAGTCTAACACCTGGTCACTGACAGTACTATGAACTAACAAGCTCCAAAAAACAACGAATTTTAACTGTTTTATTTCTTTTCTAAGAAGAAAAAATGATTTATAAATGAAGCCACTAATCCTCAGAGGAATTTTCCTCTCAACAATCAAATGGTGACAATTTCTTTTAAGTTTGCAATAGCCTTAAAATTATTCTCTTACAACACTGATTTTGTCACTATTAAATTTTAGCACTGAAGTTTAATTGCTTTTCTTACACAAACAGATTTTGAAATAGAGGTAGAGATGGAAAACTTAAAGGCTTTCTTATAAAAGTGTCGAAATATATTTTAAATTTGCTTTCTGATATTATTTTTATGTAAGCGTTATGAAGAAAAAAACAGACTGTTACTTTGGGAACCAGCATAGACTTATCACTGGGTGCTCAATTCAATACCTATTAATGCTTAAACATATGGTATTAATTCTGCATTAATTCTGTCAAAAATGATATCATACTCCGAACGTCCAAATTATGACATCACTAAAACAACTTTGCTGTTCGTGGGTTTGGAGCACGACAGTGCCAGAGTTGACTAGAATTTATTCATGCAGCTGATTCTGACAAGTTCTTTTTAATTAGTTCATGCCCTCATAATGAACAAGAGTCTGTGTTTTTGAAGATTTGCCAGAATAGTTTCTATTCTCTTCGACTTAAGTGCCAAATGCATACACTCCTTTATACTATTTATACCTTTGCCTATAATTACTGTTCCCTAAGGTGTGATTGTCCTATTTCATAAGAGTTTGTGCAGCTGCCAACATGAAGATGTAAATAAATTGTAATACCGTTGCTATGAGGTGTAAAAATCCCACAGCTCATATCCAGACCCTTGTATAATAAACTCAAGTAAACATTCCATTTCCTGTAAGCGATTGTGGTTTGTGACTAGATTTTAAAAAGCAGTGCAGCAAGTCATCACTTTTTTAATGATTTGCTGAAAACAAAGTCTGAATGTATGAAACAAAAAACAGATATGTATAAACATCTATTTTCATGAAGGAGAAATATCTACATGCAAAGATGAATGCCTTGCTGTTATTTGAGAGTTTTAGGAAGCTGGTATCATTTCTATTTGCTAAGAAAAGTCCTGAGGTGCAACTGATATGCCAAAAGCCGAGGCCAAACACTTCTGCATAAAGGTGGTCTGAAGGTCACCTCTGCACTATATTGAACTTGATGCAACCTTTGCAGAGATACTCTCAGCTCCCTGTGTTTTTCTAAGATTATGTAGTTTTGTGCATTATGAGTTGAACACCATGGCCAGAGGTGACCACAACAAGATTTGTTCAGATCCATCCTTCCAAAGCAGTGAAAAGTTGTAGAGCAGGAGGTCCTTCCTTTCAGTGCCATTCACACCTCATAGGCCAGGCAAGATGTTTTCTCCCTTGCTTTTATGAGGAAAACAGCCATGCTGTACTGAAGATTATGGTTTGTTAGTTTTTCCTCAACTGATGGAGATTAAACAACTATTTTACTCCATTTTACTCCTCTTTTCTTGTGATGGGATATGTTCTGCTGTCTGTCCTCCAAACCAAGTTACACCTACGGTATAAACATACCATTTGGTATGAGATGATTCACGGCAAAGGCAGGCACATTTCAGTAGGAGGCACTAGTCCAATAGTGGTGACAGACACACTGTAAAAGTTTAAATGCAAAAACATATCAGCACTCACATCTTTGCAGTAGAGAGGTTTTGCATATGTTAGCAGAGCAGATAAATGAAATGTTGGGTGAGGTGGGAATAAGATGAGCACACAAGTCATGTATGTCTGACTTCATGAGTTAAGTTGAACACCGAGCAGCAATAAAATCTTCAGGCCACTTTACACCAGCAGGTGTTTTACATCATGACACAAATAAGCTGGTTTACCCATGCTGCAGCTCTTTGCTGGAGTCACTTTTCTCAGTGTCAATAAAGACATTGCCTAAAGATCACAAATTCACATGCCCCAGCTTCAACTGGAAAATGCAGCTAAAACTACTATTTTTAATTGACAAGTTGATGCTTTCACGAGGCTTGGACAGTAGATCAGGAGCTGGGTCACAGCATTTAATTACAGCTTGGCACTAAACTCTTTCAGGACTGCAGTTAACTCATTTTACCAACTCGTCCTCCCTCCTCTGAACACAAAGTGCCCATGGTGAGGGCTGTTCCTTGACCACACACTTATGCAAAAGCTTTTCACTGGGGCCTCAGTTGAAGTTGCAGCTGTACGCAGCAGCATAATATGAAATATTTTAAAACATTAACCAGCACCTACATATCTTTGACTTTTAAACTCTGGTATTTTATATTCTAGCAAGTCTAGCATAGATAAAAAAAGGCCACATCCTGTTGGAAAAGGGGGAATCCCATCTCTAACATGGTATAATCTATTTTTGGTCCTAACAAACTGTGGGTTATTGAAATTTAAACCAGTCATTAGCCCAGGACTGAACATTACATGTCCTGGGAATCAGTCCAATGTAATTTGGGGGTGGGAGGGTGGCTCAGAATTCCAGGTTTGTGAGGAAAGCAAGAAATATTTTCCTGGCAGGTTTGTTAAAAAAAAAAAATGGCAGCTGTTCTTAATTGCTGGGAGGGTCAGATTGTTAAAAACAGTCTCAGTGGAAATGGATTAGTGCATGGGAGGATGTCAAGGTGCAAGATAAATGGAATGTAGTCTCTAGTCTGACAGTTTATTATCTGTATAGGAACTCCATGTACTGCATGTATGTACACACAAAACACCTATGTTATGGAACGGTGTAAAGGCACTATTGTTGACATGACTTTGGAATGACAGCATTATTCATGAAAACTAAAGCTGTAAGTAAGTGAATTATGCAAGTTACAGAAACTGAGTGCGACTAAACTCTTTCCATCAGCACCAGAGACTGTATGTTTCCTTTAGGACATTACATTTTTCATGATAATTAGTCTAAAAATGCATAAGTAATTTAAAATTGCCATGTGTTTTCTCTGTGGTTTATGTTCTTCTCTCTGTAAAGGCAGATTTGTTCTCAAAGTATATCATGAATCTGTATCCTTCAGAAGGCAAAATGAAATAAGACTCATTCTTATAGATTAGATATCTCATAAATCAACATATAAAATACAGGACTTGGAGTATCACACAGGAATATCATTATATCCTTCCATCAGACACTCTTCAATTAATGTTGTTTTCATTATCAGACTTGTTTGACAGGGCCTTGGTGTATGTCACATCAACCCCTTCATTCAGATTTCAGTATCGGTTCTGTTAAAATAGGTCAGACTACTGCAGTGCAGAGGTCTGACTGAGGGGAAGAACTACATTTGTTTAGAAATAGGAACAGTATTTGCATAGTGTAACTGCGGTCTTACTGTGACACCATTCAGTTTTCGTTTCATCTTATGCATAAGGACCATCAGGTATAATTAGAGGAGTTGTCTCTGTTAGACAGAGATAGTCCTGTTTAAATGGTGAATGTTACGAGGAGGTAAGCAAATGTGACCAGTGTAATGTCTGCATTTGGAGCCAAAACCAGAGCCTGCTGGTAAGACCCTGCTGCATTCAAGTCAATGTTAAATCACTCACCAACTCAGCAGGGGTGAGGGGAAAGGGCAGATCTTCATTCTGATGCTGGTAAACCTGCTCTTCATTCAGTGCCACGCAGTAGCTCCTGCCTCTTTTGCCACTTTCTGCTCCATTTCTTCTCTGTATCCATGCCATATCAGTCCTTAGCCAGGCCTTCCTCATTTTCCCAGCAGCCTCTCATGAGGGGTTTGCTTCAGCTTCAAGAAAAGCAAAAAAGTTAGGAAAAAACTAGGAAAGCAACTTTATCTTTTTTCCTACTGATTATTCTAATGAATTCTTCCACTTACAGCCACCTGCAATTCTCTGAGTGACTCAAGTACTTTTTAAACATTTGCTGCTGTTTCACATTTCAGCTTAGAATCACAAATCCCATGAAATTGTACTCTCCTACTAACAGTTCGGCTACCTCTTTTTTCTGAGTTCTTAGAAGGCCTTGTGAACTGATGTTTTCCAGCTTATCTGTTTATTGACAGTGAATTCCTTTGATTAATATTTTTTTCAGATACCCCAGCCTCATTGAAGGCTCCTGACACAAACACTGTTTATTTTTCTCTATCTGTATTATGCATAACTTCTTAAGGATGAAGGAATTAATCATCCAGTTTTCCCACACAGTTCCCAAGACAGATATACAAGCATACTTGTTAGTATTTTCGGTTGTATTTTTGATGACTCATCATCTTATACCTTACCCTTTATCTCCATAATTCTCAAATTCCATAATATCTGGTTCTTTTGTTGAATTGGGCTAGATTGCTGTTTTCTGAAAGCTACCATTTTGTCTTAAGTAACATCTTGAACCTTGCAATCTACCTATACTAGTTTTGAAATGGCTTTCTATTTTATTTTTTGTTAAGGTGCATTCATTCCTCTGTTACTCCTGGGATGCCTAAGAAGCCTCCATGCTGAGTCTAAGGATTTTAGTTTCCTCACTTTTGACTTTAGGGTTTTTTAACTAACTTTCCCCTTCAAAAAAATTTCATTATCAAAAGTTAAGTGTCACAGTCCCACATTTGGTTCAATCACTCCCTTGAGAATGTTGTACTTAATTGTGCTGTGGTCACCATTAATTAGCGGCTCAGCAATAGTTAATTCTCGAACCAACACTTGAATATTACATAGGACAGAGTAACATTCCCTCATGTGTGCTGTAGAACCTACTGCTATAAAAATTACAGTCTGAGAGGTAAAGAAGTTCTCTTTCTAAATCGTCCTTTGGAAAGGATGAGTTTCTATGCAGATATTTGAAATGCCCCATTACAACAATATATTAGTCTTGGTTGTCCTACTTGTGCCTGCTGACACTTTACACCTCAACATTAATAATATATTTTTGAAATATAGGAAATTCTGTCATAGGTTATTTTAACTGTAACATGTGCTTTCGTACTGAATTGAGTTGCAGTATCAGAATCCTCTGCATGGCAAAAGGTTTGAAAATGTTGCTAAAGAGTGTAATGTTGCTATACAGTTCTCAAACAACATTGCTCAATATTATTTTAATTATTTGATGGTTAATAACTTAGAAACTGCACTAGTATTCTAATAAACAGAAATATTTTGATACATCTATTGTATTAATTCTTCCTGTGTTTACTTCTGCATTCACTGAATTCCTCTGCATTATTTTGATATAGTGCTATTTCTTTATTGTTATATTAGGCTCCCCACAGCTGACAGATATCCTCCTACTCTTTAAGAACTTGTCAGACTATACTAATGTGAAAAGAAACATCATTCATAGATGTTCAAAATAAAGACATCTTATACTAACCTTTCCAGATAGTTTTTTTAATTTTGTATTCTATTTACTGAAAATATATCTCCTTTTTCTAACTTTTATCTAACATTAATATGTTGGCAAGAAAAGAAAAACTTATGAGTTTTTTACTGTACACTTGTAATGTGACTATAATTACATTTTAATTGTTTCCTGGACTTAAAGAGATTAAATTGTTTAGAATTATTTCTGTAGTGAAGAGTTTCTGTATTGAAGTACTGTTCTGAAGCATCTGATTTCAGTAGGTTTAGACACTTGCATATCTTTAAGAGTCTGGCCCTGATCCCACTAGAGAGCAGACAGATGCTCACAAACAACAGCAAAGATACTATTTTCAAAAGAGATGGCTGAAAGACCAAGTGCTTAGAGGAGTTAGACTTCAACCAGACATGTCCAGTGTGCTGATACTCCACCTTTCGTAATTTAGGAGGCTCCACCAAGTCTGGTAGTCGCTGCTTTTCCTGTAGAATTCAGCTCTGCAACTTCACATGGTCCGGCAAATGCACTAAATGAGGGTCTTTCACTCCTCAGATAGAACTAAAATATTCTACAGCCCGACACAATCTGTTTAAATGGAAGAAATGAGAGAAGGGTGAAGGCAATGGCCTCAGTGATGCCAGGAGAACCCAACTGACTTACATGCCTGTATGTAATGGTCTATAATGTTCTGTGTAGTATGTTTTTCTACTTTCACTGAAATTCTCCACATATGACCAGTCATACATGTCAAATAACTAGCATAAAGCCTTATAATGTTTAAAATGCAGGAAATTGTCTCCTTATGGTTACTGTTTGATACCTAGTCAGTGAACAAGTACAGCGCTGCATTCTAGATTTTGTTAACAAATGCCTTTGTTTGGGAATGTTTATACATAAAAGACTCATTCAGCCCTGGATATAGATAGCTATGATTTAAATTTCAGACTGTGAAATTCCTTCCCAGAGTAAAATATACACACACCTCCCAAAAAAGGAAAAAATAAAATAAAATAGCAGAGGTTTGGGTATTAACATTGGATTTTAACAAGATTGCTTCCAAAGACAGAAAAGGGAAATAAGTCCAGTGACGGTGGAAATTCCAATGTCTCAGGTGAAAAAATGCTAATACAGCTTTTGGATATGGTTTTAAGCTTTGCCAAGGAGGAAATGGAAAATTAAGAGGTTCTTGGAAAATGAAGAGGTTTTGACAGAAGATCAAGACACTGACTCAAAAGATCCTGAAATTCTACAAAGGCTATTGCCAGCTTGCGTCAGTGAGAACAAGTGGAAACAAACCAAAGAAATTTATCTAGTTACATTGGCAGCTAAACCTAAAAGAGAAAGAAAAATGTGTTTATTCTTAAATTTTGTAATACCTCCGCAGCTTTTCTCTCTCACTTCGGCCCTGATTTTTTTGTTCCCCTAAAGTATTTTTATTCTCTTTTTGTCTTCCTTCCCTTAGTTTTTGCATAATCCAGGGAGTCCAAAAGTCTCTTTGTTATAATTTATGTAACAAAGGGGTTAATATTCCTGATGTTTTCTCTGCTGAGATGCCAAACAGGGTCACCAGATGTGATTCATAAGTTGTTCTTGCATGTGGCTTAGCAAAAGCACAGCTGTGGTTACACACTGGGGGTGGAGAGAAAGGGGAAGAGATCCTGACCCTGTTGGAGTCAACGGGAGTTTTACTATTTACTTCCACGAGACCAGAATTTCACCCCAAGTACCTATGTGGGTCTTGTTGTTTGTTTTCCTTTGTTCAAAAGGATCCTTACTGCCACCATTGCTAGATTTCATAGAGATTAGATGTGAATCAATAATGTTTTTAATTATTATTATAACCACCAATCTACAATATTGGATGACAAGTAAAACATTACTAAAAGTTTTACCTCATGGTGAAACCTTATTTTGTTAGAGAAAATGGGGAGTTCATACTTCTTTCCCTCAAATTATTTACTTTAATGGAAAACATATTTACATCCAAATATGAGTATTGGAAAAAATAATTTATTCTAGTTTAAGTTTGCACACACCCCCAACTCTGCTGTTTTCTGCTTCACAATTTTACAATGTCTTGAAGAAAATAATCCAAATTTTTGATCAGCAGGAGGAAAGATTTTGTTGCCTCTAACACTATCTGCAGAACCTTCATTGAACTTGGTTCCAAGTCTGTTTCTGAAATATGAAAAACTACAAATTTAAGACAATCAAAGATTTAACAGAATCTTTTGTTTTATGAGTGCTTTCCCTCTAAGTTGATTCTATGTACATTTTCATTTGCTAAACAGAAAAAAATTGAATTTAGTTAGGAGTATGGCTAAAGAAGCTTCAGAAAATGTTATTATAACTGCTTAGGTATAAGAGGAACTTAATTTCAGATGAGAAAATCAGAACTAAGGTTATATTAAGAAGATATTTTTAAAAGGATCTTTCCTAAATCAATTTCCACTGCTTTCCACTTATGTGTAAACTAGTCTATGATGATCATTTGCTGGGGTCTTAGCTCTTCTTACTCTTCTCTCTACAAAAGGCAAGGCTTTGATATGAGATCATGTAATTCTTCAGTGGAAATGGGCGTTCCATGGTCTCTGTAAGTATTAAACAGGCACACACAGAAGAGTGGAAACATAATTGTATAGGGACATACTCAGTTTGTCTTCAAGTCTTCTCGTACTTGAATTCAGCTATGAGATGGTTGACTGCAAAGCAGCTAGACATGTTTATCTCCTTTACAGAGCTTGTATAAACTACAGTGACATTTCTTTTGCTTCTGCTGCCTTGGCTTTAATGGCATCAAATGAGATACATTGACAACAAAGACAATTTTGTCTCAACAATCAAAATTTCCTGCTCATAAATGGTGATGGTTGCAGCCTGATGGGAAAAACACAGCCTGTCTTGGAATAGCTTCACAAAACAATAATTACTACATGTCAATAGCTTTGACATATTCATTAATTGACTCATTTTACATGCAACCATACGTGCAATGTTTTCACCTCAGAACTCATGATGGTCTTTCTTTGAAACACAGACACAAATGCAAATAACCCTCATTAGACAATTACTGAAGTAAGAGCAATCATATAGTGTTTCTCAACCACATACTAAGTAATTAGAATGACCTGAAGGCAGTTGCTGGCTGTTTCATCAAAGAGTGTGGAAATTGTAATATTTGCTTCCAAGGTTTGATTTTATAAGGTCATTGAAGAAATAAGCACGTTTTATACATATTATGTCTTCATTAATATATTAAACATGCATATAACTGTTCTGACTCCATAGCACTAAACTTTTTTGCCTTTGAAAAAGAAATGACCAAATGCAAACTCTTGGCTAATGCTGGACCTTTATTAAACTCCAGGTTGAACCCAGGAACTGCTTGGGAAAGTGCATGCTGACCTGGGCCAAAAGCATCCAGGGACTGTTCCAGCAATTTAGCAGTGTAGATGTCTGAGTTACAGTATCCAGGAAGTTCCTTGGCTCTGTTTAATTTCATAAGAGAGGTGGAACTGGCATTTGCTTATGTACACGCACCTTTGCTGTGACATAATAATGTATCAGTTTCAATATTTCAGTAATACTCTGCAGCATAGTGAACACCAGACACAATCCAAACAGCCCTTACCCTGCAAACTACATAAAAATTACTTCACAATGACCCAAAATCAAATCACTACTTAAACAGATGGGGTATTTTCAATGTTCTGAAGTTTGGTGAATAAAATAATCTTTGGCTCTTACATAGGACCATTCATCCAAGCATTTCAAGGAACTTTGGAGGCACTAAATAAGGAAAAAGCTTCCTTTGGGAGCAGCTGGAAGACTGTAAAAAGAAAGCAGTTCAAATCATTGTAAAAGTTATTAACAAGGAAAAATCATGCTTCCTACAGAACTTTTAGGCTCTGATGTGTTGCATTCTTGTTACTACAGTAGTTTTGTTGAGAAATAACAATACACACTTCCTTCTTTATAAGTATTTTGTCATCATGCAGGCAAATGTAAAACCTTAGTTGTTACTTTGCACTCTGAAAATTTATTGAACAATTAGGAGGGGACACTGTAAAAGGCTCTGAGGTGTTGTCCATCAGTCTGGTATCTGAGCTCACCATGGAGACTTGGAGTGCAGAAGGAGGAAATACTTCACCGTCCACTCATTTGGGGTAGATGAATCTGTTACACTGCCCAAAGGAGGGATTTTGAGTGGTATTTATACATGTTCTGATGCAAGATTTTATTGCTAAAACGTTTTATTCTAGCTCTGGATACTGTCAGCTTCCAGTTCAGTCTGACATTTTGTGGCAGGAAGGGCCATGCTAAGATCCTGTCCAGGAAGCCTGAGTTTCCAGTGCCTGGTCATTGGCATCAGGGACTGCCTAGATGCGTCATCCCTGAAGGAATTATTGCCTGGTGGTGGGTGGAGGAGCAGGTAATCTCTGAGGACAAGAGGGAAGGTGACAAGTAAGGAGCAGTGGCACATTGCATCAACCCAGGAACACTTTCTACTCCGCTCCCAGTGAGGTCATGCCAGTGGATAAGGGGAAGGAGCCTCAGCCCAGACAGCAGAATCCAGATTTTATTTTCCGTTGAAGATTTTACCTCACAAATCTGTAGCAAGTCATCTCCTCATCAGGAATTTTTCCAAGAAGAGGACCAGAGGGCTGATTCTCAGTTTAACAAATGCCTGTATCTGGACAACTCCTGTTTGAGTGGCTTATTTTCATTTTTTTCTATCCTATTGTTCTATAGCATTGTCACTGTTATTGTCTCTCTGTGTGGACATGCACCTATTATTTATAAAACCTTTTTGTTTTCAGTAGTGTCTCTCTTCAGCAGCTACTCAAACCTAGAAGCACACAGGCACTCACTGCACATGCAGTGTTATCTGCACAGCACAGGGAGATGCTCCAACCAGCCTTAAACAAGGCGGCTTGGGCACTGGAAGCAACATATATGTTCTGGCCTGAGAGGCAGAAAGTTTAATTAAATTCAAAGCATGTAATCACACACTACCTACCTAAAATTCTCCCAGTTATTTCACTTAAGGAAATTGTATTTCACTGGCTTCCAACATAGCCTTTTCTCTTTCCATTTTAAATGGTTTCTTAAGGCTATTAAAAATGCAGCTGTTTTTTGCCTTTCTAATGATAGAAATCAATACGGTGAAGCAAGTTCTACCAGTGCAGATTATAAACAACTCGAAAATTTCACTAGTTTGGACTATTTTTTGGGGGGAGAAAAAAATTATATATTTATATATTTATATAAATAAATAATACATAAAAATAATACTCTTTTTTATTACCACCAGTATATTATTAATGAGACAAGCATAACAAAAATGTAGTCTATGATTTCAAGTTTCATTTGGCTTTCACTAAAAAGTATAGTCCATGTGCCATCCTCCTTTTGTCCTTTTTTTGTCATCTATTACTCCTTCAAATGTATGACATTGTTAAGTGTTAAAATAAAGATTATGGAGTGATTTCCATTTTGATCTCCATTTTGATTTCGCTTGTTTGTACAATTCTAGAAACTACAGAATGCATTTCCCAGACTTCCCAGCCTTGTTTTGTACCTGAATTTTACATTAATTTTATCAGCAATGGTCCAGTCTTTTTTTTAAGATAAGAACAAAATAGATGAACATTATGATGTGAGGGCAACACACAAAGTAGAGCACCACCACAACTCTTTGGGTATCAGGTTTCACTTAGCAAAGTTTAGCTTCACTAAACAGTGGCAGTTTTGAAGATAGGGCACTGTGAAGGCCAAAGATTAAAAATGAGATAAAAGACTGAGACAACCCCCCCAGTTCTTTCATTTCACCAGCTGACAGGATCTAAGACTGGATCAATTCATATTCACTTCTTCCCCTATGGATTGGCTGTTGGCTCCTGGCAGCATCAACATACTTTAATTTAAAGGATTCTTTGGGGACTGAAGTGTTAAATTTGGCTTGAAAAGAGACATCATTTGGTAGCATGCTTATATAAGATAACTTCCATGGCTCAAAATAGTTGCTCTTGAGAGAATAACTATGAAATATAATGAATAAGGGCAGGGTAATGGAAGACATAAATTCTAGAAGCAGACTTCATAAGTGAAGGATAAGGTTTAACAGGATAAAGTTTTATAGCAACCAACAAGCCTTTAAATGGCCTAAATACTAATGAATCATCTAAAATTTCCAAGGCTAAGCATGAGGATTCATTTTTAAGCTCTGAAACTTCTCTGACAGTAATTTTGTATGAAATTTCATAATCTATAACCACATTTGTTGAGTCCAACAGGTATGTTCTCAATACTGTGGTTTTTCCATTGCACACTTCAGGTAGCCCTGTCAATCCAGATGACTCACAAAGTAACCTGGACACACTCAGATTAAATAGAGAATATTGAGTAAGGCCTATCAAGGCCATTAATTATTGTTAGGTAATGTGACAACCCACAGTCCTCTGCTAAGATGACCAAGAATTCATCTTTGTTTTCCAAAATCCATATGGGAGTTTTGCCCCAAAGGACTTCCACATGATTGCAGGAGTTATTAATGTGTCCTAGGTAAGACAAGAAAACACCTTTCATGTGATACTTTGTTGTTAGTGGTGTAGGAAGCAGCATGCTTATTGTAGTTCAGCACTCAGGCAGAAATTTAAGTATCATAAGATGATCACACAGCATATACCCAAAATAGTCCCAACTATAGCTGTCAGCTATTTCTCCCTGGTTTTGGGAACACGGTTTAGTGGAGAACATGATGGTGATGCTAGGATGATGATTGGACTTTATGATTTCGGAGGTCTTTCCCAACCTTGAATATTCTGTTTTATGATTCTGTTACCTTAGGGAGGGGGAGCTTTAGACTTCATTATCCTTTTTTTTATTAATTTGTCTGTTTTTTCTCAACTTGTGTAAAATTTACTCCTTATTAGACCTATCAGTCAGAAGAGTGATATGAAAATGGATCAACATAAAACTACTTAAGTTGTGCAAAAAACAGCAGTGGAGAGATGGAAGAACATGTTCATTTTTGTTCACTCACAGTTACATGATGAATCATAATCTCTATTACATATAATACACATAGGGACTGGTCATAGTAAATATATACAGTTTAAACCTGAGTGGAAAAAGTTCCTTGATCTCAAAAATCTTAAAAGAGTTAAAAAAGGTTCCTATCCTATCTTTAAAATATTGTATAAAAATGTAACTATCATTATTTTTCCCTGTGAAAACATTCAAATACTTGTCCATTCATATAGCAATATCATTTAACTTCAAGCAGGTATGTGAATATAAGTATTCTTGTATTTAAAAGTTGCATTTAAGTCACTATTTTTAACTGCTGTTTTGGTGGATTGCTCTCAGTGACTCTTGCTGGAGCTATTTCACCTTAAAAGAAAACTAAATAACCCCTGCATTGGGGAACTGAACCTTGCTTTGTACCTTTCTATGTGAGTACAAGTTGGTTATTTTTCTACAGCGGGTAAGCCTCTGTCTGATCTTGACACAAACATAATGGAAACTGAAAACATTTCAGTTTGGTTTCCCTCTCATTTCTTTTTTTTTTTTTTCTTATAAAGAGAAAAATTTATTTGAACAGTATTTTTAAAGTAGTTCCAGCAAATTCTAACCAACGTGGCTCTCAAAATTTTAGTGGAGCTGAACCACAGTCACAGATGAAAAAAACAATGTCAATAAATTAACTGGTCTTGCAAATAATTCAATTGTTAAAAGAAGTAATCTTCCAAGAATCCTGGGTGAGGTATAAAAATAACAAAAAATTAAGAAATAGTAGGCAGGAGCAGGAGGAGGGAATGTTGACCTACATGAATCTGAGGAAACATGTTCTATATGTATGAAATAAGGTGAGAAAAAAAGTAAGGAGTTTCCTACTTATACCTTAAGTGAATGCAATAATATAGTATAGCAGTAGTGAGGCTGAGAATTTCATTTTCACTTCAGGTCTAGAAGAGAGTTACTTTGGAGTGTTATTATTCCCAAATCTCTCAGGAGGACTGTGGCAGACAGGACTGGGCCTACAATCTTGAATGCCATTATTTGAATCTGTCTTTTCTGTGTCACACCAGTTTGAGTGTATATAGTATATTACCTTTAATTAATTGAGTGTTTATGTGTTAAAAAGTTATTCACTTGTGCACAGAGTGATTTGCCAGGATTTATGATGGGAACATTTTATAACAGCAGCATGTGTTTCCCTACAGTTTGTATGGGTTCATTCATTATAATTTTTCCTGATGTTTTGCCTACCATATTATTAACCTCCCCAAAGCAATGAAATAGCAGCTTGTCTTCTCACAGCAGAGAAACGAGAGGAATAATTATGAATGTGGAAATCCCAGTGAAAACATGCTTCTATTGAAAGGGCCTAGTGGTCCAAATAGAAGCCTGCTGGATTTATGAAGTCTATAAAAAAAGCAAACATACAGAAAAACAGATGCTTTTTTTCTTACAAAAATCTTGGAAGTCCTACACTTAGGAAAAAAGGGGGAAGGGAGGAGGAGGAGGAGAGAATGATATATTTATCATTGAATCATAGAATCATTTAGGTTGGAAAAGACCTCTAAGATCATCAAGTCTAACTGTTAACCCACCACTGAAAAGTCCACCACTAAACCATGCCCCTAACATGGTTTATGCCACTATTAACAAAAAATTATATTTTACTATAGGCTATGGAGTCTGAATAAATCATCAAAATTTCAAGTCCTTGCCCTGAATAACTGTTTAATCATTTGAAAGTGTTCTTTTCAAAATGTAAGAGTTTGTGAGCATAGCATTTGATTTGTTATTCCTTCAGTAGCAAAATCACCTTTGCTACAAAGGGATCACTCTTTAAAACTCTTTGCATGCAAAAATTTACAATAATGGGAAAATGAATAGCATTCACTGACAGTGGTAGGGGAATTTTTTTGCCAGGCTGTCAGTGAGGAGGTAGGGGGAAAGCCTGTGAAATCAATTCCAGAAAGTGTTGTGGATCACTAGTTATTTTACAAAGATCCAAAGCTGACAGGACCACCACAGTCATTTGTGTTTATTGTTCAAGAGGGTGCTTTTTTGGACCATCCCTACCAAAACCAACCTCATTTAAGAAAAAAGAAAAGGGGGGTGGGTTGAGGGGACCAAAAAAGCAGGAGGCAGAGTAAGCAATGAGCCTTCTCCAAGTCCCACTTGAGGATAGCCTACCCCACCACTGCCCCGGCCCTACCCCTCACTTAGGCACTTTGTATTATTACATGTGCACTCTTCATTGTTTTTTCTCACAACATCCCTGGTCTGCTTCTGCACTCTGTCGTCCGGGTGGCCATGCATAAAAAATGTGATTTACATTCTTGTTTCACTCTCACCACCTTTTCACTTCCTGTTGCTTCTGCAGCCCATGCTTTTCTTGCCTTTTCTGTTCTTTTAATCTGAAAACTGAATTTATGTACATTTTATGTTTATTACTATTACATGTCTGTGCAAGCAGCAGAGGAAAAAATTGACCACTGTCATCAGAATTGTCCTAGCTTTCTTTTTAAAATAATGTACAGATAATAAATTATTCAAAATCTTAAAAAGAAAAAGTATTAACTTGCCGAAGGTGGCAAAGCAGTTCAAAACAAAATAGAAGAATTTTATCTCAGTTATTTCCCATCACATCCCAAAATTTTTCACACCTAAATGTAATTACATCAAAAATATTATTACACTTAGGCTACAACAGCATCCTTTGCAACAGGTTGAAACTCCTTTCAATGTCATTAAAAAGATAAGAAAAACAACGCAGGAAAGTTGATGATTGGAGGTGCCACATGGTGACAGTGGCTTTCATAGATGAAGTCACAGAGCTTGAAAACATGTGCTCACCTTTTGCTAGGATCAAACCTCAAGCAGCCAAATTCAAGGTCTTTGAAAGAGTTAAGACAATTTACCCCTACTGAGGAGCTGCCCCTGTGAATATAAATCCATGCTACAGCAGAATAAAAGGGTCATTTTGTGCTAATTCAGTCCCACTCAGCAGCAAAGGCTGAGCAGAAAGATCTGTCGTCAAGTCAAAGCTCTCTGACTGGCTATACACTTTTTGCTGTAAATCTCACAGATTCTCATAAAGAGGGCCCATCCCCAGTTCTCACTGGAGACTAGAAGTAGCCCTGAGCATTTGTAGGAACAGCCAGCAGATATGGCTGTTTGTTCTTTATTCCCCCGTCTGCCTTAAATTCAGGTCCTGTTTTCTCTATTAGGGGCAAGGAAAGAAAAGTAATTAACTGGAAGAACATATGAATAAGTGAATAGATCCAGAGCTCAAGTATGCACAAAAGATTCGGCTGATCCCCTGGAATTTACATGAATTTATCTGATGTTTTTTTCCCCAGAAGTAAAGAATGATACATCATGCCCACAATCTTCCAGTAGGTAAAGCAATCCTCTTCTGTTCCCCACTTCCTAGAGGCAATCTGCTCTCTTACCTGAACGTTTGTTTTTAGGGAGTGAACCGTTCCAACACCATCAGTCTTCCAGGCACACACATTTTAACTGCACTGTGTTTTTTATCTGCCCTCAGTACCAGCAGAAAGGGAGCACAGCACCTGCAGCTTCAGGTGTCTGACAAGATTCAGAAAGCTGTCAACACCAGATCTGCTCCACATGTACCATACAAATGTTTCAATGTTCTCACCTCACCATTACTTCTCTGCAAGATGATGAAAAAGTATACACCTATTTCAGTGCACAACATTGACCAACTTTACCTAGGAGCCACGCCATGAGCTCGGGGCTGGCAGCCAGCAACTTCTGGCTTCTTGTCTTGGTTCTGTCATGGATGTACAGAAAGGCACTGGGGTAGTAATTCTGCAGAAAATCTGTCTCATTTTCCTAAGCTGCAAGATATAGTTCCTTGTCTTTCACAAATATTTTGGGAATTAGTTACTTCTATTGGAGAGAAGGAGAGAATTATATAGGTGATAACAGTTATTCCTGTATAATGGGAAGAAATGGGGTGAAATGAGGCAAAACCAGGAATAATAAATTTAAATATTTTTGGTATATCAATAAGAATAGTATTTGTGTGACTTAAAAAAATCAATGTAATTAAAAGATTTTTTTTAAACAGTTTTCATGCTTATTTTGTAATATAGTAACTTAGTAATATAGTAAAGTTCCTTGCTTAAACCTACTACAATGAAGTGATTAAATTAAGTCCCAGGCAGCATGGGTAATATAATATGGGTAATATAATATGTTCATTTGCATTATATCAAATTATTTGGTGGCCTTTAGCTGCTACTTTATTTGAGGTACAGAAAAAGTCTGTCTGTGGAAATCAAGGCAAGGGAAGACAAAGAGGTTTAAATGTGCTCAGACAGAGAACACGACAGAGTTTCAAACCAAACTTAGGTTTCCCTACCTCCTGCCCAACCTTCTTAGGTCTAGAACAGCCTTGGTACAAAATGTTACTACTGCTAAACTACTAGGCTTAAGCTTCAGTGAGTATATTTTGTGTAATGTTACACTTCTGCAAAAGAGTGTCATGTAAAGGACTTTCTGCAAGTAAAGGTACAGCAAGTACATACACTTACAACCTCAAGCCAGGGAGCAAGGGCTCTCACTCTTGGTTAATGGCTCTAGTCATCGGACTGAAAAACAGTGAAAAGTAAGTAAAATCTTCAAAAGGATACTAAAAGATTTATAAAATCGTGTAGGAAAGAAAGGGAAAACATTCAGAATCTCTCCATGGAGAAAGAGAAATAAAGGAAAAATAGTCAGAAGCAGCAATTTCAGTGGTTATCAGGACTAAAATGAACTTTTTCTTCTCTGCTTTTAAAAACCTTCAAATATAACAAATATTCCTCAGACTGAAACCTCTTTGATTTTAAATGTTTCCCAGTGTCTTTCTTAAGTATTTTGTTTTAAATGATGAAGTCTTAATAAATAGTGGACACATAATAAGCTTCTGTGGGATTTGGACTTTATCCCACAAGTGAGAGGAAGACCTCATAACTCAAAGAGTGATGAAGCCGCAAGAGAGTTATGAAGGTTTTTCCGCACTAGTGGGATTAATTCCATATTCCACAGATGCCCATTATATAGAGGTTCTCTGTTTATACTGCAAGGAGGTAAAAAGCTTTTTTTTATTAGATTAAAATGTCAGGGTTGAATATAAATGTCTTAGTCAGAAGAGTAAAGAACAGCTGCTTTGTGGTGTCACAAAACATCCAGAGAACAGTGACTGAGTTAGTGGACAGACGTGCATTGAAAATAGTTTGTGTAGCAAGGAGTCATCACTACAGATCACTTGGTCCCTGTAAGTGTGTTCTCACTTTGTTAAGTAGGGAAAGAAGCCCTTGTCTTTTGAAGAGGATCTGTGAATTGGTTTTTTTCATCATTTCCAGCATTCAAGGCATAAAGCATCTCCTGTTTCTATTATTCTTGGGCTCTGCTCCTTTATAACACTGACAGGTCTCCCCAGCACACCAAAATCCCTGACAAAGGAAAAGATGAACTTACAGAAGAATGAGCTGTCCCACTTAGACTAAAATGAATGTTCGGTCCAACGCTTTGCAATTGTAGAAGACCACTGAAGCTCAGCTGATCATGTCCCAGTAAGAAGGCGTGTATTCCATATGACCCAGTGATGTACTTGCTCAGCACAACAGCAAAACACTGCCAGTTCTTAAGTTCGATTACTGCTTTGCTGTCATATGGCATTATCTTTATCTGGCAATTCTCCTCTCTGTCCTGAAGTATTTCAAGACTGGATAACCCTCATCATAAAACAAAATCAAACGTATGTATTTACATATTCTGTTTTCTTGGAGATATTTGCCTTTTAATGAAACACTGTTCTGTTTATCTTCAGAACGGGAAGGGTCTAAAATACAAATTTTAAAAACAGATTTAGGCTTTGATCTTAAGGTCATAAGCTTTAATTAAGAGACTGAGTTCTCGGTAATACTAAGCAGTGAATTAAAGTCCAAATCATTCACTGTTATTGTAGAATCCTCTGTATGTATCATGACACTAAGTAAAACATTTTGTTTTATGTGAGGCATAAACATTTAAAGTGTTTTCTGACTGTACATGCATTGTAAGGTGTAAACCCTGCAACAATGGATCTCTCTGGACTTCATTCAACACGGAGCAAGCTGCTTGCAGACACTGTGTCATTCTGCCCAGCTTTTAAATACCTGGGAAAATCAGTCTTCATTTGTTAAACCCAGTTGCTGCTTATGGGTTCAACTGAAACCTGCAGCTTGAAATATCCAAATAAGAGGGCCGTGCCTGAATTTCAAAAACCAAACAGCTATTTCAGGATGAAGTCTTGCTATAACCACAGAGCGCAGACCTGCAATGAAGACTGGAGTCAGGGTCCATCTGGCACAGGGCTGAAGAAATCCAAATCATCCTCCTGGTTAGTGTTGAGAGTGCGGGGCATCTGTGAGAACACACCCTTCTTTAATACCCTGTCTGATGCTCCTTTCAGAAAAGCCTGCTGATATGCCCAAGCTGTGGACCAGTTTCTGTCACTCCATGGAGAACTGGTGAGCCACACGGGGCTGGCTCCTTCCCTGCCGTGAAGGATAAAAGAAAACAACAACAACAAAACAATAAACAAAAAGGTATAAAATCACAAAAACACAAACAAAACAAACAAACAAAAAACCCAGAAGAGTTGAATAGGAGTAAACAAATTCAAGAGAACAAACTGATGGCAGGATTCATGCTTTTCAAATGGGAAACATGGTTCTATGCAAGTAAATTCACACTCATTTTATTGTGCAAAAACATAATTCCTGCTATGGCCACAACTGTATACAAAACAGTGTTCACAACAGCATCTCCTTTCAAAGGGTTATGACCTATAAGGGAGTCTTTGGGAACTGTACTATCTCACTAAGAACAGACTGAAAACCCCCATGCTATGCTGAGACCTTCAACAGCCATGCCAAGAGTACTAGAAACCCAAAAAATATCTGGCCCTTTCTATGATGCCAACTCAGGTGGCAGCTCAGTCTACATGTGACTTAACCACAAGTCTGTAAATCTGAGGCTCTGCTCTGGGTAGGATGCAAGGAAAAGATTCCTTTAAAGATCCTTTTACACTGCTTCTGATGGATCGGTATTTTGAGGTCAAGTATTTTTAAATATTTATTTTTAGTACTTTAGCGTATCTGTTTGCCTACTTAAAATAGCTTAAGAAATATTTTGGGCACAAAAACACAAACATTCACATCTTTATTGAAGTTCTGGGGTTACCTCCCCATCAATGACAGCAGTGTGGAGAGGTGCTGTGGTAAGCTTCTTATAGGGTTCTGATACTCCTTTCCATGTCAGAAAGAAGAAAGTTAAAAATAGAAGAATTTGAAGGTGAGGCAAAGAAAAGAAGACATGAACTAGAACGTCAGAAAATGTCTTCCATTTCTCTTTGAAAATTTTATCTCTACTTTTATGCCTAAGTTTTACTATTCTGTCTCAAGGAAGCTAACTTTGAGGTTAGTCAAGAGGGTATCCTTAAAGGACCTGCAGTGTGATGGGGAAAAACAATTAGGAACCCAATAAGAAATTAGAAACTGGATTGTGTTCTATCAGTTGTATTTTAAAAATCACCCTCTGCATTCTGGACCTGGTCTCCTCTGGCATATATTTTTTGTATGAGGGTAATTCTTCAGCTTCCTTATGGAGTTGTTCCAAATTTATGCTAATAATGTAGTAGCCTCTACTAGTATTTCTCCATGCTTTCCTACTAGGAGGAAACAGGGAGTGGAAAGTTAGGTGCAAAGAGATCCAGTACAGTGAAATCATCCCTTCCCGATGTGGAAAGATTTTTACACCTAACTCATGCTAATCCTATCCAATTTGTCCTACACAGAATCACACTACTTTCTGCATACCTTGGGAGTAGCTGGCAGTTGAGATCACAGAAACATAAAATATGATTCTATGATCTGTGATCTAAGGGAAACACAATGATCATCGAGTCCAACTCCCAGACCTGACTGGCTGGCTCATCAGGTTAGCCATGCTGGGTGTATGGATTTGGAAGCAACAGTGATCAACAGCAGCCTGTGGCATATCCTAGGAGGAGAAGGAGAGAGATTAGGAAGTAATGCCACCTTTTCTTAAGTGTTACAGAAGTATCTCCTGTTTTCCAACAAGATATGCCAGGGCTGTAATTCAGAAAGGGTGCAATGCAATGTGGTTCTTTTGCTATCAAAACCACTTCTGTCAGTGGAAAAAAACATCATTTTGTAAAATCTCCTTCATTTGAATGGGAAGCAGGGAGGAGGGTGCAGGAAGATGACATCCTGGAGGTTGCAGTATCCTCCCCTTGATTAATGTAAGTGCTCCACTGGGGGTATGACTTCAATTCTTTCCTTGAAACATGAATTAAATGAGGCCACAAGCAAACATTTCACCTCCTGGAGACAGTTAAGAGCTAATGTGACATACTGCACACAGTTTATTTTCGCTTTTGGCCCAGCAAATTGCTGTACTATTTTCCAGGCCCTTAAACTTGGTTTGTGTTTGCTGAAAGAAGCATTGCAGACACACTGGCTGTGAGTCCAGTAGGATTTCTAGCTCACTGACTGATCCTAAGCATTCAGTGAGGAACTGAAAAGGTTAGTAAACCAAATTTGGGCCAGAAGTGCATGTGTTCCTCTTTGCTTAAGACTTCAAAAGAGCAGACCATGGAGTTTCTCTCATGCTATCATACTTGTTGCATCATCTAATTTGCCTTTTAACATAACTAACAACTGATGCAATTGCCTGGCTTGTGCATACAGAAAACAGAAACTCAGAGAACTCTTGTTCTGTCTTTTTTTGTTCCTTGGCCAGCAGACATTTAAAGCCTGTGCAAATTCAAGCATTAGAAAAATTTATTGTTGAGAAAAACAGGACACCAAGCAGTAAGTCTGCCTCACAGAGATAATGGTAATATATGACAGAGCTAGGAGTAGACCATGAATATTGTAAGAAGCAGTCTTCTGCCTGATAGCAGCTGGGATTATTGTAGGGCATACTGCTAGCATGGAAAGATTAAAGAAACACTGGCATGTTCCTATTAATGTGACATTGTTCTCTTTTTTAACAGGTGTCACCTTCACTTTTGCTTTCTGTGGTACTAAAATGTAGCAAAATTTACAGAATAGATATTTTTGCAGCATTGAGGTACCAGAGCACTACAATAGAGGACAAAATATAGAGTTCAGTGGTAAAATAAAAATTGAGTGTTCCATTTTTCTCTGACATCCATGAATTGACAAAAAAAGCTGATATAAAACAGTCCGAGAACCATTTGGTCTGGCCTTTGGTTTTGAGCAGCATCTCCAGCTCGGCACTGCCAATTAATCACATTGCCTTGCATGCATAATATAGTAAAGAATTTTGCCTTAAGTAACCTTTTCATAAAAAGTTGTATGTATAAGCACATCATTCAAAACATGCAGACATAAAAACAAAACTTTACAGAAGTACTGAAAACATTACCACTTATAACAGCACTGAGGTGGTTCAGTACCCCTAAAGATCTTCAAGAACTCTGCAAACAGCTCCTCTCATTCAGTCAACAGTTTGAATGCATAACTAGGTCAGACACATTGTAGCAAAGAAATCACTTGGTATTTGTTAGGCCAATGCAAATTTTCCTACACAGAAATGCCAACATGCTTCAGACTTCACCTGGGGAGGAGAAGAGGAAGCAATTTGGTGTCTACAGTGGCACAGCCCTCAGCATCTTTGCAAAGACTACCTGTGATGCCAGCTGAGGTAGTGGTGGCGTTCGAGATGTGGAAAACTTCTTGCCACAGAAAAATATCACACTGCTGGCATTTCCCTCCTCTCTACCTTTCTGAAGTGCAGAGAAGAAGAAATGTCAGAGGCACTTTGGGATAAGAAACTGCCTGTTTGGCTACCTTCTCTCTTTGTGTTTGGCTGGTTTTTTCCTCCCACTCCACTCAGTGTTTCTTTCCACTCTCATGTGTTGTTTTAACATAGATATCCCTAGGTGCTCTGCTGCCTTCAGCTGGTAGCTGTCTAGCTGGAGGAAAAAATAAACTAGCCTACACTTTTCTGAATCAATGTTTTAACTGTCACACTGCTAGTGCTGACTTCCTTGTAGTTTTTGGTGTCAGTACCACATACTGCTTTAGAAGAATCTCTTTATTGCCTGAAAATACACAGTTTGATCCCTCTCTAAGTGCTTCTTAAAAGTTAACCTGACTTCTGATTTTTCCCTTTAGCTCCATATCTTTTCATCTTTTTCCTCTCTTCCAGGGATGATGGACATTATTTTACTTCATTTATGACCAGCATTGGCAAAAAAAGTCACTTACACCTGAATCCAGATTTTGCTAGGTGACTTAAACATGGATAGATTCTGTTACTGGCCTAAAGGACATTGTAATCTAAGGCATCAAGAGGGTTGATATCAGATTCTGTATTTTAAAATTCTTAGCCAGCCAGGATAATATCATGGTTGGATCAAAAGAAGTACATGTATCTTCACATCTAACTCACAAATAACATATTTAGGTGTATTTTTCTGAATACAGTAAATTGATAGACACATCTATACATGCTTGATGTCTCCAGACAAGACTAATTCATAACAGCCTTATCTTTTAATCCTAAACTCCAGCCTCCAGGTGAATATTTTTTTGGCATTCATAAATTATGATTCAGTAACTACTGATGTAAGAATAGCAAAAGGGAAGTTTAGAGAGCCAATGGGCTACAAACTGTTCCAGTAACAGAGCAGTGCTCCTGACATCTCTAGAATATAATAGGGAAGTACACATAAAACCAAATTAACCTCTTAGTATTTTCATGAGCAGAAAAGGATTTAATTAAGGAAGTCAAGATTCCCTTCCAGTTCCTTCTTCCAATAAATACGTTCAGGCTTTGATCTTTGACCTTTATTCGTAAAATTAATTCTACATCATATTTCTGCATATAGCTCTCTAAGGAGAATCAAGTTTACACTTCTCTCCCAATCCAAACCATAACAGCGCTTAATTAGGTGATAATTTATGTAGTACTTAGCATGAACTTTTGACACTTGCTGAAGTAGGCAGCATGAGTGTACATATGTTATCACCTGACTACATCAAGCAACAGAGCCTATGCACCGGTCAGGTATCTTGGGCTTTATAAGGTATCAAGTAACATTTATAACTCTCTTGTGCCTAAATTTCTAATAGGTTGTACCTGTCTCCAGTGTACATTAATATATATATCTGTGTGTAGTTAAAGCAGTGATTGCAAGATCTTCATAACAACTAGCAGATAAGGGAAAGAGATGTCAAGACAACCTGTAATGAGGCTGTCCAGAACTGTGTCACTCCAGTCAGTTTTAAGTGCACAGCTAACAAACATTTAATTTTTGCCCATGCAATCTGTTCAAAAACATGCAATTGAGCTGTTTTCCTACCAAAGTTAAACCTTGAATAATCATAACTATACTAGTCTGACTTACTAAAAAAAGTGTACAGAGGACTTTTATACAAGGCTTTTATCTCTACCCATGGTGTCATAGTGCTCTGTTACTTTGAATAGCAACTTTTTGAATGAAGCTTTTCTAAATGGTCAGATGACTTTGACCAAGTTAGTTCATTTTGCTTTGGGCAGTCTAAACCTAAATCTCAAACTGCTCAAGATTTGATAAGAAAATAGACATTGATTCATAAATTTTATCTGTTGAGCAGCTGTAGCAAACAACATGTAATATTACATTCCTAGTTTGGAAGCAAAGATGCTGAGCTAACTTGAATATGTCTAAATAGAGATTTGTGCCTGCATTCTACTGTCTACTTATCAATCTTTCTCACTAGTATAGACAATGGAAACAGTACTGTCATTAACATGTTCTCCCTCACCCTATCACCTGGATTACTCTAAACACGGCGTTTTTTTGAATCCTGCAGCAAGGTTATAACAAAAGTCAGGCCTTCTGGACAGCAGGACAGAAAAAGCTCTAGGCCATCAGAAAAGAGGGAAATGTAAGCATGCAAGCTATCTCAAAAGATATATTTGTTTCTAAAACCCAGTTTTCTAATTATACACTTTTGTTCTCTCTACCTCAGAGAAGTTAACATCAACCAGTGCTGTGAAAATAAAATCAGATCTTACAGAACTCGTTTAGCATGTTATGCAAGTATCTTTCAAAAAGGGTTAAAATTAAATTAATGACTGCTAACTAAATGTATTCTACTTTGCTTTAAATTTATTTACTATGTTTCTTACATCAATTTTGATATTCTTATTTACATTTACTAATAATCCCAATATTGCTTATGAGAATAGTAAACACAGTATAATCCTTTGTACTCATTTTCATGAATTTCAGAAGTTTCTTTACAATACCAAAAAAATACAACAACCATCCTACTTCCTGTGTTCTGTTGCATTGTACCAGAGTGGCCACAGTCTAGTTAACATTGTGTTGATCTTGTTTTCACAGACACATAGGTTAGCCTCTACAAAATTATTGTCCTCATGAAAAAAAATCCTAAATATAATGAGAAAAATTGAAACCAAGATGTCTAGAGGATCAAATTAATGTGATGGTATCTTTTATAATACAGCTTTAAGTGTAGTTAAATCACTAGCACTCCTCTACCACTCCTCTAGTAGTATATCTATGGACTTAACTGATTTGTTTTTCTCCAACAAAATGGGCAGAATGAATGAACCTTGAACATGGAGAGATCATCACTAACACACACTTGATCTTGATTTTGAAATTCTTGCAACACCAACTCTTCTCCAGACTGTCCCTAGGAGTGTCTGGCTCTCCAGCGCCTTGAGGACAGCATAGTTTTTCACAGCTATACAGAATGATGCCATACTTTTTTGACTCCAAAACAGACCCCTGTTTCACAAGCCGGAGTAATTTTAAAATATGCAGGGCAGCAGTTAATAAACCCCAGCGTGTCCTCAGGTATCTTCTTCCTCACAAATCACAAATTACTGAGACAACTAGCAAGCTCCAGTTGTAGCACACCACGAAGATACTGTCAAGATGTCTCCCAGGCCAGTTTGGTTTGCTCTGTTTGGTTACTAGCCAAAAGGCAAAAGGTGAATTCAGCTACTGATGCAATGTAAGGTAGAGCAGATGTTCTCTGGTTATTTTAAATAGTTATTCTTGAAACTGATACTAATTTTGTGAAGTATCTGTGAATAGAGGAAGATGAAGGCTTAACCTTTTTTGCCGGCTATCAGGCTTGTACGGATTTCTTCTCCATACAGGCAAGAAAAGCTGGGCTATTCCTGGCTCTAGACACAGAGCCTGAATCTTAGACTGGACCTCACCATATTAAAAAATAATAAGAAAAATAATAATAATAAAAAATAACAGCTACTGTGAAGAGTGTTGAGAAGCAATGGCTCATTTATATTCTGTCTACAATTCAGCATAAGGCCAGAAAGCATATAATTATAGAGGACTCAATTCAAAACAAAATGTTTAAGCTTCTGCACTGAAGAACTTTATGCATGGCCAGAGAAAACAGAGAACAACAACTTTCCACAGTGTTTAGCTGCTTTGCTTATGCTTCCATGATACAGAGGCCAAACATACAGTAATTTTAACTGAATCAAGTCCAAGACTTGTCTAAGTGTATCCACTGAAAGTGAAACCGACCTTGGGGAGAAAGAAGAAATGGCAGGGCAGTGAAAACATCTTGTGCCTTGAGGAAAAGCATAGAGAAAGTAGCAGCGGCTCATGCCACCTCTCAAAATAATAACTAGGGTTATTATTTACCAGACAGAAATGACCTTTCTCCTTGCACAGTAAGTCTTTGGTGCCAGCAAAGGCAGACAAGGTAACTAAATAAGTATTCTGAGAGAAAACAGGAGGGAGTATTCAGGATGATGCTTGTATGACAGGAAACAAGAGCAAGAGATTCTCTTGCTCCTCCTGAAGTGGAAAGGATGATTTATCATAGGCAACTAAATTAGAAAAACAGTGTATGTAAACAGAGAGCAAATGGCAGAACTTCTGGCAAGAGAAGGAATGCTAAATCAATAATGATACTAATGGCTTTATTTTAGATTCCAAAATTATCCTTGTTGTCTTAAAAGTATCATTTATATAAAAATCCTAAAATAATATATAAGAATCTATGGTCAAAATTCCCCCCAAGCCTACTTGTCCATTCCCAAACCTAAAAAAAAAATAACTACAAGGCAACATGTAGAACACACTTATTTTCCAACATTTGTCTAACAAATGGACAGACGATATTACTCACCCAAGGAATCACCTCCCATGAGTTATGTCTCCTTCCATTCCACTTTTTTTCTTCTTTTTACTTTTAGTGAGGAAGTCTTAAAGGTACCCAACGTTTTCTTCTTTTCCTCTCCTTTGTCAATCCCTCTTGATCTATGCCACATTCTCTTGCAGCAGGTTCATGTAACTTTCACTTCACCTCTTCAGTCCCTTCCAGGAAGGGAAAGGGTGGAAGGGAGAGGAAAAACTTCTTTTATTGCCTCTTTTCCCATTGGCTTGGCTGGTAAGGGGGCAGGAGCATGTGCCATGAGCTACCACACTGTTCACGCATCCTGATGCCCATGAGGATGGAAGTGTCCAGTCCCCCCACAGTGTGCCACAGCAGCTGAGCTCAGCTGTTGATAAAGGTTCTGATCTGCTGCAAAATTCTGAACACTTGACCAAATGCAAATATGCTTAATTTGTACAGATGATTAAGTTTTCTCTATGCCTTTTCTCCTAATTATTTTTTAAAGCACACCAAATAGTAATTCTACATGACATTTTTATCACCTGCCTAACATTTCAAATGAAATGTTTTATTGCATTTGATGTTATTTAAACACTTACCATATATTCTTCAGTTCTACAAATTTCAATGTGTTCTGGCTATATTAAAAAAAATTTAATAAAGAGTTGGGGTATGTGCTGGGTTTCTTCCATTTTTAAGTGTTCAGCTGTAATAAACATGTAATATGTTGCAAATACGTTTCATACATATATATATTTATTTATGTGTTGTTAAGAATATATTTTTTGCATTGCCTTAGTTAAGTTTGTCACATTTTCCATTACAAACTTTATTTCAGGGTTTATAACTTCTCCATAAAACATGTCGTTCAGTAGGAAACCTGAAATTTAATTCTCCAGCTGAAAAGAGGAGGTGGGGTTTTTCCTTATAAAAAACAGATTAATAAAATAATTGTTTAGCAAAAATTTATAGTACTCAGAAATGAAGTGACAAAAAAGTTTGCAGCTTGGATGCTTTCTCTTGGGCTGCTAAAAAGGCTTAATGTAAAAAAATTCCAACACTGAACTGGAGTCTAAATGAGGCATATTTAAATTCTATACAAAAATAAAAGCTTTCCAGTATCAACCACTACTGATTAGAGTTTGAAGCAATTTTTTCCTCCACCACAAAGCAACATAATTCCTGATCCAGGAAAATACAATTCCTGATCAAAGAAATAATTCCTGATCCAGATCTCAAGCTGCCATAATATAGTATATGTTCATTGCCTGTCTAGATCACTAATAATTTCAGCAGTCAAACATACTAGCCCAGAACAATTTTGATCTTACGAAATTAACACTATCAAAATAATGACAGTACATCCCTGATTGTATGATTTCAATTCTACTTCATATACTTTTTTGATACTCTGTAACCCATGATAAAAGAGTATTTTCCTCACCTCTCAAAATATTATACTAAAAACATACTGCTTGCCACTTTTTCTGTTTCTAATCAGAACAAGAAAACAGAGTAGAAGACAAATCATACAGGATAAAAACATAGATGAAACTAAAAACTCAGATGGTTTCTTGATAATTTATAAGTAAATAAATATTTAAGAAAAAACAAATACATTTACTCATAAAGCAAGGATCATTTGTGAGTGAGTCAAATATCAGAAGTCTAAGCTTATTGAGGCTTTCAGGTTCAGGCCTATGCATGATGACTGCTATTTTTATAAAAATTATGCAGCCTTATTTTCAATTTCTCACATACTGACTGCCAGCAGTTTTCCTCAACTACAGTACTTTTCAGATTAATCTATCATTGCCAAATGTTATGACCTTTATTGCAAGTCACCCAACAAGTGTTTTCTTGAAGTTTTTTTTCCTGAGCAGTAAGACTCTTAGCTTTCATTCTTTCCAAACATAACATTATGGTTCACAACTTAGTTTAAAAAGAAAAGGTGGCTCAAAAATGCCCTGCTTTTGAGTCTTTAAAAGACAAAACAGGTCCTATATTTATTATATCAAAAAATTCCCCAAACTCATGACATTCTGGACTTGACTGATGATTTGTGAATATTTTTATGTTAGCAATGCTCTATTATGTGTTCCTCAAATTCCTGTCTGACCACTACATCCACCAGCTTCTCAGTCTTTGATTCTTTTTCCACAAATTTCACCCAACATTTTCAGGTTTATAACTCAAATGAAATAGGGGGTTTTTTTGACTGAGGACTTCATTATACCTATTTTCTAGCTAAACTTTAAAATTACTCCCAAGGTATATGGTCGCTCTACCTCACATGGATTACTAGGCAGGATTTTGTCTGTACTGAGCTTTGGCCTGTAGCTTCTAATTGTTTTGTGTCATCCACTCTGTCTCTGATGGTATCCAATTACAGAGAGACAGTTTAAAAAAAAAATCATTAACAACAACGTTTCTTCTATACTCAGTAGCTTTGCATCCTAACAGATGTGGTTGGCAGCCCAGAAAGACACCAAAAGCAGCATAGCCAACAACTCAAAGGTGATGATTCTGCCCCTCTACTCCACTCTATTGAGACCCCACTTAGAGTGCTGTGTCCAGCTCTGGGGCCCTAACACAAGAAAGACATCGACCAGTTGGAACAAGGCCACTATGATCAGAGGGCTGCAGCACCTTTCCCATGAAGACGGGCTGAGAGAGTTGGGATTGTTCAGCCCGGAGAAGAGAAGGCTCTGCAGAGACCTTATAGCGCCTTCCAGTACCTAAAGAGGGCCTAAAAGAAAGCTGGAGAGAGACTTTTTACAATGGCATGTAGTGATAAGACAAGGGAGAATAGCCTTAAACTGGAGGAGGGTAGATTTAGATTAGACATTATGAAGAAATTCTTTGCTATAAGGCTGGTGAGACCCTGGAACAGTTTGCCCAGAGAGGTTGCGAGCTCCCCATACCTGGAGGTGTTCAAGGCCTGGCTGGATGGGGCTCTGGGTCACCTGGTCAAGTGGAGGGTTTCCTGCCCATGGCAGGAGGGTTGGAATTAGATGATCTTTAAGGTCCCTTCCAACCCAAACCATTCTATGATTTTATGACTCTGTGCTATTCCATTGATCCTGTTTTCATTTTCACATTACAAAGAAATAGTACATAGATTAACAGAGCTAGATCTGTGTTTTGCTTATGCGGATGAGACAGTATTTTCTGTTTTGTTTGGATCATGTTTTTCTTTAATTTCTTTTTCTCCATGTGTGACATAGCTCCAACTCACAGAGCGTCTTTACATTCATTTTTGCTTTCCGATGAACCTCCTTTTGGCCTCTAACACCAGATGATTATTTATTAATTTACTAACAAAAGTACAGGTTTTAAAACATCCACTAAGAAAATGAGAAACCTTCTAGAAAGCCAAGATTTGTCCATAATTTGATTTTACATTGTTGCAGATCATCCTCATATGTGATATTGAATTATAATGAGACCTGACAAATATGAAGTGGAACACCAGAAGAGACTCAGCCTACCAATTACAGATCAGAAGCCCTTAATTTCCAGATTTTCCACTATATACTCTTTCCTAGGGCATGTTTTCATTTGTAACCAACCATAGCAAGTGTATATCACTCTTGATTTAAAGTCAAACTTCCAAGAGCTGCCAAAGTTGCAGTTCAAATTAGCCATGTGGTCAATCAACAGTGTCTTATTTTAGTGTTCTAAAAATTCTTTAGGGAAGCAATTGTGTAGGGAAAAAAAGCAACAGCATACATTGAAAATGCCTGAAGGAACATACCTGATGATGGGCACACACCAAAACACATGCCACAAAACTCGTTGTAGACAGTCTCTGTGTTTAATAAATTTAGACCAACACCAGAATTAAAGCTTCTTACTTTGGACACCAAATCGAGCCCCTCAAACAGCTATGTATTGGACACAACACAAGCTTTGAAACCAGGGCTGGAACATCATTTGAGAAATTGGGCTTTTGGCTTTGAAACACTACATGCCAAATCAACACCTTGTGTAAAAACAGAAAAGAAATAACTTAATTAAAACCAAAATCAAAATCATCAATGTTTCATTAAGTGGAACCATGTCAGCTGCCACCAAGTAAAGAAAGGATCTGTGAAATGATGTTATACAATCACGGTGAGAAAGCTTACTGTTATTAAATACAAAACACAGCATGACTGCACTTTTATGTCTTCAAGTGATTCATTTAACACAATCCAAAGAGCTAAGTATTAAGGTTGATCTATCACTAATTCTTTACAAACCACAGATTTATCTTTGAGGATGAGAAGAAAATTTAGTCCCATTCCATACACAAAAGCATTTGGCTTTTAAAGACTGATGATGGATATAAGGAAATATTTGTTTTCTCTTTGTCTCTTTCTTCCCAGCACTATTATCTGTCACAACAATGATGACGATAATGAAGGCAAGTCTAAATGAAGTGAGAGGAAGGGCAGAACTTTTTGAAAAATAATTATTTTTACATTTACCAAGAGAAGTGTGAATCCAGGTTTCATTTCCTATGAAAAGCATTAAAAGAACTTGTGGACATACAGTATGATGTGAGCTGCAATAAATCGTGCTCTTAACTGTGCTGTTTGTCTTCCTTAATTTTCCATTTAGTGAACAAATGATTTGTTTTTCCCTTCAGAAAGATACAAACTACAGAATTTACAACTATTTAAAAAAATAACAATAGAAAAAAAGAAATGCCAGAGTTGTGTCACCTTCTCAAATAAAATTTTATCCAAATCTCATACTTATTTTCAGAAAAAAAACCCAACAAACAAATAAACAAACAAACAAGAAAAAAAAAAACCCTGAAGTACTTTGGTTGCCTCTGTAGTTTTTAGTCTTGTAAATTCCAACTGACTCAAGTGGAAGTTACCCTGTATGAGGACTAGAGGGAAACAGAGGGAGGACCTCTCCATTAGACTTCAAAAATGTTGGTCTTGCACATTCTTCTCCAAAAATGTAATGTGCAATACCTTTATTTATATTAGTAACCAAGAAACAATATTTATTTTGGAAGACATTGGGTTTCATTCCTGTGAGCAGAAATGTGGTATTCACCCACAGCCCTGGGCTGGGCACAGAGGGAAGGTAGTTTCAGGGCATTCTGAACTGGCATTTCCCCATGGAGTTGGTTGCAGTGTCATAATGTAGAGGTGACACAGAAACCCCTCTGCACAACCCTTCTGTCAGGCAAGCCCCATGAGACAGGATTAGAAGTCTGGGTCCACCTTCAGGTTGTAGTTCCTTGGGAAAAACCAGTATTGAAAGGTCTTGTTTTGAGAGAGAACCCTCATTTTTCCCCCTCCTTCCATGCCTTATAGCCTCTTGACCTACAAATTTCTAGACGGAAAAAGTTACGGTTTTCTGAAGTTGAATTTTGATACAAAACATATTAGTACAATATTGCCAATCCCAAGCATTCAAAAATCATGAGTCAGACACCAAAAGTTATGAGACTGGCTGGCACTTCATATTTAAGAAGAAAGTGTCTTTTGTTTTGTTATTCTTAGTCTACAGTATGGTCACATTTTTAAGCTTCTGTCTGCAACCATGAAAGCAGATACTCAACCAATAATTAATGCATTGTTTTATTTTTTTGAATGAAATTACATTGTTATGTAATACTTGATTTTAGCAGCTCAAGCACTAAAAAAACTAGATATTGCATGACAAGTCATAAAAATCACCCAGTTTGGCAATGTTATAAATGGTTAGTTGTGTGGTTATAGTCTGAACATCGTGGCACCCATGAATTGGCGCTGATTTCAAAATGCATACTGATATTACATAAATTATAAAGCTATCACATTATGCTTCTGTTTCTTGGTGATATGAAAAGAGTTAATAGCAGTCTGTATCCCAGAAATGACAGCAAATCACACCTTTTACTCTTTGAAATGATCCAAAACCACATATCAAGTCAATATTCATGCATATTTCTGAGTGGTTTCAACTGCAAGCCTTATTCCAAGAATACCCTTGTGATTTGGATTCGAGACTGAGTGAAAAATGCCCTATTCAGATCCAAACAAAATCTCAGAAAAATGTTTTTTTCAGACTTGTAATCTTGTGATTTTTGCAAGAATGCTGGGGGTTTGGGTCATAAACCCAGGAAAGACAAGGTTATAGACTTCTGTCCTACCATCAAAATCCTAAACAGAAATTCTTGACTAGATATAGCCACAAATCTGTAATATATAATTTTTATATTACATATATAAATTACCACTTTTCTTCTGAACCACTTACTACAGAGAAATGTTTCATGATTCAGAACCGATCTTGAGAGTCAGATAACTGGATTCAATCCCCTCCTATGTCTGCGAAGGCTCACTTTTCCAGTCCCAAGACATTCCTGTAAGGGAGTGGTAGGCTGCCCAGATGTGATCAATCTTATTTTCAGAGCTGGGTAAGTGTTTGACAATGCCAGCTGTATGGTGATTTTACTGTTGATAGGTACAACATGGACTGTAGGACTACATCATCACAAATGACATGATTCAAACTGGCTTTACTGTTGTGTGGACGCTGGGGCTCCACTAGAGGAGCCCCACATTGGGCTGGCTGCAGAACTGGACTCCATCATCTGCAGCCGTTAAAAAAATACTGAGGAGTTTTGTTGCAAAAGTGGGAAGCTACCACGCAAAGTAACTATCTGACAAAGTAGCTCTCAGCATTTGCCATGGAACAGCTATGGCCCAGCTCACAGAGCTGTGAGAAACACCCATAAAACTCAAGAAGTAAATGTGATGATGGTGGGATCTTGTATGCACTCAGTGCCAGCTGTGATGTCCTGCTACTACCCCCTGGAAAAAAACAAAAGTGTCATTTCTACTGTTTACATAATTGATAATGTAGATCATGCAAGTTTACTTAGGACTTTAAATTTGATTTAACCATCTTTTTATCACCTTATAAACACTGAAGCTGACAGTTAATCAGGCATTAAGTTGTGGTCAGGACTCTGTAATTGTTCTTTGGTGTCTTTTTTTTTTTCCCCAGGAGATATTTACTGAACTACTTGCTCTTTGGCCTTGAATCAGTCAAGATCTCTCATTTGCTTGCACTCCTTTTATATACCTTCACTCAGACTCCCAGGGGTTGTCATCCTTTAGGTCAGACAGGTAAGACAAATGAGTAAGACGCATACTTTATCTGTGAGTTTTCAGCCTCTCTGAGATGTGAGGCTCACAGGGATTCTTACAGAGAGTGGGTCCCAGCCTCTCCCTACCTTGTGTCATTCTTTATATCACTGACCCTGCCCTACTTCCTAGCGCAGTTCTAGTAGCTCCTTTAACTCAGCCCTTCTCAACTCTTGTCCTTTAATCTTGTCCTTTAAGTCTCTTCCTTTAATCTCTGATTTCATGCCCTGCTCTGACCATTTCTCTCTGTTAATTTCCCAATGGTTTTGTGGTTCCAGTGATCCTTTAGCCCCTTACTCTCTCCTCGAACCCTTTAATTAGGTCTCCCCTTACTACATGTACCTAAATGTAGCCTGGCATTACCCTGTCAGCAGTACAGACACACTTTTCATGATGGATACTAGAAGAACTGAAAGATTAAAAGAGAGTTCACAGGTAACAACTCCTCATGGCAATCACCACCCCCCACTCTCTACTGTGGCAGATGCTGCTCCTGCTCTGTCTGCTCTGCCTTCTCTCTCCCCCAGAAAGCAAGCAGATCCACATGGAGTCTGTTGGACCAAGTTCATTCAGTGCATCAAGAGCAAATTAAATCCTCAGACTTCTTTATTTCAATGCAATTTAGGTTACTCTACTTAAAATTCAATATTATTATTTAACATTTTGTTTTAAATTGGATTCTAATATTTTGATCTGACTATAAGTTCCTTAGGGCCTTTCCAGAGAAGTAATTAGCGGAAGAACATTCCCCACTTAAAGTCTTTGTAGCTGTACTCTTATTCCTTGCTATGAAAAATTACTTTTGGATCAGAATCTAGACAATCTTTTTTGATTATTTATCTAAAACTAAAAGCAGGAAATGATTCATTTGATTTCTGCCAATACTGGAGTGTTGCCACTTTTAGCTCAGGAAGAGTAGGCTTCCTTTGGCAGCCTCTGCTTGCATGATGATGAATGAAGTTCTATGTTTAGTGCTTGCTAAAATTTTATAGAGTCTAAAAAAGCAATCTAAACATGTTATAGGGAGTGGATAGGTTTTTTCAGATAACTATACCATAAGTTCTCATGCTGTGTCACAGCAATACCTTCAAGATATACATAGAGGAGGGACTCTTTCCAAAAAAATATCTTTGAATACTTGAACTATTTTTCATAATAAGCAAATAATTCCCCAAAAGTGAATGCACATTCACAGTTACATTGCCCAGAGGAAAACATAAATGCTTCTTCTTAATGATATAGCACCTAAATTACATGCAGTCATTTGTCACTGAAAAGCATAGACCACCATGGAATGGGCAGTTAAACAGCACAATAAAACTTACTGTAGACCTAAGCAGCAACTGCTGCCTACTGATGAACAGAAGAGTCTTAGAAGCCTTGACAATATAAATATTTTTCTGTAGTAAGAGTTATAATAATTCAATCATGATACCCTAATTGGAATTGGGCAGAAGTGATGCATTTATATCTGATGAAAGCATTCAAGTATCCTTTCAAAAATAACCATTAATTTTATGTAAATTGGTCTCACTGGATGGTGCTTGTCATTCAGACAAACTTATTTTCAAGGTCTGAATGTAAGTAGATATATTTGAGTAATTCAGGAAGTTATTTTGTATTCAACTTCAGTGTCCTCAACTTTGTTCTCACCTACATTTGCATACTAACTACTTTTGTGATTTGCTGGACCATTTCTCTCAAGTGTTTCCTTTGACAGCTCCCTAACAGGCTTCTGAAGTAGCATGTTCAACTGAGCCAGTTTTCAGGCTGAGAACAGTTCCCTCATCCATGTACCTTCTCTACATTCTACAGTGTCCTCAGATCTGGATGGGGGCTCTCAGAAGCTTTCCACCACTGTGAAGACTGTAGCTCCTTTTTGATCTCTTGATGTTCATTGGGCCTGGCAAATTAACATTATCATTTACGCTCTTCCATTTACAGTGAACAAATAACTTTCCTTGGGAATATAAATGGTTTAGAATATTAGACCATTTTTGTTATTTCATTAAATTAGCCTAAATGTCTACGGTTAGTTAAAGATTTTGCCTTTCCTGACCTCACCTGTGTTTGTTTTCCACAAGATTTACTTTACATTTTGCTTTAATGAAATACTTTCCAAAATTAAGGTGTTGCCAAGACAAATAATGTACAACAGGAGTGCCATTAATTCTGTAACTGATGTTCATTCTCATGAAGAAAACTGGGGGAAAGAGAATGAAGACATACACAGAGAAAGCAAATGATAACAGCTGCGTCCTACTTCCTTTAAAAATGACTGTGAAGCCTGATAGGCTCATTTGTGTAGTGTATAACTTTGAATAAATAGTCCTGTCTGAAAAGCTACCTCAAAGGCACTTTGTACCAAACACATTTGAGACACCCAGTTCAGAGAGGTTTTGTTATTCTATTTTCTTTTACTACTGAAGAAGATTTGTATTCCTGGAATTAACTGTAACTGGTAAGAGCATCTTTGAGCTGTGCTGCTGAGAGTTCACTAATTAAAAAAGGAAAGATGCTAATGGAATATGCCAGGATTAGTAAAAAGATAATTCTGTGGAGAGTCAGGATGCAAACACAGGAAAATGGAGAGTTCACCTAAGGCTAAATGCAATGACTATCTGGTGCCTTGGTATCAGAAGGAAATAGAAATAGTGAATCACTTTCACTATCATTCCACTTCAGATTTCATTCTGTTCTGCAACAGTCAAGTATAAAGACTCTCAAAAGATTTGACTTCCCATTCAAAATGTACATCATCTGCAATTCTATACTCTTACAATTAACAGACTTCTTCCATATGTCTTAAAAATATTGCCTACATGATAGAAAGAATTAGGGTCATATAGAAAATGGTAGATGAAGTAACTTGGCCCATATATTACAGATAACAAGATCTGACTTTGATATTTCTATTTTAGAGGTTAGGTAAATAAAGGAATGGAGGCCTAAAAATTGGTGATAACCATGAAAAATATAGAGGACTATATTTTCAGTGTGAGGGCAGATAACCTCACAGGACACCTTAGTGTTTAAACATCACTGTTTCTTGAATAGTTTAATTTATGTTTTAGATTTAGAATCTCTTCAAATATATAAGAGTTTTGCATGTGTCATAAAGTAAGTTGTAAAGGGGTAAAAATTAATTTTTTAAGAAAGCCCCTGGTGTTCACCTTTATGACCCTAAGTCTCTCAGCTCTCCCCCCCAGTGGAGAAGGCAAGCACTCTGCCAATGCATATATAAGACATTTATAAGTGAACTGCATCCAAAAGGCTTTGTCCCATTTCCCACTGTGTGCATTTTCAGACACTGTGTGGGCTACATGGAATTTCCCTCTGTTCTGTTGCTGAAAATTAGAAATGCTTACCTCTGTGGTATGCAGACTGAAAATCATGCAGAGTTGACCAAAACTGCAGGTGGACTTACAGCCATTCCCCACTGATTGAAAAACACAAACAAAATGAGTACAGGGAAATCAATTTCTCCCCAAAGACTCTGCTTTCCTCTCACCTCTTAACCCCTTTCTCCTCTTTGGCTGCCAGTCACTTTGAGTTTTCTCCTTCCTAACTCAACTGCCACAGAAGAGAGTTTTAATGGTCTAGCTGTGCGTGTTTCTTTCTCACATCCAAAGTTCCCAAATAGGGCCTTCCTCAAGCTGTCTACTATGCATCTGCTGTTAACTGTGCTCTCAAGGGAAAAGTCCTTCATATGCCTGTTTCCATTAGAGACCAGTCTACTGATATCTTCCACCTGAAGATCCAACACTCAGGTATGATCCTATTTTTGAAGTTATGTCAGACTGGCCCTGCCTCATGCTAAGGAAATGGTGAGTGATCACCAAAGCTGCATTCAAACCCTCTATTTTCTCTTCCAAACTCTCCCTAAGCACAACAGCACTTCTTGCTTACTTACAATTTCAGATTTGCTCACTCCAGTTGTTCCTCCACTCACTCTCACTTCTATCTCCCAGATGCCCACCCCAGTGGCAGCTCATGATAGACTCATTTGTTTCCCAAGAAGACAGATTGGAAGAAAGTATATATTTGCTTTGATGTTTTCCTCTTATATCACTCTGTGAGGTCATAAGAGACTAAACATATCAAAGCTGCAAGAGGCAAGCCCTGAGAAAAACCTTTACTGCTTTTCCTCAAAAACAGCTCTTCAGGCTATTCCTTGATTATACTATTTATACGCCAAAAGCCTAATCAGGAAGTCCTGTAGCTTTCTGCAAAACAAAGAAATAAATAAAGAAAAAATCTGAGATCACCTGAAGCATCTGAGTTGCTCATGTCAGCTGGTGTCAATCACATTTCATAGTCACTTTTACTGACATTTAAGTGCAAATGAAATTCTTAGGAAACAATGGAACAAACACTGGAAATGTTGTGTGCAGAGGTACTTTAGACACTGTATTAGTGAAAATTAATGTCTAACACATTAGGTAAGTAGATTTTTGGCAAATTTTCATGGATGTATACTATTATGCATGACTATATCCAATGGGATTGCATAAGGTGTATTAGAAGACAGATTCTTTGTGCTCCATAGATCCAAAAATTAAATATAAAAACTGAGGAAATCAAATTATTTTTGGTTCCTTCAGGAATATTTTTGGGAGTACAAAGTATTTTCCTGAACAGAGGCTTAAACAGAGAGAAAAATGGCAAGACTCAAACAGCTTATCAGAAACCTCATTCAGCTGTGTAGCATTTTGAGAAGCAGCTTCCTTCTACAATCAGCAGCTATAGAATAGCTCTTAAAAATAGCTACAGATCTTAAAAATAAGTAGAGAAAACATTTTACACTGATGACCTTGTCTGAGATTACATCATGTCTCAGTTACTATGAATGCTGGCTATGGCCTTGGTTTCTGTCGTGTCTACTTGGAGATACATTTCTGTTCTGTATCAATAACATACCATGTGTATTTGAGCCAAAGAAGACTTGCTTCTAACATCCACGTTTACTGACAAAGCACTGAACCATAAACCTGAATTTCAGATAAACCATTTCATTTGCTGATGAATCTATCACACCAAAACAACAGTTTTCTCAGCCTTAACAAAAGTACAGGATAAGAGTTATAAGAGGCTATTTAGACATACATAACCAGTCCACCCAGGGAAAATGACACCTGCTATCAAGACATACTGTGTCTACAATGCCCTGTCTTTACACTGAATTTACCTCTATAGAAGCAAATTCGGGTAGCATTTAGCTACTTTCAATTACAATAAATAATACTTTGATAGAATAATGATCAAAAGAAATGATGACTACTATTCTTTTCTTATACACTTGTAATCTATCATCTCAACTTCAATAGGAGCTAGGCAGATATGCACAGCAGACTCCTGAATTCTGGATTTCTTGTGTTTCCTATAGCTTCCTAATGTATACATTTCCATCAATGGGATACAAACGCAGTATATTGGGAAAAAGCAGCAGATGGTAGAATTGTGCAACCCACAAAAACTATCTTGGGAAAACAGTGGCTATGGCATCATATTCTTCCACAATCAGCAGATGTTTCAGTAGTGTGAAAAATATTTACTCTAGCTGAGATCAGATGGTATCCATTTATTGCCCTCATTAAAACTTGACTGAGTGGGTGTCTCTTTACATGCAAAACAAGTTCTCCAATGGACAAGACTGCAACCTGCCCTGTGAGTTTAATGCCTTTAAACTCACATCCTGCTATATATATGCTGCATTTTCACCAATGAACTTAAACTAGGAAAATGTAGGACAAGGTCAAAAGACCAAGGAAAACTTGTATTTGGGAAGAGATAAACATTACCTCCATAACAGCATTTCACTGGTGGTGAACAGTCCTTTGTTCTGGGAAAATGCTAGAAGACTGATCAGTCGTATAGATGGGGCCTGATACTGTTGTTTAACTCTGAGATTTCCAAACTACTCAAAGCCTGAAAATCTCTTTACTCTCCTTTTAAAGTAGTTTATGAAAACTCTTTTTTTTTCTTTTCTTTTTTTTTCTTTTTCTTTTTTTTTTTTTTACTACAAGATCCAAGGAGGACAGCAAAGGGTCAAACAAAAAAAAAAAAAAAAAAGGAGGACAGTAGGGTCAAAGAGCTCTTTTCTGCATTATTCTTCAATTAAGTAAATTCACCAGAATTTTTTAAGACATTTCAGGTTTATTCAAATCTGTTCCTCTATGTGAAGCCCTAAAATGGAGGATATGCATTCCCAGTAAGAATGCCAATTGCACCACAGAATTTCTCTCTATCACTTTTCAAGGGTGTTTTTTGATCTCTAGTAGGGAGAGTAATCTCATATTCCTCTTCTAATTCCATATAGAATTCTTTATTGTGAATGATGCAACCTTTGTCATTCTCATATGCAAAGTGATTTTTTTTCAAAAATGGGATTTTTACAGATTTATTTTTACACCCTTCCTCCAGAAAAACTGTCGAAGGCTACTGTTATTACAATAAACTTAATCATGATTCAACATCCCCATTGTGCTCAGCTCTTTTCCAACACAAAAGAAAAAGACCATCCCTACCACAAAATAGAGGTTGTGTTTTGCTGGGTTGGGGGTTTTTTGTGGGATTTTTGGGGGTTTTTTTAAGGGAAAGTACATCTCCATCCACATTTAAACTGAAATATGAAGAAAGCTTAATTCTTCACTGTAATATTTAGATGTGATCATTGAGCCATCATTTTTATTGGAGGACAATCTGACAAATTCTGCTTGCAAGGCACTGTCCCTTACTCAAATTTAGAGGGGTTCATTTACATAGCCAGCGTTAAAAGCAGCACAGCTCCATTTCTTAGAACACTTCCCCCTCATTTTCTTTCCAGGAGAGTAATTTTTTTTTTTCTCCAAATTCAGTGCTACATTCCTACCATGGAATTTTTCAATGCCAGCTCAAAAGAGGTTAAAAAGAAGACTTTGGCAAAAGCTCCCATGCTGAGAATGCAGTGTATAGATAGAGAGGTGTTTCTCCACAAAACAGCAAAAGGAAGGCTACTTTAGCATCAAAATAGGCCTCAATAAGATGTTTCGTTTGGGTTACACTGCCTGCACAGGTGTGGATTTCATATATTGTGAGAGAAAGGTAAAATTGGACAGAAAGTCTTTAACAAGCTCCAGCTTGTTCTTTAAATGTGAGTTCTAAAGAGTGGGAACATATGGAATTGCTTTGTAGACTCTTTGGGGCTAGGCATCTGTTTGCTGGCTGCTATTGCAGTGAACTGAATGTTCACTTCAAGCACTAGATAACTTAAAAAAAAAAATACAGAAATAAAGTACATTTCTTCAGTCAATATTGACTGTTACAATACCACAATCTCTAGGACTGCAGCCTGTAACACTCCTCTCTCGTTCTCTGCTAAGTTCCCACTTTGTCATGAGCCTGACTTCTCTTTCCAACAAAAATGTGAAACTACTTATGCATGTTAAAATAGCCCTTCTCATTTGGGAATTTCAGTGGCTAGCATGGTATCACAGAGGCAATTCATGATTATGGGATTTACTGATTTCAGTGTTTTCAGACATTTCCTTGTGAGGTAGCCCAGTCGTTGTAATTAAAAGTCCATATATTTACAAAAAGAGACCAGCACTAAGCGGAAACACCTGAGACTTTTGTAGGCAGAGTTCATCCTATGAAAAACTGCTCTTTCGTGGCAGAATAAGAATTCACATAAATGTATTTAACTTCAATATTGGCCTTATCCTCCTGGTGCTGCTGGCACATGATTATACTTCCTCTACCTCTGTACCTCTATACTTCATCAAGTGTAATCACTGTTAAAGTTACTCTGGAGATATGCTTGGCAGCTCTAGGATCCTGATGTGAAGCAGCATTATATATTTTCCAGCAGTAACACCTAGACTTTTGGGTTGGCTCCTAAAATTAATGTAGTGGCAATAGTCAGTTGTTTCTGTTGATAGATGCCTCAGAGGCTGCCTTGCTGTTTGATTACACTCCATACTCGATTTATTCTTAAGTCATTCGGGTTTTTAAAACTTTCTTTCTAACTGCAATGTTAAACTAGAAATGAGAAACTTAAAATGCATACTAAAATGGCCCTTCTTGTCTGGAAATTTTAGAGACTAGTATGCCTTCCTACAAACATTTGCTTATAATATGATTTAGCCAGATAATGATCCTCAAAAAGTCTGAAAAAGATTATCCGTTGTATTAGAAGCTGACACATTCCATTTTCCAAATAATAAGAGAGAGGAATGAACAAATTCACAGGAGGTGTAAAATGCTGAATTATTCAGAAATAATTTTCCTGCTGAAAAGAACACTAGTTGAATTTCTAGCAGGATACTGAGAAGCAATAATATTTCTCTTAAAACTCCAAAGTTACACTATTTAATCAGATTTCTCTTGTTATGTAAATGTATGTATGTCTGTCTGTTTCCTGCTATGGAAAAAATTTCCTTTCTAAAACCACTAATTTCATCCAAGACTATTGCTTTAGAAATATAATTTATATCAAGCTACCTGATGTCCTTGTAAGAATAAGTATTACACAAACAAGTATTGTCTTAAATAATATTTAAAAGGCTGTAAAATTGAATGCTGAAGTTAGGAAAGGCAGAATTAAATTGATTATATAAATATTGTATTTCTCTCTACTTATTTACTTGAATACTCCTTTTTCAGAGAACCTGAGTTGATTGAGTACACATTTGGATGGTACAGATGGAATTTGCAAATTTTCAAAACTCTATTTAATCTTTGTCTTGTTAGCTACTCATTTTTCAATCCTAGCTCAAAAAATAGTATACCAGTATCCCCACAGAAATATCTAAGGAGATTTTTATTTTGCTAAAATGGATTTTGAACACCTAAACCTATCTTCAATGTGTCTTCAGTATTCCCTGGTTCCTCATGAGCAACTCAGAACTGGGCAATCCTCACACCTGCCTCAGCTGGTGTGTGAATTCCAGGTATGACATGTACTGGCTCTGGCTGGGATGTAGTTAACTTTTTTCATAGCAGCCTGTACGGTGCTGTTTTGAAGGACTAAAACAGTTTTGCCTATTGCTGAGCAGCACTTGCACAGCACTAAGGCTTTCTCTTCTTCCCACTCTCCCCATACCCTGCCCAGCAACAGGGCTGCAGGAGCACAAGAGACTGAGAGTGGACACAGCCAGATATGCTGAGTCTAATTGAACAAATGAGGCAGTCCAGACTGTATAATGTCATGCTCATCAATACAAGTGGGACAGCAGAAGAAGGTGGAGGATTTTGTCTTTCACAGTAGCTATCATTTAGAGATTGTTTGGGCACTGGTCTGTTTGTGGGAGGTGGTGAATGATTGCGTTTGTGTCACTTATGGGGCTTTTCCTCTTACTTTTACTTATAAACCTGTCTTTACCTCACAAGTTTTCTTGCTTTCTCTCTACCTATTCTCCCACTTGTCCTGTTAGGAGGAGGAAGTAAGTGAATGGTTGTGCAGGTGCTTGACTGCTGGCCAGGGACAACCCCCACATAAACACACTGGATGACACAAGACCTATCACAGGGCTTGTATTTCCACACCTGGCCATAGGAACTATAGTAATACCTAACTGGTATAATATTTCTCCCACAGCATGTCCCACTTTCCTATTCCCTGCCTGACCCCATCAGGGACTCTTGGAGACATCATTGACCTCCTGTTGGTCACCCTATTTGACTTCCCTTTCCATGGCGTGAAGAAGTCAATTCCTCTAAGTCATGAGTAAACGAGACAGAATTCATTCACCAAGAAGTGGAAGCACACCAGATTTAACAAATAGTCTGAGTTTTCATCTGTAAACTGAAAATAAGATTGTAATTAGAAGTCCATGAAAGTGAATGAGTGCCATCAAAAACGAGAGTTTGAAAGAGTGCCTCTTTCAATTGAAACAAATATTCAAATTCATGGGGAAAGAAAAGGCATTTATTTTCTTAGGAGCAAAATGAGCTTGAACTTGAGGACTGAATTCTATGAGCTGAACCCCTAATACTCATGAGATCTCTAAATCCAGGTATAGCTATGTCATTCCATTAAGTATGAGATTCTAGGTGCATAGTCACCACCAAACCTGGCAATGCTGGCTACTCTGCGGCACAAAGACATGGACCATCAGAAATGTACAGCAGGGTATCCTATATGTCTAGTTTGTATCAAAACTTTTTTTTTTTTAACCAAAAGTATGAAACTCTTGTTGAGAAAACATTTTTCCATCTCTCTAGATCTGACTGGAGTATTTGTTAGTCCCCGCTTCTGTATTTTCAATTTTGTTGGAAAGTCACGACAGATTTTTAAAATACACTGACAATCCCAATAGTCTGCTATGTAGCCACTAGATTTGACTCATATCTTAGCAATCGCAAAAGACCCCAAAAAAACCCCTAGACATCAATTACATCAATCACATCACATCACAGTGTTTTCCAGTGTATGGACTTTTACAAACCTTTCAAAACAAAGATCCTTCGTTCCCATCCTTTTTGTTTTAAAATAGAAATTAATATACCAATTTCTTCTAAATTTCCTTCCCTGTATAATAATGAGGTTATAATTCTGAGAGATGCCTAATGCAACAGGACTACTGTGCCTCCTGAACTATTCCAATGAGTGAACACAATTATAAAAACTATGAACTA
>JAWWLV010000144.1:59619797-59763858 GCA_035041135.1 Platyrinchus mystaceus | reverse complement strand
TATTGGCTTTTTTGTAATGACTAGCTCACTTGGGTTAATGATGAGTGAAAGATAACACTATGAAGACAATGTAGGTCTACATTGTGCTTTTTTTTAATTTTTTCTTTTTTAATGAGGGAAACCCATATTCCAGGCTCATAGCTCTGTTTTCTTTTTTTTTTATGTTGCAAGTGGAACTGGAATCAAGAACACATAAAAGTGATCTAATTAAAGTGTTCTTGTCTCTGTCAAAGTATATAATAAAGGAGCAAAACTTGCAGGAGAAGGCGATGTCTTTTATTATGCCAATATTTTCTCTTTCAATATGCCATGAGTCTTTAACATCTTTAACTGCCATGGCTACAACAATGTTTATATAACAGAGCAAAGGCTTTCCTTATTGCATTGATACCTAAGATATACCAACACTATTGTTGAGGCGGAGTAAAGATTCAGTATATGTACCACTATAATTTAATACTAAATTCCCTGTGGATTTCTGCATGCATACTGCCACTAGCACTTTTGCAAAACTGATATCAGGAAAAAAAATAACACTCATTGCTATTAACAGAGAATAGTAGATTATTAAAAATTCCCCAGGTACAAACACTCACTTCTTTGAGATCTTAGTGATGTCACAGTTAGGAATATGTACAGTTCCTTTACATTTTGCATAATTAATCTTATAAAGGAGGTGGGGCATAAAAAGGCCTCCAGATCAGCAGCTTTTTAAAAAGAAATATTTGAAATTTCATAGTGCTGGCTTGTAGCACTTATTTGGGAATTGTCGTGCAGCAACAGAGTTGGTTTTGGTAAGTAAACCCGTTATGAGGGAGGAAAAAGGAGAACTGAGAACTCAAGCTGATACTGAACAGCATGAGTGTAAAAGTTCAGTCAGTGCGTACAGTGCTGTTCTTTCATATAAAGAAGAAACCAGCACAAGGGGAAACTCTCCCCTTTTCCCATCAAAGCACTTCATATATTCACAGTGTGAATTTACACAAATATTTATGCAATGAAGTACAGCAGAGCAGTGGCAGTTAATAATTGTTACATTCCAACAGCAAAAAGAAAAGGTAGCATGGACTGAAACCAGTGTCTTGTGTTCTAACCAGCCCCCTATCTTATTCCTATTTATTTTATTGTGATGGTTTTCATAATGTCCCAGGAATCTTTCGTTTTTCTTCTCCAGAACAACCAAGAAAAACAGGTACAGAAAAAAATCCATAATCTTTGACCAGCAGGTAAATCTGGGGTTTTGTTGGTTCTTTGGTGTTTGTTCATATTTCTGAAGCAGTAAGAAATAAAATTATAAATGGAAGGTGAATGTTAAGTGCTGCAAACAACTTTTGGACATCACATTAGCTAATAAATTTCTTTAAAGTAAGTGCTGTGCTTTTTGTATCTGTTAAGAAATTCACTCTCTACCATGGACCCATGGTTCACTTTTCATTATCAAGGGGCATTATAATTGATTTTGCATGGACCTTTAAGAATTATACTATTTCCTGTTCAGTGAGTTTATTTTCAATTTGATAATGAAACACCCATAAATTTAAAGGTTTATTGGAGAGAAGGGATTTAGCACCTGGCAACTATATGGAATGCATAGTCAACTAAGAATTAAAAATCGGCATTCCTGGAATTTTTGTTTGCTCTGTCATTTGCACATGGGGTCAGGGAGATCAGCCTGTGCACAGGCAGTGCACGTGAGGGCGAGCAGGGAAAGGCTCCAGAGCAATTATTCAGGAAACCACCTCAGATATGGAGGTAGTTGTAACCAAAGCTTACTACAAACTTCAGCAGCCCTGAGGTGAGAGCACTCAGGTTTTTATTATTGAATCCTCTGAAGAAAAGCAAAATCAATAAGAAAAAATATTCATAAAACCTATATTTTAATGGATAAATGTGCTGAGATTTTAGTCAAATCATCCAAAGCCACATATTCAAAAGCAATGAGCGCTGTTTCTTGCTATCTCCTCAGTGTGCTCCGTGTGTGGCGTTTTGATAGGGAACAGCTTTTCAAAGTGCTGAGTCTAGGAGAGTTCTGAACTTGTGGGTCCAGAAACAGCCTTGGAAAGTCTTGGATTTGGTCTTGAAAAATGCTGAGCAATGTCATAAACAGGGGATGTCATTCCAGAGGCAGTGAAACATCAGGCTGTGGAAGCTTAAACACAAATATATTGTTGTCAAAGCATCTTTAGAATGAGCTTATAAGCTATCCTGTCACAGATTTTATGAGGTTTAGATAGTAGTTATTTTTAAAATTCCAGGTACTTGGAATAAAAGTATGGTTTATTGCCATGTATTATTAATATTATTGAAGAAGTAAAAAGAAAGAACAGCAATTACAGTTTCTTGCATGAGTTCAGAGACCATTTCTAAATTAGATGAAATGATCTTTGCTCATTCACAAAAGACTAAACATTGCAAAACCTGAGATGTCTTCAGCTTACCTGTCCTATATATTCAGTACACAAATAGATTGATTGCCCAACATTTTCTATGAGAAAGAAAAACCTAAATTAAAATAATAAGAAACACAAACAGGAACGGGTAATTTTTAAGCTTTTCATCATTTTTAAAAACATTTTTCTTTTTCCAGAGACACTGTGCAACTCACCTGTTTTCCAAGTCACCAAGATCTCAGATTGATCTTTATCACAAACAGAAATCTGAGTTGTTTTCAAAAAACAAGGTGTACACTGACTCTCTCATGCTATACACCTTTCTACTCCTGTGGTCAAGTACCTTGCAGTTATTATCACTTATTTGTTCAAGTGGTGAGGAAATATTAAATATCACAAGTCCTCAGCAGAGACTGGACAATAATTATCAACAGATGGCTGGCAGTAGGTTATTGAGAGAGAGAAAGAAATTGCCCTTCCTTCCAAAACAACCCTCTACGAGAAGCCATAAGCAACTCATTGGTGACAGTTTTGGGTTTTTTGTGTTACTTTTACCATTTCTTATTTAGCTGTGATGAGCAAGCACAAACACTGCATATCTTGCCTTTTCACAACAATGATATTGATACTTGAAAAACTCAAGAACTTCTCATAATTTACTCTCCTATTAAAAGTAAGACCATTACCAGTAATTAGACATGCACGGTTTTGCAAAACTGTCTTAAGTTTCCATACTCATGATCTTAAATGACTCCACAGATGTTGAAATACACAGTGAGGGAGATGCTCCAACGAAGCTATTGACAAAGATAAGGTAATTTATTCCAGGCTCCCTTTGTATGTTATATGGTTTGTTTTCAGAATAAACATGTGGTTAATCAAACCACTAAACCCTGAGACATTTGCTTCATACATCAGCCCTTCCCTCAATATTTTTAAAGCATGACTGGTTTTTAAATATTGGGAAAAAGTAAAGATAGTAGAAAGTACCTTATCTTACCCATCACACTCCATTCTCTTTCGTCTTGCATACCTGAAGGGCTCCATCTGGGTATTGCAATCCAGGTGCCTCAGTTTTGAATGCTGTAGAAGCCCTAGCAAATTAATTCATAAGGCTAAATCCCAGGGATACCCACCATATTTCTGCAATGAAAAAAAAGCATTTGTATTTTCTCTTATTAAATCTGGTCTTTGTGGGCTGCTACAGAGAAAAGTGCTTTAGAGATCATTATAGGAAGATGATTTCTACACTCCTTATATTGCTATGTTTTGTAGGGAGAACCCATACAAGAACTCCCAAATCACTGTAGCAATTCAGTCATAGTCTTTTGAATTATTGAACTTAATTATTGAACTAAGCTCCTGAGGTGCATTCCTAGTGGTTCTCAGCTGCTTTGCTGAGTATCACTCAAAGCTGCCTGGAAGGGTGCTGGAAGGAGGAGGAGTTTGTCTTCACCAGCCACAGGTGCTCAGCCCTGTGCTTTACTCACACTGGCAAGATCCTGTCCTGACAGAGACCCCACTGCCATTGCTTGCCATGTGGGAAGCCTGACTGGAGCAACTGGTACTTAATAAGACCAGGGTCCTAAATGCAAAGGGCTTTCATGCCAGAAAACATGGCCAAAGAAGAGCTTTCAATTCACCCCAAGGTCAGTTGCATACTGCACCAATCTCTCCCACCTAGGGCATATCTGAAGAACCCTTTGTACAAAGCAGCCCCTGGTTTTCATTCTAGGTTGCATTCACATCACTTTTCTGGAAATATACAGTTTTTATTCCCTTCTCATTTCAACAGCAAATTAAAAAAAAAAAATAAAGAAAGGAAAAAAAACTAACACTGGACCATAAAATTTATACTGAGTTATTGTGAGTTTATTTCATTAAAAATTGACATTATTATTTTTTTAGTCTAGGGACATAAACACTACACAGCTCTTGGACTGGCAGTCTGTTTACAGATGAATATAACTTTAAGAGATTATTTTAAATATAATGGCTAGAGTATGTTTTGATTACAATCCACATAAAATTAACATCAAACAATAAACTAAAGCTCAAAGTCAAAATCAAGACTGTATGGCTGGGTAAAACTTTCTCCCACTGTTTCTTGCTTCTAAAACATGACTAATGAAAGGAGATTCCCTTCTCTACCTCACTCTATAAGGAGTCACTGAAAACATAAAATCTGCCTGTTCTTCTAGTTCATGCCCTTCTGCAAAACAATTTTAATGTCATATAATTATGGTTTGCTACCAGGAAACTTGAAGTGTCTCTGAAGTTCTGTGATGGGACTGATTTATCACAAATCAATAAGCAAGTAAGATCCAGCAAATTAAAATATTCCATTACTTTATGTACAGGATCACATACTATTTTTCTGAAAGGTCTCAGTAATAATTGTGTCTATGCACAATAGTTATCAAACCACAGTTTGGACAGATATCTTGAAAAAGTCTCTCAATATTTTCTGTTAAATTAATTTAGTGTGTCACAGAAACAATAGTTCTTGCTTTCTTTCTAAGTATCATAAATCCAAATGAAATGTTAACAAAATTTTTAAAAATCAGCACTTTTACCCTAGGTGATGTAATAAAAAATATTTTCATATTTAAAACTCCTTTAATTTGGTATTTTTACATGTGTTTTGATTTTTAAAAAAAGTCTATCCAATGAATTTCTCTCTATAATTACTAGTAAGTTTGGAAGTTGAATGTCAGATGACTAAATAAAAGGCTTGTTGCACTGACAGAAGAGGGTGGAACAGGTAAATGTGAGCAGTAGCAGATAAAAAACTACACACTCTGGACCTCATGCAAGCACTTTGCACACATATGCACATACACTCAAACATGGATTTGGACTAAAATCTTCTAAAGTCCCTACCCCAGACAAACCAGCTAAGCCAGGAAGGCTGTTCTGTTTAACACAAAAGTAGTAATAATGCATAAAAATACTTGGAAGTCCTCCAATACCTTATGCAGCATGGTTTCTATTTCTCATCCCCTCATAACCCTACAGACTTGCTCCTGCTCTATGGTCCCTGTTCTCCCTGGTTTCTTACCAAGGTATTATATTTGCATCACTGTGAACAAAAAGCAACATTCTGGATTATAAATGCAATGGAAATCTGTGCACTTAAAGTCTTCTTACTTTTTCTCAGGGTACATTTTTTCATCCCAACAAAGATCTCATCAGGACAGCAACATCATCCCACAAGCTGGATGTGAGGCTTGGAGTTAGGTATCTTTTTTTTTTCTTTCGTTTTTCCCCCATTTCCTCGTATGACCTTAGACAATTAATTCAGTATCTGGTGTCTCAGTTTCTTCCTGTGCTAAACCCTGGAGGAAACACTTCTATGCCAGTAAATTTTCAGATCAAAGAGTAGCTTACACAAAACAGGAGTTTAGTACCTAAATCCTAAATTACATCTGAACATGTTCTACTTTCTTCTAATCTTGGAGGTATCTAAATATTCCAGTTACACCTCTGTGTAACCTGGAAGCTCCCAAAGTGTGTGGAGGTCTGCCTTAACACATCCTCCAAGCTGAAGATCTGCATGTCTGTTTCCTGCCTCAGCTTGATCAGGATTCAGATTCCACCCTCCTACATTTCTCAACCAGGACACCCTCCTGAGTGGGTTAGAAAACTTGGGCTGGTACCCTCCAAGGCAGAGGAGAGCACTGGGGACAAACACATTTGTACTTCAAAAGAAAGAAATCTGCTTCTGCTTATTTGGTTTTAAAGGAGACACTAAGAAGAGGACTAGATAACTACTTGCAGCCTTCATGTTACAGTAAGACACAGAATTTCAGGCTACCCTTCACCTCTGTGTTTCTTGTTGCTTAGCTTCTATGTCTGCTGATGAGATGGAGATTTCATTCTCAGGTATTTCATAGAATAATAGATTAGTTTAGGTTGAAAAATACTTTTAAGATCATCGAGATCAATTATTAACCCCTCATTGCAATGGCCACCACTAAACCATGTCCCTAAGTGCCCCATCTTCACATCTTTTTAAATACCTCCAAGGGTGGTGGTGACTCAACCACTTCCTTGGGCAGCCTGTTCCAGTGCTTGACAACACTTTCCTTGAAGAAATTTTTCCTAATATCTAATCTAAACCTCCCCTGGAACATCTTGAGGCCATTTCCTCTCATCCTATCACTTGTTACCTAGGAAAAGAGACTGAATGCCACCTGGATACAACCTCCTTTCAGGTAATTGTAGAGAGCAATAAGATCCACCATTAGCCTCCTTTTTTCCAGGCTAAACAACCCCAGTTCCCTCAGCTTGTGCTCCAGACCCTTCACCATCTTCATTACTCCTCCTTGGACACACTCCAGCACCTCAATGTCTTCCTTGTCATGAGAGACCCAAAACTTAACACAGGATTCGAGATGCAGCCTCACCAGTGCCAAATGTGTGATTGTCTCCTCTGCCATCCTAACCCTAGTGACTTTAAGATTCTGCTGCCTCAGTTTTATCTGTATGGCTAAAACTTACTTGCAATCATGAGTACAATCTTGAGTCATAACCGAGGACCTAGTGCTTCTTTAGCTTGTAGTGTTGCCATGCTGCTTGATCTAATGGCTTAAAATATGACCACTTCCTCTACTGCATGTTAAACACAAGGTAGTGACTGAATATTAAAAGTCCAACAAACCATTTTAAAATACATTTAACATTTAAAAGACAACACTCTGAACTAAAGATAAATTAGAACTCCTTACAAAAGCATTTTCAGGTTTGACTTAGACCACCTCCAAAATTGTAGTTTTCACTGCTCTTCCATGACTCCAGTCCCATGGCTGTGATTAACTACTGAAAATAAGGGCAAATTATTATGTGTATTAATGTCTTATGCTAGACAGAATCTCTGTTGCTTTGTCTTATTTCCAGACAAGCAGGTATTAACTAGATTGTCCTGTGTAGCTGAAATGTGAAATGAAGTTAGCTGCATTCTTCAACTTTAGGTACAACACAGCTCCCTGTGAAAACATGACAACCTAAGTGACTAAAAATGTGTTACAGTCTCCAGGGCTCTGGAATAAATCTTCATGTTTAAAATAGAGTTAGCTATTCTTCAAACAGCATGCCTTGAAAAATTATTCTCATCTAAGCAGGTACAAATGAAGTATTAATGAGGCTTCTGTAGGAAAACAAAAAGAATAAATAATGTGAGAATAAACTTACTGCAACAAAACACATATGCTGCTCTGACTGTAAAATTCTCCTGTGAACTTGTGACATATTCTCTTTAGAGGCTTACATAAAGAAATATTGAGTGCTGTCCATGATTCTGTTTAGCTACCATTAAAAAGACATTATTCAATAACACAAACATCTTAGTTTCACCTCCTCTAAGGTTGGCATTGTTCTTGGTGGGTTGTTTTTCTTTTTTAAGTATGAAAAGAGGACAAGACACAGCTATACTGTGTGGCTGCTGGACAGGAGGTGCCATTGTGGCTACCAGAGTTTTATTTATCCTTAACCCTAAGAAGCAGTTCTTTAACCAACAGCCTTCTCTATTGCCTTTCCACTGGAAATTTAGCACTATACTTTGCTCTATTCCCAAGATGGTTTTTAATGGCTGTTTCTTGCTACAGAGAAAAAGCTTCTTCTGAGTTGGGCATGTTCCAGTGCAATAAGTAACAGCACTTACCAGAAACTTATACTGTAACTTTTGATGCTCAGAGAAGATTCACTAGTAATGGCAAGTCTTTATGGCAGCTTGCTGGTGTTACTTAGATGAATGACTCGTTTCTGAAACAGTCAAGTGAGAAAATAAAACAAAAAAGCAAGCTGCACATTGGGAAAGAAAAGAGCTTTGCACTGAACACAGCTATCTAATCTAATTTCCAATAAACATACACAGTATTAGATCTGGCATGATTAGTAAAGTATCATAAAGACACGATTCCTGAGCAGTTGTAAACACACATGGACACAGATCTGGTAGTTACAACCTGTTGCTATCAGAATGAATAGCATTAATAATTTTTAATGGTCAATCTGTTAAAAAGAATTTCTAACCGATTACTGGTGCAAAAGAAAATAAACATTATGCATACAAATCTTATTTCCCAAAAACTGAATCACTTTTGTCAGGTATTTAACTTAAACCAGCAAAACAGACCATCAAGAAGGCAGCATTTAAATGGATGCCTGCAGCAATGGCTGTTCAATGGCCTCTTTATTTGTTAAAGATGGATTATTTTAAATAAATTACAGAGCACTTGCACTGAATAAACAGAGTCTCAGTGGCTGTGGCATGCTATACATGCTTAATTGAGCCACAGAAATCCTAAATGACTACTGAGCTGTGTAATCGCCTTTGATTTTGCTGATAGGACCTGATTCTTTAGGTAAAAACCAAGCTATTGAGGACTGAAAAGTAACACTACCTTGAGGAAAATAGAAAGTTTAATCTGGAATATATACTTATAATATTTCGGAAACCGCAGGGATGGAGTGTTCCAATAACTGAACACAAGGCAGCTTCAGAAGTGAACGATCTGCGTGTCATTTTTATTTGAGCTTGATATGTTAAATGTCCCAAATGTTTATGTTGTATAAGCCCACTTAAACATTGCAAAGTGCAACAGATTCATTGGCAAAATAAAAAGTATAGCTTTCTTAGTCTTGCTTGCTGTCTTTTTTGCATTGATCCAGGGCATTATGCGTACACATGTACCCAGGGGTTTTCTTAAGTAATCGTGTAATTTGACCGCTTTTGGGGAACCTGTTAATGTGATTTTTTTTGAGTGTTACCTATGGCTTCTATGGGCTGAAGTAAAACACCGGGTCAGAAACCAGGAAAAGATGATTTAACCCCTACTGATCATAGTGTTCATTTTGAGATTATGTGTTGTTAACTCTTTAAGTTCCAGTCTTCATGTCACTCTGCCAAGAAAAAAATCCCATTGAAATGAGGCTATACTTGGTACACAGGTCTTCCAGGATCAGACCCTTCCCTTGACATAAATGAATCCTGATCTAGTGACATATGGAATTCATTCTGACAGAAGCTATGACCTTAAATAATATTACTTCCATTTGTCAATATCTCTAGAAAATGGTTTGACATTGAGAGGCAGTTTGAAAACTATGTTGAATAACAGCAATTAAAAGAGAGATTGATACTGCTGGGCACTTTAATAATGATTGCATACCTGGATTTCCTCTAAAGAATTTCAACACCTACCACTTTCTTCACTAAACAAGGGCAAAAATGCTCAGCCGTGAAATTCTCTCTCTAATGAAGCACAATGAGCTACATTTGCAGTTTCCACAATTACACTGCGTATTTGGAAAAAAAAATATATATGTATGTGTTTAACCATGTTTGTAAAGCAAATGCCTTTCAACATCCAATTATAACTGATAAACATATAAAATGGAAAGTTCATCCATACACAATAATGCTAGAAAATTAAACACATAGTATTAGATAATCTAAAATACTCTGATGAACTATGAAGTTTTTGAAAATAAGACCAGGGTGCTTCAAAGTGTCATAAACTGGTCAAACAAGGATGCTTATCAAACTGATATGCTTTGTCCAAAGCAGCTGAACTATTCCTATATAACTTCAGAAACCCAGAGGAAGAGACTGTAGAGGAATTTGAAGATGGTCTCAGTGCAGTTTTGGTTATTCCTCTGATATTTTTCATAATACATAAGAGAAGATCCCACTGTCATGAATGTCAGACCTTCCTGGAGGGAAACCACCTGGAGCTTGGCCTGCCTCCTGGGCCAGAGCAGCGCACAGCAGGGAAGACACAGAGAGCAAACACAGCTGCCACAGCTCTGTTTAGCATCATGGCACTGTTTTCTCAGGGAAAGGGGAAAACACTTAATGTTCCCCCCAGTTAATTTCTTTATTGGAATTAATGAGAAAAGAAATCTGGAACTTATTGCTGTGTTGACTTGTGAACATAACAATAGGCAAAATCCCCCAAGTATATAAGAGAATTTTGCAAGGGCAGAAGGCTTTGCATGTTTTTTTCAGGCTGTTCATACCAGCTCAGAACATAATTATATTTATATTTTCTTTGGCAGTACCCTTTTTTTCTTTAGCCACAGAGACACATTCTCAGGAGGCCACCAATCATGCAGAAACCATGCGGTAAAGTCGGGTGTAAAATTCAAATAGCCTGGTGCCACGCAGTCATTCGCTGCTCCAGCCTGGGGATTACAGAGCAATGTGGCAGCAGGTGAGACCAAGTCTGTGAACTTTTTTTACTAGCAGCTCTGTGAGAATAATAGTTGTGCCCATGAACCCCAGAGCTGAAGTAGACACACTTCTGTTTCCTTGGTGGCCTAAAAGTAGAATCTCCTGTAAGCAATTTGAACTGGTTTCCCATAGGCCTTTTTAAGTTCGTTGGGGTTTTTTTTTAATTTTTCTCTTAAATATGGCTCCATGCTAGTCAGAAACCCTTTTGACTGTGTGTGCTGCTAACTCACAGACACAGCTGGCTGGGTTCAAACATTCAAGTCCATTTTATGGTTCCCTTTAGCCAGCGAGCTCAGCATCTTACAGTGACATTCATTGAGAAGATCCCTCTGCTCTCTCCCCAAGCCAGATGAGTTCAAATAATGGAGACTCTGCTAACAAAACTAGTAAGGAAAAATTTGCAGAGGCAGGATAGGACTGATTGCATCTCACACAAGAGAAGTCCAGGCAGTCATAAAGGCTACATAAAATGGAGACCTGCACATGTGTAAGGAGAAATACGTTGTAAATTGTTAACTTTCCTAAATCAGGAAACAGGCTTCAACATTAAAATTCTAAGACACAGTTAATAGAAAAGACTCAATAGGACTCAAGGGAAACAGCTATATGGGTGAAGAAGTATGCTAACCCCAGAAAAGTAAATCCTATAGCCAGTATGACTGCTGCAGAAAAGGCAGCTGACACAGTGAAACACTCATAGGAAACTTACAGTCCTGTAGGGATCAGGGACAGAGATCACCAAAGGATTCTGCAGAGGACAGCCTGTAGCATGCTGAAATAAGGGATCAGAAGGCTACTTGGGTATCAGTTATCTTGTAAGTGAGAGAACATTGGTAGAGTTGCTGCAGAACTTGGGATGTCCTAGATCCTGGATATAGTCTACAAACTCTGTTTAAAAAGTAAAAAAGTCATGAACCAAAAATCAAGTACTATACATAAAAAGAAAAGGGGACAAATTCATTCCTTCCTGGCACAGGAAAAGTTCTATTATATAGATTTTTCTCCTAAGCACATAATATTTCCAGCAAATCCTCATCCATATCCAAATATTGGGTTTTACAGGCTGAAGAATCCAACCCTGTGAGAGAACGCACTGCATCTTCCACAAATCAAGTCCTAGAACAAATATTGTGATATATATTAAGAAGGATATGCTACATTTATTTATATAATGACTTTCAGACCAAAACATTTCAAAGTGTTTAACTAATTATTGATCAGCACAGATGCCCCCATGAGTGTATTCACTCAGCAAAAGGTCACAGATATCCTTATGTGAGGAAGAGTTATAATTAATTCCCAGCTGTGGAAGGAACATATATGATGTCTGCAGAAGAGGGACAATTGGTAAATGTTACACTCCCCTCATGCACCTTCTCTGTCAGTGTCAGGCCCTGCAGTGGTCATCTTTTTAAGTCAGTTGGGAATTAAGCTGCATAAAAGTAAACAATTTTTGGAGAATGTGCTAGGATGAGAAGAACAGGAGCAGAGTTTTAAACATTACACCAGGCACTGAAGAAACACATCACTTATTCAAATCTTATAGTCACTCTAGCTACCTTGCAGTAGCACTTGAAATATTAATGTTAAGCTCTTCACTTTGCTATTTCATAAGATAAGCATTCAGATTTTTAAAAGTATTCAAAGATATTTTCACATTGGTGTTTCCAATTCCAGCACCTGCCTTCGCATGTTGACTACCAAAATCCCTTCTACAAGCTGATATGTAGTACTCTGAATGTGCTCTTCTGACTGGGAGAATCTTGCAACAGTTTTGCTTTGATCTCAAAAGGAAAGCAAAGGAACCACCACAAAACAACAACATCCAAAGGAGGGAGTAAAAGTAAACCTTTCAGACACAGATCACTCAGTCTCCTGTAAGGCTATTTGTAAGCAATATCTACAATAATTTTTAGTCTTTCTTATACTTTAATGGATCATAACTCTAATTTATCTTTGATTGTCAGTTGGTGCTATATATATGTTTTATGTCCTTTTTCTATCTCCATTTCAGCTATCAATGATATCAGAGCAACACGCAGCCTACAGGTATAAATAGATTAATAATTAGTGTAGATCCCTTTCCCTCCATGCAGGCTGCAGGTAGCATCCTGTTTCAACCTTCAGCAATGCAAATAAGCTGATGTTGGCAGTATATCATGAATTGCTCACCAGTCATTTCCTTAATGACTTGCTAATTTTCCTCTCTATATCCTCCACATGACACACTGGAACTTCATACGCTTGTGTAGATGAGTGCAACTGAGAATGCAACCCATGCAGATAGCCCTATGATTTTGTTTTTATGCCAGCTCTTGTTTCTCTGATTTCCCCTTAAGGAATCTGCTTGTAATTTTTAATTTAATCTCTGATGGTAGGCCAAATATAATTATTTAGATATTTAACTTCTCTATCTACTGTTCCTCCTGCTAATCTTCAGCTGCCTGAATTTTGTCATAAAAGAGAGATGAATGTTTTTATTTTCTATTCAGCATTTCATTCTTGTTCATTTGATTCATCAAGCAAACATCATACAGCTCTGAATGTAATCCATTTTATTTTTTTAATTAAGAATAAAAGAAGTTGTATCCTTATTTTATACCCAGAACATTGTTTAATACATGCAGAACACAATGTAATCTTTCTTGGATTTGGATACTACTCTCAATGAGTTTTAGAAGCATTAATAGCTGAAAAGTACCATTGTATCCCAGGGTATGGCAATCTCCCTAAACCTCCAGAAATAACAAGAACATTGTTTTTCTTTTGTATCATAACACTGGGATTTACCAGACTAATACAGTACGACTCTCATTCCGAAAATCATATTTTCCTATCTATTCACTGAAATAACTGCTGTGCAACCACAGACCGAGGAACTCAAGTTTGTTTTGACTCAGTAATACCATATACTCTAGATAGAAAGTCCTTAAGGCTGTCCTCGAGTGGTGTGTGCCTGTGAAGTGATTGCCCAGGAGTCACTGCTCTGTTGACAGTGTACTTGCTAATAGCATGGCCTCAGGTTTCAGAAAATGGAAGACTGAGGTCTTACCAGCTCAGGGCTGCAGAATAGCTCAGCACCTTTCAGTGGACTCCAATGTGTAAATGTCATACATGAGGGTTTAAAACTTAGAGAGTACTTTTTCTTGGTCTGGTGACGAAACTGAAGAATATCAGTAAGAATGAATTATCAAAATACAAAGAAATATTTTAAAACAAAACCTATGTGCTTGATCTCCCTTCATACATACAATGACTGGCAGTGTTACCTGGAAAAGAAGCAATTCAGATTCAAACCTTCTTTCTTAAAAGGCTCAGGAGAGCCCAGCTGGTTGAATTATGTTATCCCACATTTACATCTGCCTAGTGTAAATATAGCTTTTTGATTTTCGCTGACACTTGTTAGCCTTGAGTCAGCAATGAGTTTACTCCTACTACACTGAACCTGAACTGACTCTCATTTTACTAGCTTGGTTCTAGGGTTAGAAGAGCAGCCTCTGTTTTGGTGACTTCTGGCAATTCTTTCATATGATCTGAGACACAGCAGTACCATCAGCAAAGAACATACATTCACACTATGTATGGTAGCAATACTGCAGCAACCTTACCCCAGGGAATCATACAGATGATGTTCAATCAGTAGTGGGGATTCAGGGAGAGAAAGCAATGACATTCCTTATGGTTGAAGGGAATTAGAAATAGAAAGCAGAGCCTGTGTAAAAACTGAAGTAAATCATTACAGCTACAATACCAAGAGCAGACAAGGGCTCAGAGCAAGAGAATGAGTCCAAAATATAAATTTTGAAAAGAAGAAACAAGGCTTTTATATGTTCTGTTTTATTGTTTTTCTTAATTCAGAGTTTTAAGAACAAAACCATCTGATGTATGAAATGCATTACTGAATTCCCCTGTGCTACTCAGATCACACAACAGTCCCTTACAAGCCAGTATTTGCTATTTAGTGTGTTTCTAAAGAAAACCCATCAGTGAAGCAAACCACACTCTGGTACATGTTCGACTGCTTTTGTAGTTCAAGACATGAGGCAATCGTTTTTTCTGTTTTCTTCTTTTTTTTGAAGGTAACCTAAGGAGATGGAGCACAGCCAGGGAGACAGCCAAGAGAGTGGACAAGAAGCACAAGAGAAACAGAAAGAGCTGGCAAAGACAAAACACAAAGGAAAAGAGTTGGTGAACAATAAATGAGAGCCAGAAATACAGCAAGGATTTGGAATAGATGTTTATTTTATTTCAGATTAATAGCAAGAAAGAACCTATTACTATGCTACAAATTGCTCAGTGCCCCATGCAGTGCCAATATTATGCCATTCATTATACTTGCAGGTGTATTATTTCTAGTTCCCTAGATAAAAAAAATGTTTTCCATGTATTCTTTTGTATTTTAAAATGTATTTTTTTCACTGCTATATTGCCAAAGGTTCTTATTCTTCCAAACTCAATAGCAACTAATCATTTTCCTGGCTGCACACTAGGAGCATGGTTACTATTTTGTGCAGGTAATTCTTCCATCTTTATTAGGACCACTCTAAAATTTTGATTTGCCCATATTTCAGTTCTTTCCTAAATGTTTGTTTTCCCCTGTGAGAAATGTCTTTCTATAAAACCTTATCCTTGTTCCTAATTACAAACCTGGTTTCCCACTACTGGGGTGGAAAGTTCCTTACTATCAATATTATGCACTTTCTTCTCAAAGAAAATTTGAAAAATAAATCAGCACATCAAAGTGAAATCTTACTTATCAACATCTTTCCCTACCCACTTGCAACCGCTGCAAACTTGCTGCTATTGCCTGACTTCTTAATGTTGCTGATCAACAGCAGCTGTGGAGAGGATTTAGACAGAGATAATAGTGTCCAAAATCCAGCAGGACAGCAAATGATGCTGGAGGGAGTTGCTCCATGGTCTCTGGTACTATTTTATACTACTGGTTCTACCAGACACAGCCCAAGGAGCCTTTTCTGAGTTAGCAAGTCAGTGTCCCAGCTTTGATAAAGGACTTTCAGGACTAACTCCTGCATTTGGCTTGGTTTTGACTTCTGTAAGTCTGGACATTTAAGGTAGTGGTGATTAATAAGAGATCACTCTTTCCTTTGGCATTTAATCCTCCAAATTGAGGAAAAAAAATAAAATTGTGTTACTGCCTTATGCTTCCATTAGCATTTTAAAAGCACATGGCCATGACAGTATGGAGAAGTCCAAACCTCTTTTGAGATGAAATGTTTTAGACAACATTCCAAGGAAAACCAGCTTGTCATAAACCTCCACTTGCTTTACCTTGTCTAGGAAATGAGAACTTATCTTCTATCAGATAATCTGCTATCACAGCCGTGTCCAAGGAAGAGATGTTCTCCAAGCTCCATCCTGCAGAAGTGTAATAATGCGTTTATGAAGCAAACAAAATGCATAATGAAATTTGATGCTATGCTTTGGTATACTGTAACGTGCACATTACAAGAAAGATCATTTTGGGGGAAAAAAAAAAGAAAAGCCAGAACATCAGTCGCTCTACTGTTATTTTCTTCCTCTCATGTATGTTCACACACCCGCACAGATACACACATGAACTGACTCGCTCCCATAGATCACAGACATCATCATCCTTTTCCTCACTCATCCTGACTCCATGCTGTCCTTGGAAGCTCAGTCTTCTGCCATGCCAATTTTATCCCTTTGATTCATTCACTACTCTGAACAATGTTGGCTTTCCACAGCAGTTTTATATCTTACCATATGTCTGGTTACTATGTTCTTAGTCCTTATCTTACATACCACCAGCCCCTTGCTTCCAGAGAACTTTATAACTCCACAGAACATTTTAATTTCTCAGTGAATGAATTTAACACATGTAACAGCAGCTAGAAACCAGAAATAAACCCCACAGATCAACCAGTCTGCTCTCCATAGACCACCAACAAATTCTCTATGAATTTGTGAATGGTTTGGATTTAGACCTTGTGAGTTGCTGCATAGAGAACACAGGGTTTGACAACTCTGCTTTTTGTGTCCAGTAGGAAATTTGGCATTTATTCTAAATGAAACTAGACCTGGAATCAAAAATGTAATATGGCCAAGTTTTCAGAAAGATAGTGATTTTGAGGAAAAAGATTGCGAGTGGTCACTTTTTAGTCAGGTCTACATGGGCATAGAACCTCATCCAGTTTTGCCTTTCCTGCATTCTGTAGTGTTGTGATAATCAATATGTCCAAAAATAAATACAACATGTTCTTTCTTCAGCTTCCAGAAATGCCCATTCTGGCTAACAGAGAAATGCAGAGTGGAAGGTCCCTTACACTAAGGTGTTTCCTAAAAGGCAATATTGAATCTAATTTCAAGATCAGGCACTCATTTCCCCGTATAAAACATGGAAAGAGAGAAGAAAATGTTTAACGTTAGCAAACTAATGCTACAACTTTAAATCTGGCAGAGCTAGTCTTCCTGTTTCCTAGGGAAGGATTAATTTGTTTCTTCTCATTCTTTGCTCTTTATTATTTCCATTGGAGGATATAAAAGTGCTATTGAGAGTTTTGAAGGATAAGCACTTTATGTGGTAACTGCTTAAAATAAGAATAAAATTTATTGAGAGTGCAGACATTTTTATCACATTAATGTGACCTATTAATGATAAAGGAAATTCCCTTCATCTAACGAGCTCTATGTTTACAAATGTAACAAGAGAGGTTCTAATTCTCACCATAAATCTAAGGAAGTTAAAATCTTAACCCCAAGGTACTTAATATAGTTGTTTCTGCATTTAAGGGGAATGTTGTTAACATTTATATTGTTTTTGTTACCTACAACATGGAGATCAGCTATTTCAATATTAATTTCATTTTATAGATAAGGTTTAACAGGTATTTCAAAGAAACCTACATGTAATCAAAGTAAGATAAAATTATATATGCTATAAAAGGCTGCAAATGTCTCTATTGTCACAACATAAGTAAAACACAGAATTGCATATGACCAGAAAAATCACAGTCTTATAATCTGAACATATATAAAATATCAGACACAATTAGTTTGACTTCATTAATTTAATAAAGACTAGTGAAGACAAGGCTCAGGCATTCTTCCTTTCTGACAATGCATTTTGCTGCATTTTTAATGCACTGTTCATCACAGGTTTTTTAATTAAAGTCAAAATATTCCCCAAAGTGGAAAGATTGTTCACAATCAATGTGGAAAGAGTAGGGTTTGATGACTGATGTATGGCGGGGTACAGTGCTGTCACTAGGGACTGCCTTTATACCTTATACTAGTCAAGAACTTCTGCTATTGGGTACATCTCAAAGTTTCCTTAAAATACTAATTATTAACCACTTTGCTACAGTAAGGAAGTGCTCAAGGGCCCTTGTTGTCTCTTATATGACCAAGAATGTGCCCATCAAGTGACAAAATGTAGACAGCATCTCTCAAAAGTCATGACAGATGGTCCTGTATCGTCCTAAGGATGCACCTATGTATTTAGAGGATTTGGCCAGGCTGAGATGAGCATCATTTCAAGACTTTTAGTACAGTCTCCTAGTGTTTCAGATCTGTGAATATCTGAAAAGTATACCTTTGGCAAGTACTGAGATACATTCTCTGATAATCACTTTACTAGTTAGCTCAACTAGAGCTTAAAACAAGTTCCTGCATTGTTGCATGAGTTAAAGTTACACCTAAAACTATAATGCCATCATGACTTTCAGGAAACCCTCAGAAAGTGGAGCAGAAATTTCTTCTGCCAAAAAAGAACCACTTCAAACCCAGGAGTCCTGCCAGGTCAGTAATGTTTGCTGGCATTGATAAATTCTGCTAGGGAACATGAAAAGCAAAGAATATAGAACTTTTCAGAACGCAATATCATATCTCCTCATTTAAAATCTCTTCCTCACTAGATAACACAGGCCACAATTTTAATATATTTCAAGATTCTCTCTCCACTTAAAAACTATAAGATTTCACACTTTTCCCTGTGCCACTTCCGACATTGTGACCCTTTTTTCTCCAAGAGCCTGTCAAGTTAAATGAATGATACTTTTAACCATCCACAGCAATTAAAGTGCATGGCCTGAAACCAAAATTTTCTGTGCTTCAGTTGCAAATATTTGTATAGTTTAAAAGGGAAAAAAATTACTTAGCAGTCAAAGTTTTATAAACAACTGGAAAAAATTATTGAAGAGAGTGCTTTATTTTTAATTCAAAGTCCAAATAAAGAATAAGTATACTCTACATTTCTCTATATGTGTATCTCAGCCATCTGTTAAAAAGAAATCAAGTTCAATAGTAATTGGCAGTGTAATAATCACATTCCTTTTGCCCTTTGCTCAGGCACGATGCCACATAAGGTTGATGCCATAAAATTTAATTTTTTCATTTTGAATGATTTACAGTGGAGTAGAACCTATAAATCAGAACAGTAACAGGGGTTATGAATAGGGAGGTATGTTTTTCCAAAATGTCTAAATGAAATATTTTGAAACATGGTAAAAGAACTGCACAGTTCTCCACCTGGCAGCCATAATTGAAGTTAATAACACTTGTTTAGACATAAGGAAACTCTTTGACACCTAGACTTTTTTTTTTTTTTAATAAAATGATCAAACAATCAACATCTAGTCTTAAGAAATCAAAGAAGCTAGTTCTGGAAATACGTTATTTGAAGACAGTCTTGCTTTCAGCTATGTTTCCAACTATGTCTAATAATTTTGAAAATACACACAAATTCCTTAGCACAATTTCTTTATTTTAATCATATACTGTATTATAAATCCTATTGCAGCATTGAGGAGACATTACCATGATGCCAGTGATGGGCAATATAAAACACATTGTATGAAGAGGCTTTGATAACTTCAGCATGTACTATTGATTTTGCAGCATTTCAGATGCATGTTTAAATATCCCAGTCTCATCCCATGCATATGTCACAGGCAGCAGATTATATGGTACTACTTATTTCCTCACATCAGTTGCACCAAGCCTTGGAATATTCCTGTTCTTGTCCATGATGGCATTTAGAAAGCATAATCCCGTAACTGGATATAGTTCCTTTGTTCAAGGAAAAGGAAAAAAAGAAAATGAAGCCAAACTGGTAAAAGTTTTGAAGTCCCTTAAAAAATGGCTGAAGAGCAGAGTCCTATAAAAGCACTGAATCCCTCTGTTCACTCACTAATTCCTTCTGGGCCTGTGTTTTTGGTGTTCTTGATAAACCTAAGAAGGGTACAGAGAGATTGATGAAACTCTTGTCATCTTGTCTTGAATCTTCAACCCACCAGACTTGCTCACTTCTGGAAGTTGTGAAATACTTTGTCTTTATTCCTCGAAGCCTTCTACAACCAACCTCTCACTGGGTTCTGGGTAGGACAACATCTAGGCCTTTTGTTAGCTTCTCTAGTCTCTTATTTCCCCAAGAATCAGGAATGTAGTACATTTGCAGGCAGTCCTATGGTGGAGAGCTACTTGCTTCCAACCACCTCTATTTCCACAGTGAGAGGGAGGAATCTTCCAGACCACTGAAGAACTGCTGAGTAAAATCTTCATGGACAGAAACCTCACAAGTAAGGTTGGTGCAGTAAGAAAAGTAATTATCCTCCTATTTGAGGCTCTTGTATCACACTTTCCTTATGTGTGTGGCTTCTGCTTTCCCTATTAAACTGATGCTATCTCAACCCAAAAGTTTTCTCACTTTTCTGATTTACTCTCTCTGGGTGTAGTGAGGGAGAAGCTATTTGGGGTTGAGTTGCCAGCTGGGGTTAAACCATCTTTACATCATGCAAGCTTAAATTTCTCACAGTGAAGATTAATACTTCTTTTCCTAAATTCGTTAAATACCAATCACTTAAATGCTTTACAGACTGCACCAATTAAACCTAAAGTGAGATTATAAACACATTAATTCAGAATAAATGGCTTGCCTTGATTGAAACATAGCTCATTCGTAGGCAAATTTGAGTCAGTTGGGAACAAAGTAACCTAACCAGTCACTCAATCAGAAATGTGTATGCTCACTTAGGTATTTGCATTAAACCCAGGTTATTGCAAGCTCATATGTCTTGCAAAGCCTGAAGCACATTTACACAGTAGAGGTCCACATGAATGTAACTTATGATCATCAGCAATGAAGACCTATGACCATCATAAGAGGCTTTTTAAGTGTTGTTGATCCTTCATGGACTGTCAGACAAAATTCTAGCAGATTTCAAAGGGAAAGGAGGATCTGCAGCATTCCAGCAGCCTAAAAAGGCACAGGGCTACATGAAAAGCCATCAGATGATGATGTCACATACCAGGGTCTGCCCTTATAAACCCAGGAAATACCTACCAATTTATATTTCATCATCTTAACCCTGAACTTCTAGGTAGCAGTTTTACCCCATATTCCCTCCTTTTCCAGAATGTTGTCCTGTTGCCTCTTAACTTGATTTACTCTAGTTATTTCAGCTGCTGACTTTGGCACTTTATTCCCAGCTCTAACCAACTGCAGCATAAAGACATATGCATGAGCTGTTCTGGTGCAGAGTGGCAGAGGACTCATTCACATCAGCTCCAGCTCAGGTGAATAGGCTTGTCCTTGTAAACTGGGTTAGAAATATTTAACAAAGAGCCTCAGACACCATGGGCAAAGATGTCCACACCTACTAAGCCCAAGGTGGAAAACAAGGCTAAAATACTATCAGCATTTGCATTTGGTTTAGCTGTTTTATGTAGAATAAAAATCAATCAAAGGAAAAAGCATATTTCATAACCTCACAACCCAAACAGAGCACTTACACACAGCTGAGGGAAGCCCTGCATTTTGTCATTCAAAAAACTTCCTAAAATTTTATACATTTTTCACTCAAAAATCAAACACCAAGTGCATGTGCATGAAAGTCACAGTCAGACTCCTCAGCTGGGCAAATGGAGTTTGTTTTTCCAATTTCAACTACAGAAAACTCCTCCTCATATAATTCACTTCAAAGTCTAAAATTTGTTCCAGTGATAATTGCTGAATTTATGTGTATTTAGAACCCAGTACTTAAATAAAACAGCTACATTGGGTGATTATGCATAAACACTGTGCCAATTTCTTTGAATAGGAATGTAGTAAATTACTACTGATTACACAAATACTGATTAAAACTTGAAGGCAAATAAATAACGAAGAGGGATGTTATTTATTTGTCCAAATGCTCTTAAAAGTACAGTCATGCCAAGCACAACTTCCAGTGAAAGCAGTGGATGGAAATACAGCGTTACATCGGTGGACAGCCTGGAATGAATCATTAGGACAGCAGTGATTGCTGTACTTAGGTTTGCTCTGTCTCTCTGTTTTTCCTTATTATCTCTATAACACTATAAGCTGAGCTCATACTAGGAAAATTCTGACATTAACTTTGTAGTTGCAGGTCCTATTCAGCTTACTTGGGTTTTCCTTTTGTGCAAGCTGATAGAAAAGTGAAGATGCAAGTCAAGGGAAATATTCTCAAATCTCATATATTACTCTTCCATATAAGATCTACAAGTACCTCCTAAAAGCTTTGGATCCAAATGCAAATCTGCTTCTGGAAATGGTTAATGCCTCACCTAAACACTACCTTCAATCTATTTTACAAAGAAGGCTATTGACAGATGGATAAGTTCTGCCTAGTGCCAGACAGAGAATTATGATTTAGATGCTCAAGAGTAAAAATTTCATTTAAACTAACCTGACCCATGGGGGCCTGTGGTAATAGTAGTTAGCATACATGGAAGATAAAATTATTGGAACTCCATGCAATGTATAGTCAAGTCTTAGGTGGCACTACTTAGTATATCTGCGTTGACAAGAGGAACATGAGGCTGATTTATGAGAGCTGATGCTATCTGAGCTGAAGCAGCTGAAATGATAATACTGTTGCTAACAAAAACTGGGATCTGGGCTGATGTACAGCTGGACATGGATGTTTTATGCAGTGTCTGTGCATTAGCTATGAAACTGATCCTTGTGAACTTGTCATAAACCATGATGGCCCATACAGAGCTTTAGGGGTCTAGACAGCATTTCTGTATATCTCTCTATACCAACATCTTCTCATACAAGCTCAAAACAAGGCTTCATTGTGCTCTGCACCACAGGTGCATCTCTTCTTAGGTATATTTAGTCCCATTATGTCCATCCTTTTTAAAAGCAGCTTAAAGGGGAACCCAGTGCTCCAAGCCAGAAGAAATAGGTACAGGGTTTTTTATGACCATGTTTCTAATGTGTGTGTTGGGGTGGGGGGGAGGAGGGGTGTTTAATAAAATTTTGAAATTGAATCATCCAGAACACTCTAATTTCTTTTGGCAATTGAGAAAGAAAAGTTAAACCAGATGAAAACCTGTGGTTTAGACACTGATACTAAATTTCATTCACAGATTTTCATGCAGATTTTTATTAGAGACAGCATACATCTTAAATGAAATGAGCTGTTCCTGCCCATCAGCTATGGAACAGTAAGATTCAGCTCACCCTGGAGAAACCTTTCACCTTCACATGTGCTAGATATGGGTATATATGACGAGCCCATAGATATTGCAGAAGCAAACCCTTTACTGATGACAAAGAAAATTTATAAACACACATACAGACTCGAATTATTGGATGCAACCATTAAAACCTGGAATTATTTATATGCTGTTTTGCACCAAATATACTAAGGTTACAGAAAAAATTTCTTTATTCTTATCTATTATTTTCTCATTCCACCAAGCATACTGGATAAACAGAAACAACCTTAATGTCCTAAAAACAGAACTAAAAATAAAACTAAAGATTTAACTGAGAACTGAAAGATTAATCTCTATTTGCTACTTCCCCTTAAATACTTCAATAAGCAGGTATATGGCTATCTTATCTGTAATCTGTAGGGAAAATAAAACATTAAATCCAACTTCTGCAGTAGTTTACATGTTTTTCAGCCCTGGAAGTACTCAGCATCCCTGCTTTTTAACTACACCATTACTTAAAATATTTTAAACGTAGTCATAGGAATAAACAGAACTAAACTGAAATGTTATGGTGTCTAACTTTTCTGTAGCTTTCTTTGTCTTTTATTTTAAAAAAATGCTATGGTACAATGCAGATAACAAAAATATGATGTCATTGGGGAAGCATATGCTTATTTTTAAAGATTCTGCTGGGAGTCCTCTGTATATGTAGAACTGCTCGAACTGAAACTCAGGTCTTGTCCAGTTGATTTCTTGCGAACCATAAACCAGATTTCACTTGTCTCTAGTGTTATTTGTAGAAATACATATCAGTGAGATCAGAAAAATATTCTACATTCTCTTTTTTAAACATGTCCCAATAAGCAATCTGTTATATTTCTAGTAGTGCGGCATATTAAGTTACCTTTTAAGTTCCTGCCAGTTGGGAGCTCCTTCATTCAAAGTAGAACCCTAGTTTAGCTTCAGGCTAGAACTTAGCAATAATCATATTATTTTAAGGCTATAATTTAGACTTTCTATAAATTCAAAGCATGGAGTTAACCATGTTCTGTTTATTTGTGGAATATTTTTTGACACCTTGTTACACAATTAATCTACAACCTCAGTTTTGACCCTGGTCCTAAGAATAGAGGCCTGACATACATAGCCCATGCCACCTGTAGCATAATGTATTCTTTCACTTTTATCCCACTCACAGATAACAGTCTTCTGAAACAAAAATGGTCAGACTGAAAATCAGCTGTTCAACACTGCCAGTAGAAACAAAAAGGTACAGTAGTGTAAACAAGACAAAAGAATGGATGAAAGAAATCATTAACAGCCACCCACATCTAAAGTCTCTGACTTCATTTAAGTGGGTAAGGATTTTGTCTTAGGCTTCAAGTGGGCCAGAATACATCAACAGCCAAAGGCAAATTAGGAGCTGCATATTGCCCTGCCTGAATGATGTTATCAGTAGCTCCCGCAGTCAGGAGTTATGGATTCCTGCCATGTACATGACCTTTAGCCCTTTCCTTGTCTCAAACAAGAAACAAAACCAAACAATTGAAAATCCAGTTTATCCTCTCAGTAACAGAACAGAGCATTACCAAAATACAGACAATGAATAAATGTAAAAAACAAAGTGAGTAATTATGGAAATGCATAATTAATAAAAATATTGAAGAGCTATTTTTCCCTGCATTACTATCATCATCCATTAAACTTGTGCTTTTATTTTTACCTAATAGTGTAACCCAGTCCAAACAGATGAGATTAATGGTCCTGTCTTTCCAGGGAGATCCAATCTCAGATGGTATTGAGGTGAAGAACAATAGTAACAGACACAGAAACAGTAGCTACAGGTTGCCCTCCTCCATTTTCACAAAACCCCTTAATATATGGCATTCTGGTTGCTATTTGTGATGGTATCAAAAACGTATAAATAAGTTTCAATAAAGGGCTTATTGTAATTGTAAATAGTAACTAAAAGTTGATGCTTACAATATACTAGTAATTGTCATACAACAGATTAATAAACAAATGAGGTACTAATTCTGGGGACCTTTAAGATCATCCAGACAGATTAACGAAATTGTCCAGTCAGAAGTAAATCTTAATCTCTTCATTCCCTTTAGCTACTTCACTAAACCCCATTCCCTTTTACTTTGTAGTAAACTTTCTAATATTTCATTTTCATTTCAGCTAGAGCCACTGAGAGATCTCTATGAATAAGAAAACTATTCAAACTAAGTAGCAGCTCAATATTTGTCTGTCAGGAAAAGGAACTAATCAAAGTCATCCCCACTTAGGGCACTCAAGAGCAGAACAGCATGGGCATAATAATGTATAGCAGCTTTTGTACATACATGACAAATGAAGCAAGATCTGATTAATTTTCCAGCAGTTCTAAAATGGTCTGTAATTTCCCTCACATGTCAGTCCATTAGTTCTTAGCTCCTGAACTTACCACTTAGAAAAATTAGTTGTGATTTGCTGAGTAATAAATGTGTATTTCTAGTCAGCAGAAAAGTTTCCATCCAGCAAATCTTGAAACGTGCAGAGTCTGAGATCCTATTATCACTTCTAGATTGGGATTCTCTGTATGCTAATCAACACTTACAAATGTTAACATTAACTAAGAAATGCAGAGAAAAAGCTCAGAGAAATTTTCTCTGGAAGAACAGTGAAGTAAAATTTGATCTCATAAAGATTCCTAGCTTCAAGTCCAGAGAAAGACAAACATAGGCCACTGTTCTGGGATTAAGTTTCAGAGGTATTATATAGGTGCAGCCCAAAAGAACCTTAGGCATTATATATTTCCAAACCTTAATGACCTGTTTCAGCTGTCCTGCCTGTGCTGTCTCTACACTGAAAATTGAAAAACTTGTGGATGCCCAGGCTCCTAACTTAGGTACCTTATGTGTTTAGAGCTGGAGTAGACAAACATGGGCATTGGAGTTCAAATGAGTTGCTCAGGGCAGTACAGGCTGGTTTAAACAAAGCCAGAAATGGAAACAATTTGGTAAATCCTGGCTGTCTTGTAGTATATCATAGAATCATAGAATCACTGAGGTTGTAAAAGACCTCTAAGATCATAGTATCCAATTGTTAATTCAGCACCGTGTTCACCACTAAACCATATCCCCAGGTGCCACATTCATATGCCTTTTGAACACTTCCAGGAAGGGTGATTCCACCATTTTCCTAGGCAGCCTATTTCAATACCTGACCATCCTTTCAGTGAAGAAACTTTTTCTAATATTCAATCTAAACCTTCCCTGGCACAACTTGAGGCCATCTTCTCTTCTGTCACTCATTACCTGGGAGAAGAGACTGTCTCCCACCAGGCTACAACCTCTAATGATTCAGAGCCAGTATATTGCCCCAAATCTGTGCCTTAGAAACACGAACAGTTTCACTATGTTGAATGTTGTGCTCTGCTGACATAGTCCTGAGGCCTCAACAGCAAACACTGAGCAGAAATTCTGAGATTGAGCATGCTTTGTGTAACACTGCACTTGAAATATAAACTGAGTGTCACAGACTATGAGAAATCTGGATGGTTAGGCTTTGTTTCTAATGTGCGCTTACCTACAAGACACTTGAATAGAATCACAGAATATCCTGAGTTGAAAGGGACCCACAAGGATCATGGAAATCCAACTCCTGACCCTGCACAGGACCCTCCCCAAGAATCACACCATGTGCCCGAGAGTGTTGTTCAAATGCTTCTTGAACTCTGCCAGGCTTGGTGCTGTGACCACTTCCCTGGGGAGTCTGTTCCAATGCCCAACCACCCTCTGGGGGAAGACTCTTGTCCTAATACCCAACCTAAATCTGTCCTGACACAACTTCAGGCCGTTCCCTCTGGTCCTGTCACTGGTCACCTAAAAGAGATCAGTCCCTGCCCCTCCTCTTCCCCTCACAAGGAAGTTGTAACTTAAATGACGCCTCCTCTCAATCTCCTCTTCTCCAGGCTGAACAGACCAAGTGACCTCAGCCGCTCCTCATACGGCTCCCCCTCAAGGCCTTTCACCATCTTTGTAACCCTCCTTTGAACACTTTCTAATAGATTTATATTTTCCATTGTGATGCCCAAAACTGCATGTTAGTATCCCAGTCTGAAACCACAGCCCTCCTAAAAGAGTAATGAATAAAATCTGCAATAAAAAAAAAAAAAATCAAGAAATGAAAATAAACCCCATGGCTTTAACAAAATCAGTTTTTCATGAAAAAAAAAAAAAGGCAGCAAGGACCCCATGAAGTTCATTACAGACTTGTTGATTACTATTATTTTATACAAAAGATGTTTAAGTACCATTATAGCAAATAGCAACCTAAAATTGACGTGGCTACGAGCTGTGCCCAAGAAAGGCAGTCACACTCGGCCTCTTGAATACTAGAGCCCAAGCAAGGGTCTTTATTTGTGAAATGGTTTACATGACCTGGGCAATCTGACATTTTAATGATCTAGCAGGTAGATTTTTGCTCAAGTTGTGAAAATAGGCTTTTTGGAGAGTGGTTATAGCAGCCCAGGAACAGCTGCTCCTCAGGGCTATAGGAAAGCTTTTATTCCACAGGCTGGCCTCCTTTCAGTGAGGCCCTCTCTTTAACCTGTAGGGATCATGCAGGAAACATAAAAGTTACTGAGGCCTCACTGACCTTGTCAAGGCCACGTGTGGGAATTTTTAATGTTTGAGTTGCTTCAAAATTATAGCAATTACTAGAAATATTCCAGGAAAAAAGGATTTTTTTTTCTTCTGCCAGTTCAGATTTCCCAACTGAAATTGTAATTTTCATCTGCTAGTCCTTTAAAAAATAGAATTATAGACACTCTTTAGACACTGGATAACAGATGTTATAAAACTTTGTGGCACTCAGTCATAATTAAGTCAGGTCTAATATGCATCTGTCAGAAACCATTGACCTTTCCTGATGATGGCAGGGAAAAGGCTTTGATACTCTACCACACATTTAAGGATTTTTGAAGGAAAAATGTCAAAGGTTTGGGTGTTCTGGCAGGAAATTACCTCTTGCGTTCCTAATGACAAATGTTTTTAGCTTAATCTAAGTAAACAATGAAATGGTGTTGCTTCAGTTGGGAATTCTAATCCAAAATATCTTCTTTCATATGCTTCCCTAGCAAAGAATCAGGGAATTGTAAAATTTATACAATTTTTAATTTGACAGTCTGTCACAGCAAAGGAGTAAAATGCAACTGACAGCTTTTACATACAAAAGGTGGAGATAAAGGAAAATTTTAACAGGAAATTTTTTTTAAAATTGGTTTTAAGCAGAATTTAAGCCTATGACATACCTTTAATATTGTGGTTAGCACAAGGACAAGGTAATAACAAAGCTGTTTGAAAAAAAGTTCAGTACCTCCGAAATAGTCAGTTGAAACTTGTAACACAGCTAATGCTCTGTATTATTCTTAGGTCTCCTATCATAACTTTTGGCTAAAACTGGATATCAGGTACCTGAGAGAGATGCTTGTTTGCAAAGTCAAGATACTGAGCTAGAGCTACGCTGAACGTACAGGTAGCTAAACGGTCTCTTGCTGTTAATACAACCTAACCATGTAGGCATTCCATGAGCAAAAGCCTGTGAGGACTGAGAGGTGGACAGATAAAGGCAGCAACCAGAAACGCCACCCAATGACTACAGCACTGATCTGACGTTTCTGCAATCCTGGCTTCAATTTCCTCCCTGACCAGGCTCGTGGCGTTTTCTTGGTCGAAAGAATTTCAGCATAGATCATAGAAGTACCCAGAAATATAGGCATTCAAGTCCCCCTGATATCAGCATAATTGGAAAACTTATGCCATGACATCTCCTTATGGGCCCAGGCCTTAATATCTCCGTGTCAGGTCTCTATGTATAAAATGGTAGTAATATTCCTTTTCCTCAGGGAGGTGTATCAAGGATTAATAAGTTAAAGATGAAGAAGATATAAGGGAGGGTATTAGATGCTTTCAACAGAGAAAGGTAACATTGCTTTTCAAGGCCTATCTCTTTCAGAAAGCCACACATGTGTGTGCATGCATGACTGTATTTATTTAACATAATTTCTAAATCCTGTATTGAGGAGTTGCAAAGAACATTTTAAAGGTCTTATTTCAGTATTTTACATTCATTTCTTTCTTTTATCAAGTTATTTTTATTGTCTTTCAAAGGTGTGTCCATCCACTTAGATTCCATGCTCCTAAATATCTTGTGGATTAACTGGCACACAGGAAAAAGGTGGTGTTTTCATAGCTTGATTCTTTTAAACAGGTTACTGTGTTCTTTAGCTTCAAGGAGAACAAAAATTTACCTAAGCCCACACAGAAATTCAAGCTTGAAAGCTGTACAAAAGCCATGACAAACAAACAAAAAGCTTATTTCTGAGATGAAGGAACATAATCTTTTCCCTGTACATCTGTAGTGTAGACTGCAAGACAAATGGCAGTGAGCAAAAGATCAAATAACATTCCTCATCACCTAAAACAAATAAATAATCTAATACCAAGGATTAGTGATCAGATGGTTTAATATATATCTCTCCTTGGCCATTGGAGGAAACGTACATGGCAGCATTTTATGTTTAGCCTCACAGAAATTTGCCCCAAATGCAGAGTGCGCTGCATAATCAGATTTCAGCTTTGAAATAGGTTTTGCTGTCCTACTCCAGAAAGAAAGCCAGTGCTTCCCAATGCTGCCCTGGGAATGCCATTACTGCACGTACCCAAACAACAAAAAACAGAATGGAAAATAAACTCACATGGACAAGAGAGGAAGGGAGAAGAAGCAGCCCCCAGATAGGAAAATAAAAACACCCCAGACATTCAGATGTGGCAGAGCTTGAGTTAAAGAGACAGTGCCAGGTGATTCAGTCATCGTTCATGTTCTGTGGTTTCACAGCACATAATATTACCGATTCTTTTGTGTTAAGAGGGCTTTAATGATATTTAAATCTCTCGTTGCCACACTGGCAACTTAAAATTTTGAAGCACGTTCCTAGGTTTTTTGGAAAGACAGTGAAAATCACTTCAATTAAGGAAGTGGTGTTCAGAAGGAAAACAATGACTTTGCTCCTGATTTGGCTTTTATGCAATGACATCTAGATGTTTCCATTAATCTTTTCCTTTTTTTTGGCTATTAAGCCCTACTGTAAAATTTACACTACCTTTATTATTAAGTACCAGACCTTTCTTCTTAAAGTTATTTTCCAATTAAAATAGTGGTATGGTAATTTCATCTGAAAGCAATTTCCTGCAATGAGATTCAAAAAAGTAACAGAGATAATATTTTCTCCAATTAAACATAAATATATATTGCATTTCTTGCTAATTCTCCAATTTCCAATCTTAATTAAACATAACAATATTCATTAACGTCTTATATTTATATAAATCAGCCCATCACTGAAATATAATGTTCTTCCCATTAGACATATTCTGATTTTCTCCAACCATACACACAAAGGGCTTAAACTGGAAATTTCAGGAGCAGTCCCAGAGAAGAGATTTGACCTACTCACATTGACTTGGTTCAAGACCAAGAGTTGGTCTCAGAGTTGCCACATTCTCATTTTCTATCTCTGTCTCCAGAACCTGTAGTCAAAAGTTGTCAAAGAAGACATTAGTCCTAACTTTTAACTCCAGGTGAGTAATCAAGACTTGATCACCTTCACTATACCACTGAAAACTGTCTTCATTTTACCTTTGGTTTTAGTATTCCACTGTCTCCTGCCTGTCCTTTTTCTCTGTTCAGTGCTACTCCCTTCCTAATTTATGATGCCCAGGAACATGGATGGACACTTTCTGGGTTTGTTCCATATAGTTCCTGTTCATTTAATTCTTTTATTAAACATTACTTTCTTTTCCCTCTACTTTTATGGCAGGCTCAAATCTCCACATTGATCTACAAACACAGCAGATGGTGTGGAAATTTGGACTCAAGCCTTGTGAACAGCTTCTACTTCTCTTATGGTCCAAACTAAATGCCCTAATCTGGCAGGAATTCAGAAATCCAAACAAGAGCGCTGATCCCACAAGACTTCAGCACGTATCACACTGCAAGAAAGCAAAAGGGCCATTTTGCTTCCATGGACTTGCTTCCACCTTCAAAGTTAAGCATGTGTCTTAGCTGCCAAAGGGAAATTGCAGTCAGAGCTCTCATTCACTCCTGCTAATCCCTTATTGCTGGAACAGCATTTCACTTTCTGCCCAGAGACCATGTCCACATACAGGTGTCCCCAGCTCTTGCCCATCTTCTGCTCAGGTTGTACCCAGAGCCATTCAGCCGCAGAGAGAAGGATCAGGACCTACATATGCACAGTCAGGACAGAACTGTCACAGCTGACAGGGAAGTATTGGATGGAGCTGACCTTACCTCCAAAGGTTGTTTTGGTTTTTTTTCTCCATCTGGAGGGCAACGCTGGGGTCTGATATTTATCTGAACATTCTGCGAACACTCAACGCTTTGTCAGGACTCAGTATGAATACTGAATTCTGAAAAACTTCAAGTGTACCATGAAACTGGAAAAATTCAGCTGCATGCTGAGAGGGGTGGCTGAGATGGAGGGTAAGGTCATAACCAGGAGTGATAGAAACTATAAATCTTGAAAAATTGTTGTTTGACCAACAAATATTCTTCCCTTGATGTCCATTAAATTTTACAGTGCAGGCAGTGCTCAAAAACTCAGAAGTAATGTGTTACATGCAGACCAGCCTTGATGGTAAGCACTTGAGGGGGAAAAAAACCCTTCAAAAAAGACGATGAAAGGCTTAAATTTAAACTGAGATGTTTCTTACTTAAAATCATGCAGATTCAGAAAGAAGTGACCACTGTTGAAGGGAAGGAAAATTTCTCCAGAGAAGAAACCCCAAAGCTTCTTTGTCTGAGCCTGGCCAACACTGGGTACCCAAAGCTGTCTGGAAGACTTCACTGGCCAAGCTGTGGTTTATACCCAACTCTGAAGGAGGAGAAGAGGTAGACTGGTATTTTATAAGCTCTTAAATACCTCATTGAGGGAAGGCAAGCTCTTGATTTCCCGTAAAGTCAGTATGCTTAAGAAACCATCCCTTCATTCAGACAATTCAAATTTCCACTGTCCACAAAAGTATCTGTGATGAGACAGCTCTCATAAGGCCATATGCTATTGACCTGAATAGGGTAGAAGATATGATCTGGTCTGTTGGCATCTATCCTCATGGCTGTGGCTGAAAGTTTAGTGATTCAGCAGGGATTTCTTCCTAGAGCTGCAGTGCTGTTAGGAAGGTTACCAACCACAAGGAAAATTGTGAAAGTCTGTTCCTTTCCCAAAGCCAGTCAGAGGCAAATTTTGTGCTCAATGTTGAGGATCTCATGGGAGACATGTTTTGTCCCAGACTCCTTCTCCACAGGTCCTCTGAAAGGGTCAGTGAGCAGCTCTGCTTTCACACAATGTCTCAGAAAGCAGACAGTATCAGTCAATTTCCCCACATTTTCCCAGTCTGCATTAGCTGTCTTAGAGACATGGATGGGAACTAACAACTAAAGCTCGGTGTTGATAAGTCTGGGGCAATTTTGGCTGACAAGAAGAGAGTAGCTAGAATACAATTTGATTTAGTGGTCTTTGACTATTTTTACCTTCTATGACAACAGCTTGCAACCTGTAGGGGTTTTATATCTCCACCTGCTGCTCAAAGTTTACGTAGCACCAGCTACCTTTTTCTTTTCTTTTACTGTGTCAGAGCTGTGGCCCTTTCTTTCATAAATAAATGTAGACTCCTGACCAATTCACAGCCTACAAACATAACTGAGGGAAAGCAGGTGTGAAAGTCACACTAGATAGGTAAAGATGAATGCCAGTCCTACAAAGAGAAATCATTAATCATATAAGGAACGTAAGTTAACATGTAGCTTGCCTAAAGCATTTGACATTTCCATTTGTCTCTAAATAATAAAAGGCTTCACATGATTTCCAGTGCCATCAAAACTATGTAAGTAAATTTCTACAAGTTGTTGTAAAGTCTTCTGTTCAGTTATGTCAACCAACATACAGCAGACATCTTCCAATATCTCAGCAGATATGGGAAGCCCACTGTACAATGAGCCCTACAGATACACAGAGCTGCCACTTAGATCTATCCAGAAGCTGAGTTAGGCTGCGTTAGCTCTCAGAAATGGCATTTGAGCAATGGTCTAGGAATTGTTCTGTCTGCTTACCAGTTACCAGAGGAAGTCAAGGTGTGAATGTTGACACGTAAAGACCCATGAGAGTCTCAGATTTCTGCCTTTGTCATGTTACTGGTGCTATGGCCAGCAGAGGTAACCCAAAAGGAAGTCCTACTCCATACAAACAAGAAAGGCTCTTTAGTTAAATGGACATCCTTAATTTGCTTCTTGCCCTTGGACCAACAGATCCAGTACCTTCACTGGGAAGAGACTGTGATATTACACTGACTTTATAACCACAAACAGCAGAGAAAGGTGCAGAAAAACTAGGACTAAGATCTCTTTCTCAATGACTTTCTGTTATATTTTTCCAAGTACAACTCAGATTTCTAGGTATGTCCTGATTTACATGTCCCTGAAAAAATCTCAGAAGCAAGAACAAGCAGAAAACCAGCTGAAGTCTGAGAAGTAAAAAAGAGGAACTTTTATAGCCCTCTTCAGCTAAGGTGCAGACAGCAGTTAACCCTAAGTTTCTCTCCCCTTGCACATAAGGGGTCATGGGTAATCACTTATGACTAATTGCACACTTGTGTCAGGGAGATGCCTTTTCACATCTGGTTCAGATAATCCCATAGTCCTGAAATGTTCCACCAAATGTTGCAAAAAAATACAACCTGTGCAGTACAACAGCTGGCGAATGACCTGAGCCTGCAGATTGACACTTAATAACACATTTGTACCCTGCAAGAAGATCTTATTACAGCATGGTCTTTTTACATGGTGAAGGATTATCATCTTCAGGATGAGAATTCCACCTTTAAAGTGGAGCCATAAATGTTCAAGGAAATGCTGACCGAAGAACTGACCAATGGGCTGTAAAGCCAAATGCCAGACTTGGAGGGAGAGGTCAGCACAGGGAAAAAGGATCCTCATTATAAAGTTTGAGTAGCAGCTTCTCAGTCAGGGGTCTGAACTTTCTGACACATCCACAGCTTCAACCCGCCCCATGATTCTTTTTCAAAAAGCAATCCCTACCCATCTCCTATGCTTTCTTTCTAATTTCTCTCTAATTTTTTCAGAAAGATTAAGAACAGTTAGATATGACATCCCAGATAAATGAAACTTGTGACAATATTTTTTTTACTCACAAGAAATTAGTGTTGCAGATTGTCAAAAGGCTTCACCAAAATGTCCTATACTTCATTCACAAGTGCTGACAACACTTTCTCAGTCCACTTTCTCAGTGTTTTTAATTATTCCTTAATAGTGAAATAATTAGCTCTAATTATAAGTTAATTATAATTTTTTTGTTTCAAGATTTCAATCCATGTATGACTTCTGTAGGTATAATACAAGTTATATAAGACACAGTATGCTGCCCCATCACAGACTGCTCAGTTTCAGTCAATAGCACAACTTTCATTACATGCATGATCTTCAAGAAAGTGGCTCTCTGTACCAAAAGAGCTCTTCCAGGATACTGAATTACTAATGTCGATGCACCTTTTGAGGAAAGGTAGAATGATTTCCCTGATCTCCAGAGTCATAAGCAATTAGCCTTCTCAGTTTTAGAATGCCCATCTTCCAAGGTAAAACCATTTCTATAGACAGTAAATTCAAACACATATAAAGATTTTGTACTTATCAGAAAGACAAGTGAGAAAGCTGGTAGAAAGCATGACAATTGTGGGGGTTTTTACCTCCAAGGTCTCTAATGTTCAGTCTAATGATGCAGGATTTGTATATTCAATAAATTATAACCCCAGTGGATGTCTACAACTATAGAAATAGCTCTAGAAATTTTAGTATTTGGGGTTCTGCATTGAATGAGGCATAGTGAGCCATGGTTTAAAGCTGCTTCCCTTTCGTTAGTGTGTTCTAAGACTAAATTCAAACTGACCTACAAAATTAATTGTTGACAAAACACTAGATCTCTCTGTTTTAAATACTTTAAAAAGAGAATGTAACAGCAGATGTATAAAATTCTGTACTGGTCAAGAATCATGGGTTTTGTGGAAGTGAGAGAAAATAATGTGCAAACACTTTAGCACATTAATAATAAGGTAATGATAATAATGTTTTAATAATGTTAAAGTATAAGGAAAGACAAAAACTACATCCAATTCCAGAGAAAAAGTATAGCAGAGAGGAAATAGAAATTAAATAAATCATTAACATTGAGAAAACATAGTATTATAGCCTTTAGATCCCTCTACTCTGCATTTCACAAAATAGTCCTGCTGGTTATAAAGGTTTAGCTTGTGTTGCAGATTAGGAAGGCATGTATATAAAAATATACTAAAACCTGAAAGACAACCTTGTCTGACTTAAGGTACCCAAATTGCCAAGCCGTTGTTCAGAGCACTGCATCCTCTATGCTACAAGGCCAGCCTTCACACTTTTTGCCTAAATATTCCATTTACCTCCCTAGTATTCTTCTAGAAGGACCCCACATTCACTTTATCTGCCTGACATAGAATCATATGAGAGTACCACAGGAGAGATCTGATTGCAATGCACCTGGCAGGTCCCTCCTCCAGAAAGGGACAAACTCAGGTCTGTGCTGACACATATCCCAGTCCCAGGATGCCTCATCTGGCGTGCACTGAGGCTTACTTAAGGCCACACCAATTTATGGGCTTACATTCACACAGTCTGAAAAAAAGACATATTCAGGTTTGACTACCAAAATACAAAGTCAATATAGTCAGCGAGACTGAAGTGAGTATTGGAACAAGGTAAGATGTGCTACTCAAAGTTGGTTTCATTACTTAAATAGAAGTTAAAAAAATAAATACATATTAAAAAAAACACACACACACACCAAGAGAGAGGTAAGATTCAATCTTTTCTGTTAAAAGGTATGGAATACAGTCACAAATTTTTGGTACTATACTCTGCTTTCATGAGAGACCAATTACATTTAAATGCAAAACATTTCTCTGCTGTGCCAGATACTGTTTAATGGAACTGGAAGGCCAGTCCTTCTAACCAGAGGAGAGGGATCAATATCTGGTGAATGATGCTTCCTTTATAAGAGCAACGATATGACCCTTAAAAAAAATTTTGCTTTTTTTTCAATTAAAATAATCAAGTATAAATTCCACCTTTTCAAAGACTTGATGCTACAAGAACCAAAATCATAGCAAAAATGTTGCACAATGTGGACAAAAGTAGATCTCCAACATACAACTGGAAACCTATGTTAATGAAACCAGCTGGGAATTCCATACATCCCCCAGCACATGGGCTGTGTGTTCCACAAATCACAGACTGCAGATGTAGGATAAGCCCTAAAAAGTTTATGTTAGGTGAGAGTCCACTTTATGGGTAGCACTGGCAAGACTCCACAAACCAAATCAGTTTTTCATAGTGAAATACACTCCTGGAAACTAAACCCAGCCCAAAAGTATAAACTAGCTTGTCAGAGCTACACAATACACACTAAGCTGAAGAGCAACACCTTATACATTTTACAAAGTTAAACTATAACAAAAAAAATAACTTTTAGAAAACAATAAGGAAGAATTAGGAAAAAATATATAGTTATATAATGTAACAAAAATTCCTGCAGTTGGGACCCTATTCATAATCCCATCCCTTCAGCAGTTCTGCTAAGATAGAACACGCTGACAGCTCCAAAGAGCACACATGTTTATTCACATCATATTGTGCACTCTGCCTCTTATTCATGTTAAAATATTTTATGTCTGGCAAATAGAACCTGAAAGGCCATGAAGGGGGCAGCTCTTTAGGTTTATTATAGCAGAAGGCTGCATGCAAACACACTAGACATATTACCTGTACCTAGCTATTTCAAAGAGCCCCTCTGAAATGTATCAGAGGTATAGGTATAACTTTGGTTTACAAAGTCTAAAACCACAACATATCACAAGATGTACTAAAATTTAAAACACTGTTTGTTTGACTAACGTAAAATATGATTTGACTTTCTTCTGATCCTGGAAAGGCAATACAAAGTAAAAATGAACTTGTAAAAATCATAGAACCATAGGAAGGTATGGGTTGGAAAGGACTTTAAAGATCAGCTAGTTCCAACCCCCATGCCATGGGCAGGGATACCTTTCATTAGACCAGGTTGCTCAAAGCTCCATCCAACCTTGTCTTGAACACCTCCAGAGATGGGGCATGCACAACTTTTCTGTGCAACCTGTTCCAGTGCCTCACCATCCTCACAGTAAAGAATTTCTTCCTAATATCCAATCTAAAACTACCCTCTGTCAGTTTAAAGCCATTACTACATGCCTATCACTACATTACTTTGTAAACAGTCCCTCTCCAGCCTTGTTATAATCTCTCTTTATGTACTAGAAGGGGCTCTAAGGTCTTCATGGAGCCTTCTCTTCTCCAGGCTGATCAGCCTCAACTCTCTCTTCCTGTCTTCATAGGAGAGGCCCTTCAGCCCTCTGATCATCTTCATGGCCCTCCTCTATACTCATTCCAACAGGTCAATATCCTTCCTGTGCTGGGGACCCCAGGCTGGATGTCATAGTCCAAGTGGAGTCTCACCAGAGCAGAGCAGAGAGACAAAATCACCTCCCTTGACCTGCTGGCCACACGTCTTTTGATGCAGCTCAGGATACAACTGGCTTTCTGGGCTGTGAGCATATATTGCTGGGCCATGTTGAGCTTCTCATCAGCCAACACCCCCAGGTCTGTCTCCCCAGGGCTGCTCTTTATCCATTCTCCACTCAGCCTGTATTTGTGCTTGGGATTGCCTTGACTCTGCTGCAAGACCTTGCACTTGGCTTTGTTGAACTTCATGAGGTTTGCATAGGCCCACCTCTCAAGACTGTCAAGGTCCCTCTGGATGGCATCCCTTCACTCCAGCATGTCAGCTGTACCACACAGCTTGGTATCTTCATCAAACTTGTTGAGGGTGCACTCAATCCCACTGCCTCTATTGATGATGAAAAAAATTATTTAAAGAAAAATCTAATGATAGTTTGATACCAGATTATTACAAATGGGGGTGAGGACTGTGATTCCTGTAATTTTCTGCAATTATACAAGTAAATAATTCCATCACTCTCTGTGGCCTCTTTATGCTGTGCTACTATAGCAAAGGCAGCATAAATGGGCCTCTAGAAATTACTAGAGTTCAGGAGTGGCAGACAGTAAGCACAGGCAGAGCCATGGTGCCCTGATGCATTGGCAAGCTGGGAGGATGCTGGTGCAAGTTGCCATTTCCTCAGTCGGCTCTAATTTGTGCCCTGGAGTGGTCCAGACTCTAGTACTGGCCTGAGGGTTTTTTCTGTCATGCTCTGTCTCACTGGAAGTGAAGATCCTGAACCCTTAACTGCCATTACCTGCATTTTAGTTGGAACTAGGAACAACATTTTGATCTATCCATGTTTTCCCAACTCAGATCTGCAAAAGGAACTTTTAAGAACCTCTATGGAGACCAGAGACAGGCTGGAAAATTTTAAAAAGTGCACCTTAGTCTCAGTGGGTGTTCTCTTGTGTTGTCTACAACCATTATATACAATTACATAAATAGCAAACTACAGCTTTAAAAATCTCTCACCCATAGGCATCCTTGTGAGCTTATCAGGTAAAATACAGATCCAGGTTCATGTTCATCTTTCAAATTTTGTTTAGTGGTATTATTGAATAGGTTTAACAGTTCTCCCCCACCCCTTGCCTGAAATTCTGGGTACTCTTGGCAGGTATATTGGGTTGCTGGGGGAATATTTGCAGTGGAAGACAGAATTTTTTCCTATATATTCCTGTTGAGACCTTCAATAAATTAAATTGGTGGTTTTGAAGTTTTTCTGCCTACTTGCTACCATAAGTCTCTAAATAGAGCCTCTATAGTTTTTTCTGTATAACCCATCTTAGTGTTTATAAGGTGGTAGAAGTTGTGGAACTTACCTGCAGGCTTGCCAAAGTCAGTGTATGAGCATAGCTCTGCTTTATTAGACTTTGGAAATATTCCCATTTGGAGGTTCATTTTCAAATGTATAAATCTCAGTTGGTAAAATACCATGACCTTCTAGCAACTTCTAAGCAAAAACCTACACTCACCTCATACATCAGCATAAATCTAACTCATATCACCTTTTATTCCTCCTCCTTCCACAGCTGGTCCACCACTCAGTGGGAAACTGCTGAGTTTCACATCTCAGGGGAGCACTTTGCTTTGCAGTGGTTGCCACTGTACCAGTGTGGCAAGAGCTATTTTTATCTCTGCGGCTTTTTGCCAGAAAATAAAAAGATCCTAAAATTACCCTGAGCTCCCAAAATAATTGCTATAGTAAATAATTCTGAGCTATAGAAAGTATGGTAAAGAATTGCTCTGCTTCTTCCCCTTACAACTGCAGGCAGCAAGAGATTCATTTTCTTACGTGATTTCTGCAGAGCTGCTACATGGACATTAAAAGAAACTTTAAAAAAAATAAATCTAAGACCAGCAGGTGCAGGGAGAAACAGTTTGCACCTTCATGCATGATCAAGGACTACTGTTCTCTGTGATAGCTCTTCTCTCTACCCAAGGAAAATCAGACAGTACTTTCACTTCTCCCCACACTTTAAAACTCCCTTGAACTCAAAATCATCCCCAAAGAAGCTCCAGAAATACTCATAAATCTTTCTGGGGATGTACAGAACAAGCCTTGTCCACTGGTACCAGCCAGTTTGGCTTATGTGATCCTTATCTGAGCCAATTTCACTAACTCCTTGGATTGTGGCAGTCCCCACTGGAGGAAAGACTGCAGACATCTGCATACTTACTCAGAAATTCACATCATGTAGAGGTCCATGTTGGTGGGTGTTCCTGTCAGGGGCATGCTCAGCCAATTCATATCAACTGTGACTGAAAATGTGGAAATTCTACCACGTTGCCTCTTGGGCTTGGACTCGTTCCTCCTAAATCTAGAGGATGAGGTTAGAGCTCACCTCTAATGACTGATTCTTTTATACAATCCAGTAAAAACAGAAAGCTTGCACCTTTTTTACTTCCAGAAACAAGGAAACAAAAATAAAAGAAAAGAAGAAAAGAAAGGCTCATAAAAATGGTAGCTAAGCAATTTAACTCAAATGTCACATTTACAACCTCTTTATTGCCAGCTATAATGCAACATGCGATTCAGTCTTTGTGACTGAATCTGCTTATGACATACCGTAGGCCACATTCACTCACAGCATTACTCAGTTCAAAATATATGCTTTTATGATCAACACAACTGTGAAAGAGGGGCAAAGGACAAAATACATCTATTAACTTTTCAATGTGAAAATCATTTTTATTCTATTTTTCCACTGCTTTCAATATCCATGCCTTCGTGTACTAAAAAGAAAAAAAAATGTTGGGGAATAAAAGAGGGAGACAGGAGTAAAAGGAACCTTAAAAAAAATAAAAAAAAAAAGAGAGAGAGAGGTAAAAGAGGCAAAGTAAGACAAAATATACAAAATTGAAAGTGCAGAAACCTACAGAAGATAGGAAACCAAGGAAAGGAAAGCAAGAGTGAAAGGGGACAAGCACTGCACAGGAACAGGGACTGTAACAGCCAGCATAAAGACTGGTTAGTAAAAGCTGTCTGCAAAGATACTTCAAAATCTTTTGTGTGTGTGGGAAGAGTAACACTAAAAGTGGTGTTGAGCTGGGAGAAGGCGACTCCATCAGGAAGAGCTCTTGCTTGTCACAGTTGCAAAGTTAGGAGCAGGGGCTGCTCTGCCCCCCCACTGCAGCCTGGAGACAGCCACCAGCTCTCCCAACCCAGTCACTGCTGGGGACCGGAGGAACCCTGAGCACACAGTCATGCACACATGAGCAGAGAGGGAAACCTATAGCCAAGGCTGTTCAAAGCATTCTTTTCTGAAAAGCTTTTATTTCTAAAAAGTGTCAGAAATCCAAGTCCCCTGCACTATTATATTCCGTCTGCCTCCCATAAATGTCAACATATACTCAGTCAGTCTTGTGCTGAGGAGTGCACTCCTACTATCTTGAAGGAAAAGATTAATTTAAAGCCTCCAAAAATTCCCTAAAATCAAAATACTCTGTTACCCTGTCTGAAACATTATAGTCAACTTCTCAAGAGCAGATATAAATTTAACAATAGCATACGCTATTAATTGGTTTACAAAATGCCATGCACATTCTGGATGTTCAAAAAAGATAGTTTCCTAGCCAAAGAATCTAGTTCATGGCATAATGACAGCTCACTGGATAGAAATGAAAGTAAATGGAGAAAGCAAACAGCAAGAGAGGCAGCATTAAAACACAAGCGAGACATTCTACATTGGCTAGGAATAAAGTGGGAGACAAAATAATATCCCTTCTAGCATTGAATCTACACAGCTATTAAAAGAAAGTTTTTAATTTAAAACCCGTTCAATTCACCATAGTTAAATCTCACTGAACTACCGAATCGTACAAATCAGATATTTGTGTGCGTGCTGCCACTTGTGTAATTTACACTCCAGCCCTAAGTGATTACTGGATCAGCCAGCTGACATATGGGAAATATTTGCACAGAGCTGTGACACAGGGAAGTTTGTGGTTAAAAAAAAAAAAAAAAACGGGGAGGGGGTCCAAAAAAAAAAAAAGGTGCTGTTAGTATGGAGTCTGTGCCACTCCAGCTGAGTGAAGCCAAAGTTTCACTTGGAAGTTTTCCCACCAGAACTGCCATCCTCTCAACGGTGTTAGCTAGAAAAGTCTTTTGCATTCATAATGCTTTGCTTTCACAGGAAGAGAGACCTATTGCTGCAGAGCAGCAACTGCATCCCTGTCTAAAAATCTCCATATTCAAAAAAGTATTACCAGTTGAAATATTACTAAATGAAAATAAGAGTTGTCAGGGCAACTCAGATGTTGAGCTCTACTTATGTTTGCAAAGTCGATTTAAGAGGGGAAAACTCAGCCACTCCTGCTAGTAATGCTGGCGACACATTCGAGTTTCTTTTCCTTTCGGGCTAACAACGCTACGCCACCACACTGCACGGTGCCAGGGAGTGCTGCAGAACAGCAGTGCCGGCTAAACAGAGCCTCTAAGCCAGGCTCAGGTTCAAGACCATCCCAATCATCGATCACTAACCACCCTGGGTAATCTTTGCCACAAGCCACCTCAAGTTGCATGTCCTCCCTAAACACACACTACAATTTAAATCCTCTCTCCTGCTGCTCTCATGGCGTTTTCAGCTGAAGATGTTTGCTGTGCTCAGTGCCTGCCATGCTGCAGTTTGCTGCTACAGGCTGTTGAACTGATGCCATGTTTCAGTCCATAAGTGGCTGGCTTTCAGTGACAGAAGTAATACACATTAACACGTTGTATAAAAGAGCTAGGCTGTAAAGCTCTTTTAAATCCACCTGAATGATAAATGCTCATGTAGCAAAGGAGAGAGAGTTCACATTTAGTTTGTCTTTTCTGGTGTTATTGCCCCAATTGCTGGGTTGTGTTGCAGAAGATGCCCAATTCTGTACCATAAAATACCAGCCCATTTACATGCTTTGGGCCTGATCCTGTCTCATTTAGTCAGCTTCCCCCAGCAGGACAGCCACAGAGAGAGGGGTTACCAGCCCTTCAGGCTACATCTCTTCCTAACAGGTTTTTGCTGTTACTGAATTAGTTATGACTTCTACTCAAATAGCTAGCTTTTAATAGTGAGAAAACTGCTCCAAATTCTTCCAAGGTTCTTCACGTTTTCAAAAAAAAAAAAAAAAAAATTGAAACTTCATATATGAGATGAACCAAACCAATTCATGGAAATGTACATCCTATAACTAGGGAAAGTATTTTCTTACCATTGGTGTTAGTAGCTTATGAGAACTGACAAGATCACAGCCCACAGTGGCGTGGCTAAATGCCTGCAGAAAGAAAAAGGCTTTTGTAAGTTTGTTGGAAAGAATCTACTTGCAGCCCTGACTTCTGACTGAAATGGAAGAAATACTCTATTTTCAAATGTGAATCAAAAAAATATTGCTAACATATTTCTCACCATCACCCAAATGATTTGTCTTATAAATATGCTTTTTTGCTAACTCCTCAGAGGATGAGAGCTGGGTGGTAGATTTATACAGCTAAGAAAAAATTTTGAGAGGAATTCAAGCATTTTGAGGCATCTGAACTTTTCCAAACTTCCAGACTTTTAGAGCCTCATTCCTCACTACTAAACACACAGTAGATCCTCTAACTGTGTCACTACAGCTTACCATGACTAAAACCACCCAAACCCTGCATCTTTAAACTGCTGGCAGTGTAAATCAATAATACCTTGCAATTTTACCTCGGGTAAGAGTTTAAAATGTATTACGTCTGAACATTTGGTGATTATTATCAAGGATATTTTTTCAGGATTCAAGGAAAATATGGGGAGGGGGTGAAGAAAGATGGAATAATCTTTGACACTCTAATCCCCTTAATTTTTAAAAAATAAAAGACAGTCAAGTTTTTTAACCTTTTTCCATTGGTTTCCTATAAGTTATGGAGGAGCCAATGAAAAACATGATGGTGTGAGGCAACTCAGTACTAGAAATTATAAAGTACTCAAATTCAATTTTTTATGCAGGATTCAGAACTTAGGAAAAGTTGTAAATTACTATTGACAAAAGAGTTTTGAAAAACAAACCAGGACATCTTCTTCCTATAAACTGAATAATTGAGATAAATATGCACACAATATACATATGAGAAAGAGAAATAAAAATTAAGGAAATTAGCACTTCATCTCTGGCCTCACTGAAAGAAATATTATAGTTGTGGAAGGACCAAAAGATACCAAGGTCTTAAAGTAAAAAAAAAAAAATCTGCATTTATTCTGAACAAATGCAAACAAATACATTTGTATCACAGACATACCGAATAAAGCTTTTTAAGTGGTAGCTCCAAGATCCTGGAGAAGGGCTGACAGCTTGCAGTAACATCTGTAAATGAGTTCCAAACCTTAAGTGTGCTCACAAGCATGATCATGTCAGAGCCCAGGTGACTCCCATCAGCCTACCTTAGGTACCAAGAGCAGCTAAGTTCTGAAAGCACAGACTTCAGTGCAGGCTGTTCAAGCACATCTGAGAATCAGGCTCTTTTCTGTGTTATTTGGACTTCCCACACTTTGGTTTGTTTGCTGTTGGTATCCAACTAGATTGATAAAATGAACAGATTTGGCCAACTGTACTACAATTGCTTCTACAGGTTTAGTCAGGTCCAACTATTGGTATGGATTACAATGCAGGTTTGCACAATGCAAGTAGTTCAGTATCAAAAATTTAAAAAAAAAAAGTAAGGCAACCACAGAAGAGCAAGAGAAGTCCCTTGGCTAAGTGACTAAGGATTGATAACATAGCTGTGTCCTGCAAAATTATTTCATAGCTCTGAAGTCAAACAGCAGTGACAGACATACATCAAAAAAGACACAGTCCATATTCAATAACACTTATATTTTGCATCCTTAGAAATATCCTGTAGTTTTTACTACAAATATTAATTCCTGCCCTAAACACTCTGCAATTTTGCTATGTGCTTTTAAGCAGCAGCCATGTTTTGACACAGGATCGCTGTATTCCAAGGGTGAGAAAAATCAATGCACTACTGTTTAAATGGTCTGTAGACTGCTTTGAGAACCAACCAGCAAAAGTGCCCTGCATTTATTTCATTATTTATTGTTATTGTGCAGAGGTGGCTATAAAGTCTGCTGGAATTCATTCCCCACATGTGTTTGATCGCTGGGCTCTGTGCATGGACAGAGGGCACCTCTGTCCAATTAGGAGTTTTCCAAGGAAACATGGCAGAGGTATCCACTCCAGGGATTGTGTTTTATTTACTTTTCTTCTTAAACAGAAATATCAACCAGTTTTCCAGTGCAGGACCAGACCTAACAATCCTCATCATGTTGGAAGGCAAAAGAAGTCTGTTGTGGGTTTACTCTGGGCTAATTTTCTCTCACCTCTCAGACAATCGCTATAAGTTGAGAGAAGGTTTATGCAGACAAAAGAGATCTGATGAGGGAAGAATAATATTAGGATTTTTTACTAGCAAGATAAAAACTAAAGAACTATGTATACAACAATTCTAACTAGGCAAAAGTGCTATGTATTTACAGAAGTACCCCCTCCCCACCTTGTATCAGTTTAAGAGGAGAAGCAGTCTTTCTTCCACTTACAGAACTACAGGTCTTCTAAACAATTTTCCAGCACTTGAAAGTTTCTCTTCTATTATCTCTAGGACGACAGCTCCGATTCATCGCAGCTGGAACTGTCTTTCTCTCTCTCTCTCTCTCTTCTGTGTCGACCCCAGTGCTGGGCCAACCCCCTCCTGGGATAAGACCGGGGGCTGGGGGTTACCCAGGCCTTGTGGGGTCCTCCATGGACTGCAAGGAGACACTTGCTTTACCATGGTCTTCCCACAGTTACAGGGGATAATGGCTTTTGAGTCTACTCCTGTTTCTTGTGGGGTCCCTCCTTACGAGAGACAGTCCTTGATGGACCTCTCTACTGTGAGTCCACCTTTGGGCAACAGTTCTTCCATTCTCTGCTGTCCCTTAGGGTCACAAATTCAGCTGCACCAGCATGGATCCCTCCCTGGAATCACAAATCCTACCCGGGCTGACTTGCTCCAGCGTAGGTTTCTCTCTCCATGGGCCACAGGTCTCCAGCAGGACTCTGTTTCATCTTAGGCCTCCCATGGAGTCACATCTTCTTCATGCACTCCTCTTCTTCGGTGTGGGCTCCTTCATGAGCTGCAGAGGGGGGTCTCCGCTCTCCAGCAGTCTTCCACAGGTGTCAGGGGTTTTTAGTTTTCAGTCTCTTCCCTGCTGAAGGGAGAGAGAGAGAGAGAGAGAGAGAAGGGAGAAGGAGCCCCCCCCTTCGGGCTTCTCTTCTCTCTCCTCTGGCTGCCAGCTTTGACCTTGGAAGCTGTGCTATCTCTCTGCCTGGAATTCCTTCTGCAGTATTTCTCATCCAGGCAGTCTTCTTTTAGAGTTTTTCTTCCACTCTGTTACATGTCTCGGCCAGAGGGGCTTCAGTGCCACACCTGCCCCCAGCCCAGGGCCGGGGGGAGGAGAGAGGCCTGGCCTACGCCTCCCCCTACATGGCTCCTCATTTCTTCTGCATGCCAGGAACCTTCTCTTCTGTTTTCTTAAATATGTAATTGGCAGAGGCGTTACTAAAACTTTTGATTGGCTTTGCCCTGGAAATCCATCTGGAAAAAGTATTTTCAGCCCCAGGGGGAGCTGGTCGGCAAACCCACGACAAAGTTTTTAGGTTGGTTGTTTGTTTTTTTTTTTAATATACCCTACAAGAAGTGAAATGCGTGAAAGTTTTTCTTTGTCAATAACAGTAATACATATTAGATAACTACATGAACCATGTGCTTTTCATAAAAATAACTAACACTTGGTTTCCTTAATAAATACATATCTTTCAGATAAATCTGGTCATGGATACATGATGCTGAGAACATCTCAGATCTCCTGGATTTATTCATAAATATTTATTTCTAATCCAGACTGAAAGAGAAACTCTACAACATGCAGAGATAGCACATACTCCAAGACTAGCCCAAGTTCTTTGCTAGATTTTAAGGAGTTTTATCTTTAGTAAAAACATGCATGGCTATTAAACCAAGATCACTCATTTAGCACAGAGTTTTAAGCCAGTGCAAGCCTAGACAATAACCCTAAAAAAAAAAATGTAAAATGAGCATATGACTCATCCTTCCACAACTATTAATAAATGTTACTTAGTGGCAAGAAATTTCTTTATGGCTCTGGAAGGAAATTAACAGCATTGAAATGAACACATTTATTAGAAATCTTTTTTTCATTTAAAACAATTGATAGAATTTTCAAATAAGCATAAAGAAATCTGACATCATAATTCAGCTTGCTTGAAAGGAAAAATTATTGTTTTTACTCAGCAGATTATAGCCAAGCTTGGACCTTCAAAACAACTGTGTTGATGTGTTTTGTTATGTTACTCCATAAAAGTTTGTCAATATTTTGAATTCTTTTTCATCCCACCCCGGAACAAAAATTCAGATCAAGAGAATTTTTAAGAAACTATATATATTAAAATCTCATTATTAAATTTTTTCTAAAAAAGGGAATAATTTGCTTCCGGAAAAGTCAGGAACACATTTCAACAATTCCATAACTCTTCTTTTAAAAAAATTAACATAGAGACGTAGCTAAGCTGTATTTTTCTTACAGACAACTTCTCTTTCCACAAGCTGGAATTTTCTATGCAATGTGTTTCACCAGAAAATGCCTGTCTTCACTATTTTAACTTTAGCATATTTCAGATTATCTAATCATTTCTAATGATCATGCTTAGAAAGAATTCATGATTTTAATCTTTTTCCTTGAGGTTCTGGGATAATTGCTGTTCAAAAAGACTAATCTTTTAGGACCCAACAGATTCCCTCATCATGCCTGAGAGTCTAATACTGTATAGCATAATTCAAATTTACAGATTTGCAGCCAATCACTGTACTACGGGAACCAAATAGAGAGTGGCTTCACAACTCTCTCCAGGTGAGCTGTAAATGGGCTGTTTCCCCATTCCAGATCCTAGAGCAAAGCCTGGTGCAGGAGAATAATGACAATATAGTACAACAGAAACATCTACTGAGTAGGGTTGTTATTTCAGGCAAGATATTTTGCCATTGGCTAGAGCTCCTGAAACAGGAACTTCCCAGACCCTTGTTCTCCACAATCCATTCATTAACTGAGAAGAGAGGGTGAAAAGGATTAAAGCTGTCACTAAAAATAGAGTCTCTGGAATGCTGAAAAGACTTAGTACAGTTTAAGCTCTTCCAGTGTGAATGGTAGTACTATGACAAAGACACTGGTCAACCTCTACAGAAGTTGTGGGAAGCTCCTCCCATGCTTTTGGTTATGGTTAGGTTTCGATGGGTTGTGTGGTGTGCAGTTTTGTGGGGGTTTTGGTTTGTTGGATTTTTGGTTTTGTTTTTAATTAACAGTAAAATAAATTAACAGTCTCATATATATGGTTCTGGGGTTTATATCCAAGTGTCCACCAATCACTAGATATAAGGGTGCTTAATGGAAATTTGAATCACTCAGGAACACCATAATGATAATATATAATATCCTGTTTGTTCTCAGTAATTAAGCAATGTTTTTGAAGTGTTAGAAGTTTACAGAACAGAGTAGGGGCATTCTGACCATGCAGTGCAAAAAACTGATTGCCTTCCACCCTGGGCATTAATTTAAAACTCCAGTATTAAAGACAAGCTAGGAATATCAAAGAGTTAGTAACCAGCCCAGATCTCCATTATCTATTGTCTTTTTCTCTGACTCTTTTCTTCTATCCTTTTCCTCTTCTGTCTTCACACAGCCCTTTATACCTCTTTGCTCTTTCCCTTCATTAGCACACTGCTGTTTATTAACTTGCTACAAAGATGTTGATTACATACAGCAGCAGGATATCAGATACCACAGAGAATTATTTTCCCTTTACAGTTGTCTTTTGTATAATTTCAGGTAATTCTTGAAGATAGACTTTCATTTGTAATATGGGCTGTCCAAATTAAAGACACTACCTAAAAATATACATGCTAAACAAAGTTACTACTATATGTAATATGTACCACTATATACTTCACTATGAGTTTTGAGTAACTTGTTCAAAATCTCAGCTTATACCTGTACTAGAGCTAGAAAATTAGCTAGGTTGTCCAAATTAAAGCCCAAGGATTTAGCTAACCTGTTCAGCTTTCTTTTACAGTAATAAACAGATGGAAAACCCAGAACTGGATTCCATGTGAAACTTTTAAGAGATCAAATTTTTAAATCTTCTTTTTTCTATTAGCAAAGTGCAGCTGACAGAGACCATTTCATACAGCCATGTTTTTCACAGCTTAGTACTCCAGAGAGTGGTGACAACTCTAGTGACAAACTGCTGTCACCTGACTGTCATCACCATCCTTTAACATCTAAATATTAGCAAACTTCCTAGGAATTTGCCAAGAGATGGGCCACATGTCAGAGGTAAAAAGACTTGAATGAAAGATTCTCTGATTGCCTACTTGCTAGGTAAAGACCCTTTTAAAATTCAGGACTTCTGGAAAGAACTGCTGGACTCTTGCCTTTGGGATGAATAAAGCTGTAAATCCTCTGAAAGAAAGGGAGAGGCAGCAAGGGATAAACAGGGGTAGGAAATTTCAAGGTATTTTAAATTATTTCCTGTCCCTTTTTTTCCTCAAGAAAGAGTCTTATGTTCATGGATACAAATTTAAAAATAGCTGAGTGACTTCCTGGCTGAGGGAGACAGAAAGATACAATTCGGGTTTATTGGCTGCCTAGCAAACACTACATTCTGGTTTTCTCTGCACATTCACACAAGTAATTGCCTGTACATACACAGTCATAGAACAATAGAAACATAGAACCACAGAATATGCTGAATTGAAAGGGATCCATCAGAATCATCAAGTCCAGCTCCTGGCCCTACACAGGACCATCCTCAAGAATCACACCATGTGCTTAAGAGTGCTGTACAAACACTTCTTGAACTCTGACAGGGTTGGTGCTGTGACTGCTTCCCTGGGGAGACTGGGGAGCCTGTTCCACTGCTCTAGCACCCTCAGGGCAGGAAAACTTTTTCCCACTATCCAACCTAAAATTCCCTTAACCCTAATTCATGCCATTTCCTTGAGTCCTGTCACTGGTCACGAGAGTGAAAAGATTGGTACTTGACTCTCTGTTTCAGTCCAAGATGTGAAAATTATCTTCAAATTCATGACAGGCTTGTTCAGTTATTTGGGTGCTCAGTGGTTTTAGAAAGCCCTTGCATATTCTATCAAATCATACCCAGCTCTCCAAACAAAACAGTACTCCAAATATTCAGATACTTTGCCACTCACAAGAGCAGAGACTAGATCTATTTCATTAATATTTATTAATTAATATTAATTCATTTAATTCAATTAATTCATCTAATTTCTGTTTCATTAGTATTCATTTATTGCTGTGTGATATACAATATTTGTAAAGAAAATGTAACATCTCTTGTTTTGCTTTGTTCTTTAATTTCAGAATCCCATTACCAGAGAACTTGGGAAAATTCTGAGTTCAATCCCATGCAACATCATGCAAAGAAATTAATGTATCTTCCAAGGGCGTTGGAAGAATCCAACTGTAGAAAATCCAGAAGAGCAAACTATTTGAAACAAGCTGGAAATGACAAACCTACATGACTTCATGTTGTGTATAATGCCACATTTGCACACGAAGGATGCGGACAGTGCTGATACTTGACTCATGGTGCATAATCCATGCAGAACCCCAGTGAGAGAGGGGACCAAATGGTTGTCTTCTCTTCTCTGTGCTGCTTAAGCATATTTACTTGGCTGGAAACAATCAAGTAAATTAAACAGATTCTTCATTTCTGCCTCTGCCTCTACTCTTCACTCCCAAAGCTATCCCCAAAGCCAGTTATACAGAACCCTATAGGGTAAATATCCCTGTTCGTACAAAACCAAACTCACTATATGTTGTTTATTTTTATGAGCTCCAGAGAACCGTAAGAAAAATCATCTTCTCCAAACACACTCACGTACAAAAAATGGTCATATGAAGGTATCAGCAAAAAGCTAATACAGAAAAATAGAATCGAAATCAGTCACAACATTCACAAGGAGGCAGATTTGACTAAAATATTGCCTAGTCAATGCATACCATACTTAGGTTCTCAAAGTAGCACTGTAATTCTAATGTAATTCTAACAAGGAACTTTCATTAAAAAAAAAACCCCATGCTTTAAACAGAAGTTCCTTTGATGTCTCACAGATAAATATCCTACTTGAATTCCCAATTCCTCAATTTTAACTCAAAAAAAAGCAAGGATATGGTTCACTCACTGAACCAATTTTGTAGGCTCTTATTCAAGAAATGTTTTCTGCAATGGACATTAAGGGTTTTGAAAGACCTTTCACAATCCCTGTTCCTCTCTTTTACCTCTTGAGGGAGGTACCTCAAGTAATATCCCACAGGCAGTGAATACCAGAAGTTGGGTTGCAAAGATCTCACTTTGCTGTAGTAAGGCTGCAGTGCTACATGCATGTCCTTGAAGCAGGGCTCACAGGGGAAGTATGTGGGGGGTCGTCCACAGCGAAGAAAAAAAAGAGAAAATCTCCAGTTGGAAGGCTCTGTATGAACTCTAGGATCTCACATCCCAGTGAACGTGTCCAAGTGACCAAACAAACTCACAGCTAGAAACAGTAACTTAATCCCCTCTTCCAAACACATTTTAGCAACATATGGAAGCCACTAGATGGGTTACAACAGATAAGTGACCACACATAACAAAATGAAACTCATCAAAATAGTGTAACAGAATGAGAACAACAATGACAAAAAAAACCCCCACAAACAAAATAAAAACAAAACAAAAAAAACCCCTCACCTAAACAACAACAACAAAAAAAATTAGAGCAAATAAAAGAAACTAACAAAACTAACAGACTGAAAAGCAAGCATACTAGAACAGGCCAGGTAGGTCTGAGTGGAACCTAGTTCACCTTATTTATATAAAATTTTGTTTGAAAAAGGATGTCTTATTTCAGCAGATCCATCAGCTTTCACGTGATCACAGAAAGAGTTTATAGGAAACAAATAGCATCACTGTCTAAAGCTGGTATCAGAGAGCACAGTATCAGAGTAGAAGCAATCTACCTACTTAGTTGTAATAGTAGTCAGTACAAGAAAGCAGAGAATCAGGTCTATACCTTTCTGAATCCAAATTATTTTCAATAGAAATACACTACAAAAAAATTTATAGAAGTGAAAGGGTGACTCACTGCTTCCATTTAAGTTTGTTTAGGAAATTATTGTCTTACTTGCAGGGTTATATTTTAAGTAGGTGGTCTCCCATTTTTGAATGAACATTTGCTTCTTTTTTTTTAAGGCAGCTACACAGCCTATAAAATATTAAGACTTGTTTCAAAGTCTTGCCATTCTGTGCTGTTTAAATAGCACAGCTCTAGAAACCAACACATTTTGAACACATTACCCACCCACATCACTAGTCATTAAAAGAGCAGCTGTGTCCCAAGGTCTCATGCAGACTGGAGGAGTTTGAAGATCCCAACTTCAGTGTGTGATCTACTGACCCACATTGCTCCTCATCTGGTGCACTTACACAGGAGATGAGGCCACTGTTTCAAACACACCTCATCACCTCCCTTTGCTTCATTCTTTGTGCTTTTCACAGGGTGACCTTTTCAGTCACCTGCACATTTTAGTTTAGAGGTCTTTGTTTGTTTTCTGAATAGCTCATATTTGTGGCTCTCAAACATGTGCCCTTTGACTCCATCTTCCCAAAGGACAGTCATTTTGGTCATACCTACTTTGCGTTTCCTAAACCACAAAACAACACTCTGAACCTTATCATAAGGTGGTTACTTCTGCTGCTAATCTCCAGACACACAGCTCTTTACATCTGTTGCTGTTGTGTTAATCCTCTTTGGAGATGTTTTACTTCCCAATGCTCCTTTTCTGTGAGCATAACCAAGATAGATTTCTTCCAGATTTGGTCGAATCAAAAGGACTTTTTTGCTTTATGCTCTCTTTAAGAATGTTTTCCTGATGGTTTTAACTGTAGGAAGCTGTATAATCAATAAATGTCTGCTTATATGATTTTGAGGTAAGAGAGTAACACTGCTGAGATACCACCAGAGATACCTTTGGGTATCCCCTGCTCTACAGTAAGAGAGATACACCTTTCCAGGGGCACAGGAGTCCTTCAAAGCTTCTGTATGATGCCTGCCAGTCCCATAGGCTAGGGAATTCTAATAACATGAGTGCCTATGGCTGGGCAGCAGAACTGAACTCTATAATTTATATCAGGCTCTCAATATGTCATGAAAATAAAATAGCCTGAGGATCCTTCATCCCAAAGAGTGTACAGCACAGGAATTTACAGGTTCAAGACAAAGGTGTAACATGTCTAAGTATATTTGTACCCTGAAGACTATTAAGGATGTAAACTGGCCAGGAAATAGCAGTCAACACAAGCATTCAGGGTCTGAAGACAACAGATTCTAAACCAGAGAGTAAGGCAGTTCTTGACAAGGAGTGTGAATCTAAGGGAAAGCTAAAGGAAACTTGCAGAGGGGCTGGATGGAGAGATTTTTAATAATTTAGAGGAAAGACGACAGTAATCTGTTGTTAAAGAGGAGTTTGCAATAACAGCTTTCAGATTTAGAAATTTCCCTGTAACTTGTGGATACTTAATATTTGAAAGAATTAATTAACAAAGATGAGGAGTTTCCAAGGTTCTCTATGCTATGTGTTCTGTGTAAAGACACATATATAGAACGTCTTTTCTTCCTTGCCCTTCAGGTTCTTATAAATCTCAATAGAAAGAAAAAGGGATATAAATAGCAAACAGATAGTGGTTACAACTTAAAAGGATGGTTACTAAATTTTACATTTAATAAACTCATAGTAGAACATGAAACTGAACCCAAAAGCCTGGATTCAAGGTCAGTAGTATTCATAAGCCTTAAGCTAGAATAACCCATCTTCTTATACTGTTTTGTGCATAAATACACATACATAACATGGGTCTAAGACATAGGACTGAAAAATCTACACTCTGTTCTTAGCTATGCCAAAGCTTTTCCACTTGAAGCTAAACATTATTTCTAGATTGCTTAAATCATCACAGCATTATCCTTGTTAGTAATTATATGTACAGTCTTCAGGCATCAAAGCTATATTAAAGCATTCTAAACTACAAAAAAACACCCCTCATGTTCTGTGTCTTTTTTTTTATTAAATAAGATGCAATAATATTTTTGCATTAAATAATATTCTAGGGAATTTTTTTTAATTATTAGGTTCAAGACTGTCATCTATCACCCTTGATTTTTCAAACAAGCTGACCATCTTTGGCTCACACTGATTTCAACCAGAGCTGCATTCCCTTAGTTTGGGTGAAAACTTCACACCCATGTAAACACAGGAGTAACAGAGAAAATAAAGGACAGCATTAAACACATAAAGTGACAGAAACAAAACATCTATATATTACAGTAATCTAAATTTGATCTCCTTTGTATTCAAATTAACATTGAGAGGAAAATCTTGTCATGCTTTTGAAAACAACTCTATTGGTAGCTGTAGAAAAGCTGTCAGAGGTACCTGGCCTTCTGCTGCTGGGTCACTCTTGCGGAAGATTTTTAGCCAGTTCAGCCTCCCACTAATAACAAACAGATGTACTTAATGCTACTGAATGTAAATATTATTCTAACGCACATTTGCCTAGTTTTCCATGAGGCCTTATTTTTAACCACACAGGCTTGTGAATCTCCCTGCCCAAGGGTTCTGCAGGTGGCCTATCTCACAGTGCCATTAGAAAGTTAATTACCTACAAGGGAAGTTTAAACAAGTTGTTCCAAAAGCAGTGGAACTAATAAAGCCTGGTTTCCTAGAGATTTGTGGCTTGCATCATTCCCCTCTCTGTAATGTAACAGTCCAAGGCCTTTTTCCATACTCCTTTGATAAATTCATTTCCCTGTGATCCATGCTGCCCCCCTCCATCCCTCCTGTATCCATCAGCTCCAGGTCAAGCAAGAGGCATTGTGCTTTTTTCCGAACACTGTGCATGCCAGTCGCTTGACCAGAATATGTGTGCTGAAACTTTTCCTTCCATAGGTGTACAAATGTCTTTCCCTGCTCAAGTTTTCTCTCAACATAGAGGAACTTCACAATTTTGAGAAAACAGCGGCATTTAAATTCAGTTTAAAGGGCCCAAAAATGCAAAAGTTTCTTTGAAATAAAAATTATCTAGTCATACTCAGTAAATTATTTTATTAGATATGTTCCTTTAGAAATTTAGTCTAAGCTGTTCCTTCCTCTCATATCATCTATTTTCCCATTGGTAAAAAGAACATTTTCTCTCTCATTCTTCTAACTGGTATTAAACCTTTGAGACCATTCCAATCACTGTCTATTCATCTCAAAGGTAATTAGGACTAGAGAAAGATAACTGCACACCTTCCAAAATTTATCCAGTACCATATGGCACTGAAATTAAAACGAGAATTTTAATTTTTTACTGCCACAGGGAATGAGATCACAATCTGAACCACTCTGAGTAACTTGAACTCTTCAAGGACCAAAGTGTTTTATTTCCTTTTGATAAGCCTGTCCCACAGCTCTCACAGCATCTTTTCTTCACTAAGCAATGGTCTAAAAGTGTAATTTTCTTGGACTTTCTACTCATTCCTCCTTATAACTGTTTGTGAATGCCATGGGTCTGTAATCTATACAGCACAGGTTTCCTAGCCCCTCACTCACAGAGAGATTAGACTTTTACAAGAGAGACCTTTCTTAACAGCAATAATAATAAATGTACCTCCTAAAATAACATCTGTGAGTCTGGCCCAACTCACCCAAAGATATTTTTCTATCACCCAGTAACTACAATATGCATGCATATTACTATCCCTGAGCTCTCTGGGCCAGTTTTGATTAATCTTTCCCCAGGACACAGAGCCTTCCAAGCCATGAATCACTTTGCTTGATTTTGTCTGCACTTTTCCATGTCAGCAGTTTTCCTGCCCCACTGCCTGATGACAAGAGCAGCATGTAAAGTTTGTTGACTGCCAAGTGTTACGCTGTCACACAAGTAGAAAAAGCAGTGGAAACAGATCTGCTTTGTTTAAGGACCTGCAGTGATTTCGTAGGCATCTCCCTGCTCTCTAGCTTCATCTACAGAAATACCAAAATTCTTTTCCCAAAACAATCCCCAAGATTCCCCAGAGAGTATGTGAACATTTGAGGCAAAACTGTTTTACCACAGGGTGGTATGACACAGTGTACAAAAGCTCAAGTTGTGACAACACACTTGCTACACCCTATGGTAATGCCCATTTCTGTAGGCTGATTCCACCTGAAGAACCTGACCTGTAACACCAGAAATTCCCCGTGACACACTCGACCTCCCCAGCACACTTACATTGCCCTCTTCAATAAGCACAGAGCTCTTCAAGTTCCTTCCAACGTCCATCGGCTCCATATCAGCTTTGCCCTTTGAATCTCTCCCTCTGTTGCCCCTGTTTTGATGTGTTGCTGACTCCACAGCAAAGCTACACCCTTCTTTTGGTGGAGAATATGTTAAATACTTTTTCATGACAATAGTCATTAAATATCTATCATGAGTCAAGACTTCGGTCAGGACTTTGTTTATTCTGCATGAGAGTTCCAATGGAACTTGTTCCAACTGTGTGCATTCATCTTACAGCTGATGAGAGACATAGGGAGAATTTTGTTTTGACCTTCCCAAAATAAACACTTTCAAGAAAAGAGATACAAAATAAATAGTAAAAAGACTGTAAAATATTAAGAGGAAACTTGCAATGTCTGAGAAGATTACAGAGTGTCTTCCCATTTCATGAGATTAGTTTCTTTTCAAAATCCTCTTTAAACTATAAATTATCAAATAAACATCTATTTCAGTAATTACTTAGAAATTTGAAAACAGAAGGATGAAATTACTAAGAGAACTATTAAAGAAAGATGAAGTTCAGGTTCTAATTCATTTTAAAATCAGCTGAAATGTCCAGTAGGGTATTGTATGGAAACACAGCAGCAGCAGCAAAGGAATCTAACCAACTGCTCAAGGTTTGGAAGGAAAGGTCCTGAAGTGGGCTGCAAGACCCAGCCAGGGGAACATTTAGTCTCCATGTCACAGTGTCCTCCTCTTCCCTCGTGCTCAGGCAGTTCATCTGGTTCTGCCTCCTGTGGTTTGTTATCCAGCAAGTAAAAGGAGTGAAGGTGTTTTTCCTCACAGTTTTTCCCTTTCCCTTCCCACTTCTCCAAGGAACAGAGAGGCGGAGGAGAGGAGGAGGTGGGAATAGAAATGAACGCCTAGTTGTTCTCTGCAAAGGCAGGGATGAAGAAATAAACAACTCGCATTACTCACAGGAGGGGGTGAAAGGAAAGTGGAGCCAGTCTGCAGGAGCTGGATTTTCCTGGCTCCAGAAAAACCCTACTGGAGTAATATATTGAACCACCTCACACCCTTCACTCCTTTATCTGAAACAAACTGCCCACTGGCAAGCAGCATTTTGCCTTCACTCGTAGACCTGTCCCTCGCCGCTTCTTACAGGTAAAGGAACAGAGGAACCAAGAAGTCCAAGGCACAGAGTCAGCAGAGAAGGAAAATAGCCACAGGAGTCACAAAGACCTGGAAATTCCAGTAGTGTCCAGGGAAGAAATGGGAATAACCTACACTGTTTGCAGAGAGGTGTACTTTCCTTTTGAACCGTCACAGATCTGCTCATGTGGCTAACACCCAGCAGGCTGGTATGCTGCACAGGGACTAAGAAACTAAAAACATTTCTGTTTACTGCATCAGATCTGAGACTGGAATATCAGAGTGGCAAACTGCAAACACATAGCGGAGACTCATTTACCTTCTGCAGACACAAACTGAATATGTTTAATCTAAAACACATTGCCAATTCTGAGAGGAAACTAATAGGGGCAAAATACACATCTTCTTGAAGGCTTACATTTTAAATATACAATTTCATAACCATAGAATATTCAGAACTCTACACCTTTGCTTTGATTTAGATAGTGCCCATGCTAGAGCTCTGCTCTTTAAAAAAAATAATTAAAACTTCCAATGTATTTTATCTTCTTCTGCACTCAGTACAACTTAAACTTACTTTTCAACTCTCCCATGTTATCAGAAATACTGCATATCACTATCTATTTCCTTATGCTCTCATTAACTAACAAAATTAGATCACAACCAATCTCAGAATTTTACATAACCCCTGAAAATTGTGGAACAGACTGTGAGTAGTGGAAACTTCTGGGATACATTACTCTAATATGCAACCACCAGATGACTGCACAACAGATTTATAACTGTATTAGGAGGGTAAATTAAAATCTGGATATAACCACTGCTATGAATGATGATATTTGAGTTGTCTCAGAAGAGACAGATTCCTCTTCCACTGAAGATACATCACAGGGGAAGGAGTTATGGAATTCACTTTTCATTCAACCCCAGTTTTTCTTAAAACAATCCAGAGAAAGTCATACACAGACTCCAGGTCAGACCTGAGAAGACTGAAGTCCAGTGGTAAGCAGTGGGATTGCAAAATGCAACAGAGGACAGACAGACTGGCATCAGTGTTGTGAGCAGCATGCCAGGGCAGAGCACTGCCTGACTCACCTGCCCACAGGTCAACTTGGCCTCATGAGTACCACCAGCCTCCTACACATAACCCCATTAGAGACTGCCAAACTAGGAATCTCACATCCAGCTCTCAGACAGAGGCCAAAAGACAGCCTGACAGGCAAATGGAAAAACTCATTTCTCAGTCACCTTCTGCAAACCCATTCTTTGGCACCTTTATTCATTGTACGGTGTGGCTTCTGGCACCTACCTTGAATTGGAAAAATTCTCTCCCAAAAACTCCAGAAGTCATGCACGGGAACACTGTATCACCTTTTCACCTTTGCTTATTGGTAGATAGATAACTTTGGTGTCCAGCTCCATTTCTCTCAGTCACAAAAAGACATCAAGAACCTCAAGATCCACTGGTCTGAAACAAAGTTAGATCTAAACACCACTGAGACTTTGGAGAAGATGTGTTAAGTTCCTTATTTCTGAGTTGACTTCTATAAATTGTTTCCTTCAAACCATTTTGGAGACAGTCACATGTCAGAGGACCAAGCAGAGCAAATTTGCATCCGTTGTGCGTCTCTCTCTCTGCAGAGGCAATATAAAGCAAACCCTTATTCTGTTAGAGATCCACAGATTTCATATCTCCTCTCCTGCACGATCCATTACCACTGCTAGTTTTGTTACAGCATTGTCAGATATCCCAATATTGACCAAGGCCCTTTGTTTAACATTAGGGTCTCCTGCAGGAGCTTCCCACTTATTGGCCAAAATTTACAAGACAGTGCTTTGACCCAACTCAGTCTAATATAATCCTCTGCCTAGCAAATGTTCAGACTTTATTACTGGGCCCCAGTCTTTCATCAAAATATTGGTGTGCTTCAGCTAACCAGAGTCCACGCTAAGATCATCAACATTGTACTTTCCAGAAAGAAAATTTCTTGGGACTCGTTTTGCAGTCTAGGGCCAGGATGAGGCAACTTGCAGTAGTAAAAAAGGAAAGCTTAAATGTAGCTCCACTGGAGTTGGCCAGTGACTGAAAACCTGAACATTCACAGACAAAATCCTGGCCCTGTTAAAGGCAATGAGCAAATTCTCACTGATTTCAACAAGACCTGGATTTCTCCCAGATGCACTCAGAAAAATGGTCAAAAAATCACCCTAAAGACAGCCAAGCATTCACATTCCTGCTCCCGTAATGAACCAAAATTCTCGCAACCCCCAGAGAATGGAAACCACCCCCATACCTAATGTAATTGCTTTTATCTTCAAAAGCACAGCAACTAGTCCAGAAAATGGATCAAGAGGCTTGTTAAATGTTAAACAAGTTACACACTTCTGTCTCTCCTCTATGTTTCCTCCTGTTTATTTTAAAAGGGAGCTTTATAATCCAAGAACCTAATTCCCATCCTGCAACGTTTCAAGTGAGTGAGTTATGGGCATTACTAGGCCGATAAAATACTTACAGGATTTCAGAATTAGTTTTACCTTTTCTAAAATCATCAATTCTTAAAATAAAGTAAGAGGAATATCCGGTGGAAATGTGTTTTATCAAAAGGAAAAAGTGCATCTATATTTAGTCCCATTCAATACAGTCAGTTTCAAAGGAATACTGTAAGTAAAACTCTTAGACAACACTATATAAACACATTATTTAAGCTACATTCTGGATCTGATTAATTATAACAGGAGATCAAATGTTAACAACTTAAGAATCTTCACTCACATCTACACATATGGAGTACTTTAAAAAGTACTATAATCTCAGAGTAATAAATAAGAGCTCTCACCTAAATTATACGAACATTACCTTTTGATTGCTTTAAAGGTGAATGCATAATACAGAGTTTTTATTGCAGACTCATTTGATAGAAGTTGCCCATATATGGCTGCTGAGAGAACCAGAGGAAAATTATGTCCTTTGTAAGAACATTTAATTCACATTCCTGTTCTGTTTTCTGTACAGCAGTTATGCTTATGACAGGTATGCATTCCTGCAGTACTTACAAAGTGTTTTTATATGAAAAAGACATTCATATTCATTCTTAGCTGAGAACATGTCTTGCATTGCTGTGACTGTTACAGTAATCCTCAGTTTCTTAAGAGAATAAGCCAGGCCAACTTTCTCAGTATTTAAAGTCCAAATTCAATTTGTATCCTTACATTTTGCTTCCAGTTATTTTCTCAAATGCTGGAAAACTTCCACTGAGCTCTACTTCTTACAAAAATATATTGAATGTTTATTGCCTGATAACAATTACAGCAATTTTCAGTATAATCAGAACTGCCACATCCTGTAGTCACCAATTTAAGAGAAAGGGAAAAACCATCTCCAGTCCAAACCATAACACAGATAGTCCAAGCTCATTCCAGATGAGAGAGAGCAGAAACACAAGCATGTGATCCCAAGCTACCAATGCAGATTTTTATATGCCACATATCACCTTATAAAATTCAGTAATGGAAGTGAATCTTTTATTTGAGGTTTCAGCTATTTTCCTTTTTCTTTCACGATTTCAGAAGCAGATGTACTGGGCCAGAGTTTCAATTTGAATTAATAGTTAAAGTGATCAACCTTAAGATGGAAGACTTACAAGGAAAGAAAGCCGAGCATTTTGGAAATATTATAGCTGTAAACCAAAGCTGAAATCTACTTCCATGAATTTTCATGGTGCACAATCAGACTCCTGGGAGAAACACCTTTTGCTTAACACTTATGAGTCCAGCATCCATCAGTAACCTACCCCTTTTGCAAAGGTTCAGCAGTACCTAGACCCTGAATTATGGTAACTTCAGACTACAAAATATGGAAAGAGCAGAGGAACAGACACACAGCATTGCTTTCACTCTTGCTTCAGTGTCACATTTGAATCAGAAGTAGGCAGCATTTGTACCAAGTGCCACTGTGGCATTCAGTTGACTCCAAAGATATGTTATCTTTGTTATGACACAATATCCACCCTACATTTACAAATGGACACCTGAAACCAAACTATGGTCTTACATATTCTGGTGGCTGCAACGTTCCAGAATTCAAAATATCCACTTACCAATAGTACCTGTTGCATCTTTATCCCATTCACCACAGGTAATTTGAAGAAATTTTTTCATTTACTTTTCTTCAGAAGGCGGCAAATATGTACAAAGTCAGGAGCTCTGAGCACAAACAGAAAAGACCAGATCTTCTAAAACTGTTCCAGATAGACAACAAAATAGCTACCCAGTCCAAAATAGGATGAAAAGCCATGATATTGAAACATTAATAAACAAATAATAACATACAGATCAGTTGAATGGTTCATACTGTTTGCTCTTTGGTTTGTTAAATATAGGGATTTTTTTCACCTCACAACTCAAACCAAACCAACTTTCCATTGGAAACATGGGAAAAAAAAGAAGACCCAACCTTTCATCTGGAAAATGGTGAAACAGGAAAAAAATCTTTCTTTAAATTGCTCTGCTCAAAGTAAACTTATTCATTTGATAGGTTCATTTGTTTTTCCTTCTATGCTATTGTTTTCCAAAAATAAATGTGTAATCATGAAGCTGAAATTGTCATTTCCAGAACTGATAAGGGAAAAACCTAGATATTTAATTGATGTCAGAGTTCAAAAGAGCAATGACTTGCCTTAACCAACTGTTATATCCTGAAATAAACCTCAAGACATCACCTCTGTGTTATTCTTCCCTCTTTCTCCTCTACCTTCCCCAAAACCATCTCACTGCACAGTGATATCACCAGGCAATTACTGCATCTGAAACATGACCTTTCATTTCAGCACCTCCATTATCTTTTTTGCTTCCTGAAATTTCTATTTCTCACCAGTTCCCCTTGTGTCCATAGTCATGCACCATTTTCTTTAGACATTGACCTCATGCTTCCTCATAAATGCAGTTCTGAGAAACCTTCAGAAAGGAAGACAGAAGATACAGTAAAACTCAGTGGGGGCTCTTGTATGCTTTGTCTTAATGGCAGGGAAAACAATTTGCTGTAGGTCTGATGAGACACTGTACTATTTGTTGGCCTTGACCAGCTATGATGATATAAATATTCTGTTTCTTTCTAGCTTATGCTTGGTATTTAAAATGTAAATCACACAGTTAAGATGGTTTGTGTTGAAAACAGGTATAAAGTGCTGCAATTATTATGGCAGTATTGACTATTTGGAAAACTATCAGTAAATTATTCTACATTAATTTTAATATTTTTCAATACTGTGTCATAATGACTTACCACTTCAAAATATCACATGAATACTCCTGTGGATAACCACTTTTCAGATTTCAACTGCGTGATCTCCATAAGAAAAAAAACAGGCAGTAAACCTTCCCAAATGTTAGGTAATGTTTCTAAAAACATCTTAGTTTTTAAGGACCTTAAAAATGTATCTTTTGAAATTGAACTTAAGCAATTATTAAAAATGTTATAATGAAAATATGAAGTAAAGTGTTGGAGTCTAACACTTGAACTAGCTGGTATAAGCCTTGTGTAGTATGTTCACTCTTCTAAACTTAGCTCAGGATTAACAAGCAACACTAGTCAGAGCCAGGGTGAAATATGGAAACTGTCTTATTGGGAGATGAATGCATAGTACAGGCTTATAGAAACAGGTCTGGACTTTTTGCTTATGTAAGGGGTCAACTAGACAAAAGCTGTAGCTCTAGGTTAAAGGTACATTTTTATGAAACAGGTGCCACTTTCCTCCTTTTCACCTGGTATCAGAGCATTTCAAACACAGCAGGGTTTTCACTGCTATGCACTGAAGTGATTTGAAGAAGGATGGGGCCTTAATTCTTTAACCTGATGCAGAAACCTCTGGAAGAGAACCAGCCCTCCAGTTGACTGCACGTGTGATTCATAGCTAACAACAGTCCCCCGGTTTATTCTCCCTTCCCAACACTGCTCGGAAAGAGAGCATACTCCCTTTCAGCTAAGCCCCAAAAGAATTATGATCTCTTTGGCCTCCTTGAAACTAGGACAGAGCAAGGATTCCTTTGTCTTTGAGAGTTTGTGAGTCCTGTCACAGAGATGATGAATCAGCTCAGAAGGCATAAGCAGTGGTGCTCCCTCTGCTGTGTCGTGTGTCCAGGACTGTGTGCCTGGCCCTGAGACACCTGAGCATATGACTGGCCCATGGTCCAGGACAGCCTTGGAGTGCTGGGCTTGCAGACTGCAAATTGTTCTGCCAGCTGCTGCACAACCTCACCCCCATGGACATGAGAAAAGCAGGATCCCAGCCACGGTCAGCAGACGGGGGCTCAGCCTTGTTCATTTCAGCTGCAGCACATCACTGCAAATCTCATGCACTGTGTGCAGGTGGCCAAATGCCTCTGAAGGCAGAACCTGCCACAGCCAGAAGGTAGTGCCCTCTCTGTAACTAGAAATGATGCCCCATGTGTCACAAGTCAGCAACACTGAGTACAAGGAATTGGATTATGTGAGGTGATGAGTCTCCACCTTGGAGCACTTGCTGCTTTCAGCATCCATGAAGCATTTGAACAGTGTCCTTAGACACGCAGTTTGAGTTTTAAGTTACTCTGTGTTAAAACAGGATTTGGACTTGATGATCCTAAGGGGTCTCTTCCAATTCAGGATGTTATTAACCAAAGGAGCTGGGACTGGGTGGCTTTATAGTGATGGAACAGATCTCAGTCAGTGCTATAGTCCAGTAAATTACCTTCATATCCCATAAACAATCCATTCATGACAGAGAAGATTGACACAGACTCTGCAAGGTCTGCAATCTTTAAAGGCTGCTTTTGAAGGGAACAAACTGCTGAGAATTAGAATCAGCCGGGACAATCGTGTCTCAATATAAATATTTTGCTGTTATACATGTACTGTCATTAACTTCTATATGAATGAAAGTTTCACAAATGAAGGTTCTGCCTCCTTCAAAAAAATAAAAATAAACAACTATGGGTGAGCCAGTGTAAAACTCACATGGTAAGCAACAGAGTTCAATGTGCTAAAAAACATTAATCATGCTGAGGTCAACCAGTGCTTTACATATTTCCTCCCCAAACTCTGTCTTGTGGGTGATCTGTCTCCTAACAGGTTTTGTATTGCTGAGTTGTAAAGCGTTCCTGATGAATTGGTTTTGGCACTCAATCCAAAGCCTTGAAAGCCCAAGTCCTTGAAAATAAAAAGCAGAGCCTTCCTTTAACATCAGTGTTGGACACAACACTGGAGCAGTCTGCATTGTGTGCATAACAGGAGAGGAGCCTATGGCCTGTGCTTTGGTGTCTGTGATATCAGGGAGCCACAAGGCTATCAGCAGTGATACAAAGCAGAGTCATTAGAGAAATAAGAGCACATTTGAAGGGAAGGCTATTAATATTAAATTTATTCCTCCTTCACTCTACCATAGTAACTGACAGACTTGTTACTACCACTCTAACACCCGCCATCAGACAGTGACCTAGTACATGCTTCCTGCCACCCTGTTACTCTCAATGCCTTTCCTCAACCTCCCTCTCTTTAGTTTCCTCACACTTTTGACAGAAATGTGCCTTACTCTCCTACACTGTTTGAAGAAGAAATGCACAAAACCCACTCTGGCTTCCATCTTTTTATCCTGCCTTTTCAACAGTTGCCACGAACAGTCATACTAAATTCTTCCCCACTGACTTCATTCTTTACTCAGTCCAATCTGAATTCTTCCTTGAAATTACATCCTTCCAGATACAGTGAAGTACACTTCCTACCTGAATCTGGATGTTCTTGTTCCATCTTCACTGTCCCTCAACCTTCATCACTTTTCATGCTTCTCTTTACATCCAGCCTTCCTTTGCTTTTTGTGTTTTGATTAGGCATTCAACACATCTCCTTCCTTTTCTTTCCTACTTTCAACAAAGGATCCAAACACTTCATCTTCTGCCTGTGCCTTTTCTCCTTCAGCTTCCATACCTATTTTTATCTGTCATTTTTATCTCCACACTCTCTCTTTAGTGCACAGCCCTATAACAGAGTTGCCTTTGGCTGCCCAAAAACATTTGCTGAATGGCCTTTCTCTGTGTGGGGAACCATAAATTTAGTATAATATTCTATCGAGTTTCTACATCCTCTACTTGTTCACATGAATAACTTTCTCTGTGGCCAGTTTATGCATGTAATGTAATGTAAAGTATTCCTCTTGTTTTCTTCTTACATCCTCAAAATATTATTTGGTTTTTGATTCAACAAGAGTTGTCTTTGAATGTTCATCACTTCACGTCTTTGCTGTTTCTGCTAATTTTCTGTCTCTTGTCAAAGAGCCCTTGGTCAACACTTAACTTCCCTCCTAGAGCTGGTGCAGTCTTCACCATGGGAACATGTCAGTTATATTGAAATTCTGCTTTCTGTTGATCAGAACTGCAAGAGTTTTTTGTAGCAAATATATATATATATGCAGGAAAATATTCTGTCTTCTACCTAGAAATAAATATCTTTCAGAGAGATTGGTCAGAAAAAAAAAATTAGTATAAAATTGCATCTCTTTCAGAAAACAGAAGAATGCAACTAAAGTTACAATTGTAATCCACACAAATTTCTTGAGCAGAATAATTTTATCAGACTGCACAGGACACAGAAGCATTCTTATTTATTTTCCTCATATCATATGAAATTATTTTCTGAGAAGCATTACGGTATTTTTAGGCAATAAGTAAAATAGCAGTAAATAATTCACTGTCATATGGCACTGTTTCATGGTATGCCATACAGTTATACATCATCTACATGTATTCTGTCATAATTTATTTTGTCTTTCATTAGACCACACAGAACTTCCTAAATTACCCGTAATCAATAACATAAAAGGACAACTCTTCTATTCTCAGAAAAATGCAACTTCTTTTCAATTAATAACCCCTTTCAGGCGTAAAAATTATAGTACTATTGTGCCTCGTGGCTGGGGGTTTATGCAGGTTTAACTATGCAGACTAATTTTTCATAAAGCCTGCAACTGGAATTGAAAGATCATTTCTCTTTTTGTTTTCACTACGGTCAATAGGAATTTATTCCTGGATTTCAGCAGAAGCTGAATCAGACACCTATTTTCTGTGATACTCATCTTCATTCATCACTGTTATCTTCTATTTATTCTTCACCACTTGACTAGGGTTGTGATTAAAACACAACTAAACTAAACAACTCAAAGAAAGTTAAGGAACATTAAAAATCACAGGTGTTTTAATTAAATGAGATAATATATGCAAGTAACTGTTTATAACATAAGAAAAACATAGTCTCCATAAGAATTAACAAATTCTAATGAAGAAAAATTTAATAAAATTCTGCAAAGTCTTCATTCCAGCAGGATTTTGTTTAAATACAACACAAAAACATTTTAAAAAACAGTTATGGATTGTTCACTGTAATTACAATTTCATGAAAAAGCATATTAACATAGGGCTGTGAGGATCATCTCCTTCATTCATATAACTACATGCATGTAGTTATTCCACTTTTTGTTTGGTTATTTTTCCATGTCATGTCTTGTCCGTGTTTGCTGTTAAATGCTCGGAAACGGAATTTTCTATTCCGTGTTTATAAATAACCTAGCACAACAGAACCTCAATCCTAGTTATGCGATTCAGAAATAATTCAACTTCTAATTATAGTGACTTCATCATTATTTACGGCTGGCCACAAGAACAGTCCCATTTAACTCCAGTTAATCAGGTCTGTAAACAACATTGCTGTCAGCCCCTTGTTTTAGTGATAGAAACTTGAATAAATGAATGCTTTAAGCATCATAATTTTCCCTCCTGTGTACATGAGAACATGTTTTTATATAGCCTCTCCTGTCAATAAACTGAATGTCCCATTTAATCCTTCATGGAAACCAGTGATCGATGCTCCACCTCAAAATTGCTAAAAGCACTATGTTAGCCTCTAACCTCAGCTGCCCCAGTATCTGCTGGGGGTAAGTGGATGTAGCAAAAAATTTCTTGGTCCTTCGAGCTTGCCAATGGTCTGATTTAGAGCAGCCCACACCACATCTGGCTAGCTGTGACCCCAAAGGGCTGCCTGCCAGCTGGGATTTGCCAGAACATCGTGTGCTTTGGACATTCCCCTGTTCCCACAGTAACGTTCTTGTCAGGGGCTGCAGGGAATGTGCTAAGCAATGAGAATACCCAGCTGAGGAGATGCAGCAGTTTTCCAGACATCTGCAGTGTAGAATAAAGAAGCTCAGATTGACACACTCCAAAGCTGTTTGCAAAAGCAAACCCTCTTATTCCTCGACTGAGAAATCACACCACACTACACCAGCCCAGGCTCTGAAGGAGAGAAGGGGAAATGTTGCCTAGGAAGGCATTTTTGTTTTAATTTATAAGATAGTTAAGATAAGCAGCACTAAGATGCAACTGTATTCAGACAGAAAGCACTAAAGTAAATCCAGATAACAAGGCTTTGTACTTTCAGGGCACCATTCTGTCTTGAAGCAGTACTGTCTGTCTTGTGCACAATTTTACACATCTATTTAAAACTGTCCATCAGTGGAAAATCATGTTTATAAAATCAATGTATATAAATAAATGAGATATTTTGTGTTAATGAAATATTTTTGCACTTCACCTATCTTTGCAAGGTAAAACACATACCTGGGACAGGCCTGAACCAATACGCCATCAGCATGTTAAATTATGTGTTTCTCAAAAATAACTTTTTCTGAATGAGACTTAAAAGTGAGGCTCTAACTGCCAAGAGCACTTAAAAATCCCAACCCATTTCAAATGAGGACCTAATCAACTACCTCCAATCATCATCTTCTACTCATTCTCTTCCTGTCACAATCCACTACTCATGACTGCCCCACAGCATTGGGTAGTTATTGAATTCCTCTCCCATCGATCATGGCACTCCAGTGCTGGGCTTCTGAGGCTGTGAATAGTTTTGCAAATCCCTGATGAAATGCATAAAGCACTTTGGGGAAAGTTGATAAATGAAAGCTCCATAGAACTTTTTTGTTTAGCACAAGAGCTTAATGGAGCACGATCGTGGTGGGTGGTGTGCACCTTCGATGGGGGGCGAGGGGCAAGCTAGAAAACAGTCTCACTCAGAAAAAGGAGGAGACAGAGACAGTACACATGAAGCCATGGACTTCGTGAGAGATGATTTCTTAAAGAAGCATATTCCAATACGCAACACGTATTTTCTATTGCTTTGAAATAGCATCTGCTTTTTATAAGATTATTATGTAGGAAAAGCCTATTTGCCTGAATATGTGGTTACACATTTTCTACTGACTTCACAAATTGTTCAGATTTCAGTATTTGTTGGCTTTATTATAGACCAGTGTTATTACTGGCAGCTACCATAACGTATTAAAAAAACATTTTTTATTGTTACTATAGTGTGGCATTAAGGATCAGAAACTCATCTGAAATAAGTGAAAGCTGAAAGGGCAGGAGTCAATTTACACTGTATTTTATTTTAAAATCTTACTAAAATAAATTATATTTACCCAACAGGTCAAGGAACCAACAGATCCCCCAGATGTGTAATGTCTTCTAAGGTCTCATCAATTAGAGTTCTCTGTTTCAAATCTAATACTGCCTAATTATTCTGATCAGTTGAAGAGGCTCCCTTGGACTGGCCTTTGTGCTTCAGCTTACTTCCTACCCAAGGCACATTCTGGACTCATTTAGAGTTGATATTTCCACCATACTTTAATATTTTCTACTGGTTTTGATCTCATACTAACTAAAAACATTTTCCACCACAATCACTCATAAACTTAAAGAAGTAAGGAGGGACCCACAGCGTGATGAGCCATGGATACTTATACTGAAGAGCTGGCATGGGTCAAATCAACAGTAACTGGTCCTATTTGTGACAAGTTGCCCATTGTTGGGTGATGTTTCAGTGTCACATTTCTGCCAGTGTGGCACAGTCTGACAGGCAGAGGAACTAATAGATTTCAACCAATTGCTTAGCTAAGTCTGCATGCTACCAAGCACCAGGCAGTCCTGTGACAGGAATGCAGGCTCTTTTGTAGCATCAGAGAGGGAACACATGGCTTCAGGTACTGTTTTCAAGGGAAAGAGTCTTGGAAAGACCATCCAGGTCGTCAGATCCAGCCCAAACACTCACAAGCATCAGTTTGGGGAATTGTTTTTTTACATAATTTGCCTCAAATAATATGTGACTTGCTTTGTTTTCACTGGTTTTGTTTCTCCTATCCATTTTCTTAGAAGACTGTTTAAGAAATTCACTGATCTGAGCAGTGGGAACCTGCTCATTTCCCACCTGACTGCATTTTTATGACCAGTCTATGTCTATCTGTTGTTCATGCCACTGCAGTTTTCAGCTTTTAATTTCTCTTTCAGTGACTAACCCAGATAAGAGCAGATTATTTTTTTTCTCGGTGAAGCCTCTGCTAAATCCTTAATCCTCTCACGTATGGTAGCTACTTCGGTGCATTACCATCATGACCAGAGGCAGGCACTGACTTTCAGGAGGGCAGTCTTCATGCCAGACCTTGTGCCTGGAATCCCCATTGAGCCCAAAGGTTGCCTGTTTTTCCACATATGAGTGACCAAACTTGAAACAAACTGAGACTGACAGTAACAGCACCCTTCACAAAGATCAAGTCATCCATATACAGACTGACATGCAGCATTTTGAGGAAACTAGAAAATCAGAAAATCTCCAATCCCAAGTGAGATGGGTTAAATCTCTGTTCATTGCTTATGGTTTTACTCTGTTTCATCAGTAAACTGAAACACAAAAATTGGTTTATGAAATCTAAAACTATAGACCCAGTTAAATGTTTTCATTCACAATACTAAACTAGAATTGTACAAACACATGAACTTTTACAGCAACAAACCTGTGCCTACATTCATCCTGATAAACTGAGACCACAGAATGCACCTCTATGAACTAACAAGCAGGAGCATTTCAGGCTGAAAAAAATAAACACTTAAGTGAATGTTATGTGAGCTGTTGATTTGGAAGACAGTACAAAAACATCAATTATTTTTCTGTCTTTTAAACTGAAGTTCTCAAAGAGCATGAGAATTGTTCATAATCCAAATGTGCTGAGTACATACAGGGGCTCCCTAACTTGTCAGTCAGATATCAAATGCTGAACTATTTCGCTTCATAAGGTGGCATAGAGTGCTAATGCCAGCAGGAGCCACCGTGTACCCCCGAGGGCAAAACTCATCTTGTCAGGTCTGCTCTCAGTTCAAGACATTCAGGACAATCAGGTTTAAGGTCAAACATGGTGGGACAAAAGGACAGAAAACAAAGCCAAGAAGACCAGCAAAATGAAGTGTTCATCTCAATTTACGGCAGCAGTACGTGCAGCCTTTTGGAAAGCCTAAATCCAGTTTGCTAAGTATTACTGGGGGAGAGGAAAAGGCAGCCAGAGGAGTGCATGGCTTTGCACAGCATCATTAGCCTGGGTGAACTTCCAGTACCTACTTGTTTCACTGGATTTGACACAGCATCTGTAATACTATTACCTACAGCATTGCCAAACTCTTGATAAACTACCACAACATCAGCTCTGTTCCTGGGTAAGGACACAAGATAGCACTGAGCCTAGCTCTTCATAAACTCTTCCCAAGAGAAAAGATGATCAGTAACCCATTGGTAACACACTGCAGTTGTACAAATGACAAGTTATTTTGACACCTACTGGCCAGCTCCATGTACAGGATTGTTAAATTGTTAAATTCCCAAATTCCCAAGAGTAGGCAGTTGTTTAAGACAGACACGATAAAGTTAAAACTATTTTTCTTTCCTTTTAGGTTTTGGGGGGTTTTTTTCTACTGGAAGTCAACGTATGATTGGAAATTGGAAAGGTAGGACTGGCTGCTGAAAATCACAGGCTACTCTGAATCATATGTTTACTTTAAAATAATTTGAGGGGATAGGAACAGGGAGAGGAGGGGAAGGAAGAAGAACATTGGGACTGGGAAGCAGAATGCTGCTTGGAGAATGTAACATTTACATTTGTAAGCATTGGTGTGGTTAATGGCTTTAAAATAGCTCTTAGGCATTGATGCATGAAATCCATTGCCAGGTCCAGGTGTTGATAAAGGACTTGACTGATAAGAAAAGGCTGGTCAGAACTGAGAGCACTACCAATGATATAAACAACTGTCATTTGGGGAAAAAAGGATTAATCACCACTGGAAGCTAATCAGAACACCATTGCCCTAAATACCGTTACAGGATTATAGTATCAGGATCCGTAGAGAGAGAGGGTGCTGTTATATTACAAGTCAGTTAAAATACATCAAGAAACTAAAATCTAGGCATTCAGGATGAAAAGATTAATGAACCTTACAAGATTTTTGCACTGGGAGTCAAAAAGCATGGTTACTGTCAGCTCTCCTGACAGGCTGACACAGGTAAAGATTTAATAGGAGCAGACACAAAGTGATGATTCTGCCCAACTAGTTTGATCTACAAAATGGGGAAATTACTAAGGTCCAGAAATTATATTTTTTTTTCAGCGATGAACTGAGTGCATTTGTTTAAGCATTGATCCCTGGATTTTCCAATCTTCTTTACAAGAGCTTCCACACTGCATATTTACCTGGCTGTGCACCTGAACAGAAAAGGCATCCCACAGTGCAGAGCAAAGCAATGTTCAGAAACATACTCAGCTTGAAGCAGAATAAATCTTCCAGTTTTCTGCTGTTCTCAGCCTGTCCCTCGGATTTGGCTACACTGTAGACAGCCTAAGCAACAAGTTACAACATTTTTTGCAAGTAAGGAATACCAGCAACATATTGCAAGAAAACAAGAAAAACATAAAAAAAATATTTTTTTTTTACCAAGGAAATTTTAGCCATTAGCACTAGAGTTGCCATATATCACATTATGCAGCAAGAAGAGGTGAGAAATAAGCAGAAGGAAATGCTGAAAGGCAGTACTCTCCCACCTTAGTCAGCCACACTTGGACATGCAGCAGCTGTTCAGTTGGAACACTGAAGAAATATATTTATGATAAGAGGTGGAAAAGTTTTCCAAAGCTGAAAAGTTTGTGAAAAATCTTCCTGGTGAACACTAGTAAAAAGAAGGATCAAAGTCTTCAAAATTTCTCTTTCTTCCCTCTTTTATTATGTTAGGGGCAATTTATTTTTTTAACTGTGCTGTTGAATGGAAACCTGTCCTTCATGGATAAGGAAACTGTTTTGGACCCAGCACAGTGACTGCCCATATAGTATAGAGAGCACAGACATTTTCATAGGAATTTCTGCCCTGTAAGAAATTATACTTAAAATTCATCTGCATGTAAAGCTAGTGTCAGTCTCTACTATGCAATAAAACAAGGAGAAAAATTCTTGAGTTCATGCCCTCCAGCAAATTCAGCTAAAGAACTAGAGGGAGCATCCACTGCATCTCGTTGTAGCAGTGCAGAATTAAGGTACTTGAAACTTTATACCATCAAATGATGAAGCTGAAAGTCTCTGGTAGCCATTGAGCCTGAGGTCAGATATTCCACAGCTGCACTCCAAACACACACAAAAAAACTTTTTATCTTAAGCCTCCCACAATAATTTGGATGCCTTAAGCAAAATTCTCCTCTTTCACATACACACTGGGTTTCATCTCTGCTGTTGTTTGCTCTCCTCCTGTGGGCAGAGTTGATGGGATTCCCATTTGAGCAGAGTAGGCAGAATAGCACAGCTGAGGTCTTCTCTTGATTCCTCAGGGAAAGAAGCTGTAGTTTAACCAAGCTGCCCAGGAAGATCAGAATGGATATTATCATTGAAACATTCAGCTCCCTCCAGCATGAAAAATGGACTTATCCCGCTCCAGTCACATACATGGAAGAACAGGAGGATTGTGAACAAATTTTGTGGCTTCTTTCCACAACCTCACCAAGATTATATCAGCTTATTTTATCATTTACAAACAAACAAACACACACACCACATTCCCCTGGATAAGGAAAGATACTGTCCTGTATCTTAACACATACCTGAGGATAATATCTCGGGTATGTATTAAGAGCAGCACCCAAAAGCACTTAATAGTGGATAGGGCTTTAGGAAAGGCCTTTGCTTCCAGTAATGAAGGCTACATGCAGGTACTGAAGAGAATAAGCACAGGAATGGCAAGGCTAGTGTAACACTAGCATTAGTGTTGTATGCTTCTTGCTCTACAGCTGCAGTTTGTATGAGTAGAAAGAAGCCATGTGCTGAGAGAGGGGAGAGAAGAAGGAGGCAGTAGTTGGCCAAATTAAGGCAATTTTGCAGCTGTATGGTTTATGGATATATAGGGGTAAAACAAAGGAAAATCCAGAGCCCATTTTTCCTTCCACTAACTATCTGGCCTCTGAACTCTGATCATCTGCTTCCCCTACAGCTATAGTTCTCCTGGCTTATTTGAGGATTTAATTTCAAATTATACATGTGCAAAACCAGACCGAAATCCCATTTTACCACTGGTTTGATTACTACTGTCTGAACTATAATTTTAAAATACAGTGACTGTAATGTAGTTATGTTTCTTGTTTGCTCTTTATAGTATAATAAGATACAGAAGCCAGGAAACCACTGTATCAAGCACTGTACAATTCTTCCTTCATCAGTTTACAATTTAAATACACAAGGGTTGAACTATGTTAACACTACTGCTACTTCCTTTTTTTTTTTCTAGGCTCTGAGAGACCTAAACATCAAGTTGACTGTATATATTATAAATATTTTCTAAATATTATTTACCAAAGAGGCAGGATAGCAGCTTTGAAAGTGTAAGTACACTATAAAGTCACTTAAAACACACACAACTTTCCCATGCCTCTCCCTTGCAATCCATTTAACACAAACACTACTGTTCTCTCCTAACACCTTTATGTTAAGCATTACCAAGAAAAAAAATAGAGCTTGCCTTTACCTTCAAGGCACCTCTTAACAGTCATCTCATTTCTTTGCCCAGACAGCAGTATCTTCTAGTTGCCCCGTTTCTGACTGTGGCTTTTTTCCACACTATCATAAATTTAACAGAACTTCCAACTAGACAGGGCAGAATCCCCTTAAAAATATTTCTGTTGAAAGCTAATTTCTCCTTGCTACATATAATTGCTAGCGTGTTTCTGTACTATGCAAAATCGCTTTTTTTGTCTTAGATTATACTCAAAGATGGCAGGTCTTGTAGAGCCTATAATTCTGAAGGGCTGGTCCAATGGACAGTTTGACACATGTTGTAAAAGAGAAACAAAGCTGGAGTTTATGATAAATATAATGCCATGTTCACTTCTGAATTAATTCCATCTTCTTCTGCCAAAAATTTAACTTGAAAATTAATCCTTCCAGTGGGTTTCCCAATGCATATTCTCTTTCCACCTTTAAGTACTAAACTCAATGAGCAAGGGACTGTATCCATTCGGTGTCTTTCACAGGACTGCAGTTCTGCAATTTGGGAAGAATATGTGAAACTGAACAAGGGAATTGTACCACCTGAACTTTCCATTGCAGACAACTGAGTAAATTCGTAGCCAGACATTAAATATTAATTTCCAGAACAGACTAGAATTGTTTCTGTTTTGTGATCCACTAACAGTGATTTAACTTTTTCTTTCAGGAATCATATTTAGACTGAAGGTTTAACTAATTAACATAAATTTTTGATCTTGATTGAGATTCTCACTTGTTTTAGAATTGTATCTTTTCTTTCCCTATTAGAGAAGCTATTACAGTCACAAATTATTTGGAAGTCACTATAACAAAAGAATACCTCAGAATCATCTCTCTGTCAGATGTGCATTGCTCAGGAAAACCTCCCACATTTTAAGCAGTGGCAGGTTTACCCTTATTGCCATCAGTGGTTTCATCTTGATATATTGAATTTTAAATAATTTGTTCCAGTGATTAAAAAGATCAAGAAATTTATTTAATGGACATTTAATTGCTGAGGAGGCTACCTACCATTTGAAAGCTATTCATCATGTGTTAAGTAGTTTATTACACCTAACTAGCCCATTCAAAATTCAAGGAGCTTTGATTTCACTAATATTAATATTTGTCCTAAGTTACTACTAATGATGGATACCAGTTTGAAATGATCTCTTTTCCTTTATGTATATGACCTGCAACCACCCAAGCTGTTGGCCCGCTGCAGATGCACCAAAGAATCCATCTTCTAGTTACAGTCATGTCTAGTTTTTCCTCTTTGCCCTATAACTTATCAAAACAGCTGTAGGAGTTTGGAGGGAAATGGGCAGTTTTATTTTATTGTGTATTCTAAATAGTTGACTACTCAGCCAAAATAAACTTTGGCCTTCTATTAGCTTAAAGGCAGTATTCGCACATGTAAAACAAAACATACAACAATACATACCACGATGAGTGCCAGATGTTCATGGCAGAAAACACACAGCTGCTGAGCTTAGATCACCTGAACTCATTTAAAAGCCAAAGGCACCGATCACCTTTGTTGAGCTGTCAGATTAACAGAGGGACTGCAAAGACTGGAAGCAAGGATGGGTCGTCTCAGTTACACTGAAGAATGGCAATTTATGCCTCCTCAGCCAGCTGTCATGTAAAATCCCTTATGATAGACAGAACTAGAAATAACTACTTTGTCTTAAATCTACTGTTATGCACATCAAAATAATCTAGTTATAGTTACTATTAGAAACTGAATGTTTCTCAAGTTTACTGAAAAACCCAATTGACAATAATTTTTCTGTTCTTCTATCCAGAAATACCCAGAGAGAAGTTATTCAGCAAGACTAAATATCATCATGCCATGAGTTACAAGCAAAGGGACTGCCAACTCCTGAATTCTATATAATAATAAAATAATAGCTAGGAGTTATGAGTATACTGCATACACGATCACAAGATAAATATTGGGTGATACATAACCCTGATATGGAGCTCCAATAAAGATTAATTTTGCTCAAAAGATGAAAATAGATTACAACAAATACTTAAACTGTTAAAGTTGGCATTACCCTATTGCTGAAAGAAACTCTGGCAAAACTAGTCCCCAAAAGAGCACTTCCCTTAAAATGATATAGCTACAGGATTTTAAGTCATTTTGATGAAAACCAGTTGTAAGACTAAACACATTATTCCATTCCCAGTGCTGAATCACAGTAAAAGCAATAAATATTTTCCTCAGTTTTCTGAGCATTCAAACAGCAGGATCATGTATTCTTCTAGAAGGATTCAGGAGTTACGGTGTTTAGACCAGTTATCTAAAATTCTGCTAGTGTACACAGTCACAAACATAAACATACTATTTTTAAATCATAATATCCAACTGAATAATCTATTTTTAAGTCTATTTTTGTTCATTTTATTCTCTCATCTCACTATTCAACAGAATTACCTTTGGCTCTCTTTTTATTCCAGTAATATATAAAATAAAACTCATTTTGGAAATATATTCTTGCCAATAGTAAGTCAACATAGAGATGTACTTCTAATTAACAAAAAGAAACAAAGTCCAAAACCAAGCAATTCTAACATTAAGTTCTTTGTTCTCAGACTCCACATGCATATCCATGCTGAATTTCCCTGAGGTAACTCTGGAAATGCCGAAATTATACACCTAAATTTTTAGATTTTGTGAATCTTACTTAAAGGGACTTGCTCTGCCCTCACTTGGCAGAAAATTCAGCATGTATTAAACATCTGCTGAGAAATTTAAATCAGGCTTTATGGAAAGACTTTATGCAAAGAGTCTATGAAGCCCATCTGCTTTCCATAGGGTATGGGAGCCCGTGAGATTCCTATAGTTTCATATTCTGCTATTAGTTAAGGACTTTATTGCTTCCTAAATAAATACAGCAATTCAATCCATAAACTCACCACTGTGTAACACATTTGGTACGACAGGCCTGACATTACCCATCTGAACATGAGATTACCAAAAACAGGTGAACAATTTTTCAAAGCACTGTATTTCTATATACGCTGAAAGAAACATTCAGAAAAGAAATGAAACTATCGTAATGAAACGTAACAAATATCTTAAATATTTTCGTTGCTGTAAAATCTCACGTGTGGTTTCATGGAAATACCCCCTTTTTATTAAGGCTAATAAATTCAGTGCTTCCTAAAGTTGTTGCCTCAACTGAAGATTTTAATTGCTATAATAGCACAAAACATTTATTCACACATCTGGTTAGAATTCCTTTTTCTTGACAAATTTAATCAGTGTAATTATCTATTTGACAGACACATAGACAAGGAGAAACCTCAACAAGATGTAATTTACATGCTTCAATTAGTCTTTCTAGAAATTTATATAATCTAACAGATGGATCAAACTTTATGCAAGTATTTGACCAAAGGCTATAAATCAACAGTGACATGTTTTCTTTCAGGCAGTAGCTTGAGAAATTAATATTGTTTCACAAAGTTAGACAAAGGAATTGTAAATCTTACAATAGTGCTCTTCCTCAAAACTATCTACTACATAGAGGATATAAATGATACAGCATTCTTAACCATGGCAAACAAAGGATAGGTTTAATATATGTTATTCTCGTTAAATAATTTTCTTTTATTCATTTAAAGACCTTCATAGCTGCAAATTAATTCATGTTAACACTGATGAGCAGTGAAATTCGCCAGAAGGCAGACCTCACAGTTACCATCTACAGCACACTGTCAAAGCAGAGACACTGCTATGATTTCATATTTGCCATTACCACTCTAAAAATGCAAAAAATTGTGATATGAAAACAAAATCTGACCCAGGGAGGTGGTGATATTCTAGGAAAGGCTCCAAGAGATGATTTGTACTGTACAGGAGAGAGGACTATGTCACTGCTGACCCTCCCTGTCACAGACGGCACCACAGTACTGCCTGCCCACGGAGGCAGCACCCCCGCCAGGGCGTCTCTAGTGCACCACGGTCTCTGGAACATTGGTACTGTGGTACTGGAGCTCAGCACACCTGCAGTCGGCTATCTGAGAATGGCTCTGGGAGTACAGGCTGAAAGCCTCTCAGTTTAGATCAGCCTGGACCTCCCAGGCTGCCCTCAGAAGGAAAAGTAAACTCACTGCTTCACCCCCCACTAATCAAAACACACAGCAGCTGAAGTGCAATGGTCTGCAGCAGGTCAGCGTGTTACCACCGTCTTACACTCAGCATCGACGAATGCCCACGTGGCCAAGATAAGGTGACACTCAGAGCTGCAGCACACACAGGAGCTCCCTGCCATCCTCCTCCAGAGATGTGAGACACCAGACAAATGGCAAGTCTCACCAAGGAAAGGGGTCTCTTTCCAGCTGAGTGCCTGCAAACCTTCAAGAGATGATCAGGGCTTCTGCTGCCTTGTGCACAGTTGTTGCTGATCAGCTGAGTGACTGCATCTTCCTACAGAGCAGCTTAAGCAACTTCAGGCAAAAAGGTGAATAAAACTTGCATCTCTCCCCTGTTAAGAGTATGAGCACCACATCTAAGTGGGATGCCTAATCCATTCACTATTTAGGCAATCTTTAAAATGAAGCCTTGTTCACTAGCAGAGTATGCTACCACTCTGCTGTCACAGTATGCCTTAGGATTAGGCACCTCTGAGTGACAAGCAATACTTCTTATTCTGCTAAGCACAAATGAGAAGCCATGGGAAGAAAGTTTGCCTAGTATAAAAACATAGTCTCTCGGTTGTGACCTTCAGCATTCTGCACTCTGAGAAGTAATACGAGCTTTGACAGCAATTAAGGAGCCAGCAACATGCAGTGCAATCCAGACAGTGCAGTGGAGAATTGGGTGGGAGCAAGAATTTCATTTAAATCTTCCACTTGTTAAATACGTCTTTCCATCTGTCTCTGAGTCAGCAGCATCCCCCTCAAGGGTGACACAAAGCTCAAGAGGAAACGAAACTGCTCCAAAACATTTTCAATCTTAACCTATCAAGCCAAAATTTAAAACCATCTGAGGTTCACTCTGCTCTAAAAAAGAGGGTGGGGGTATTCCTTTCTGAACCATGAGTGTACTTCAAAGGTACACTCTTTTTACTTCAATGTGAAAAGCAGACCTAGTGCTCTAAAGCTACAAAGCCCTAATGCCCTTGATGTCTTAAAGATTATTTCAAATCAAATCAAAATTAATACCAGATGGGGAGGGGCAAGAAGGCCAGAGAAAGTGAAAAAATTATTAACTTTCTGTTTTATCTGCAGTTATTTTTGGCACTCCATATTGGTACTTTAATTTCTTTACCCTTCAGTCTGCTATGACTAACTAATTCCGAGTTTAACTGGTAGTGACTATTGGCAATTTTGCTCACTTGTCAGATAATCACAGCAGTTAATTTTTCCAGACTTTTTTTTTTAACAGTGCTAGACAAATACATAAAAGTTTATTTGCAAATACTATTCCCTTGTTGATTATGTCTTCTACTTTTTCATTCCACTGGTCTTTGCAACCTACTTCTTTAATTATGCCCTGGATCCTGCTGGAACTTATGTCCAGAACTTACTGCTCACATGGAGCCAGCCGGTGGGACTACACATGGATTGGAAGCTATCTCATGCAAACCATGGATACATTCAGGGGGAAAAAAGGTTCTTACTTCACAGCACAGAAATAGCTATTACAAATTCAACTTGGAAACAGAGAACAAGATAGCACATTTTTCAGTCTTATGCTTTCCATAAGGAAACAAAAAGAATAATGTGCAAAACCAACAAATGATCCTGTGGCATGAAAAACTTGCAGTAACCACCATAAGAAAAAAACCCACAGACTAGAATTAATTTACACGGATTACTGATGGAACTTTGAGAACATGAACTCATTCCCAACACAACCTGTTTGTGGTAACTTGGAATAATCTTGAGGGATATATTTTAAGAAGATGAAAAGGTCCCTTTTTACAATGTTGCTACTTCAATCTAACTGAAAACCCAATAAAAATATAAGATAATTTGCTTTAAAGTCTACTAAACTTCTCTTGGCAGCCTTGGCTCCACCATAGCTTATTTATTTATGTATGCATATTATATTCAACATATATATTATACTCTATTATATTTATTACATAATATTCAAAAAAGCTATATGGGAAAACATTAGGACTCCAAAGCCAAACACCGAGAAGTTAGCAAAAAAGCAGAGCTGAAGTTGCCTGTTCCACCATAGTGCTCTCTGCTCATGCCTATGCATTTTGACACCATCTCCCCTTACACAACCACTTACTCTTTTCTCTAAAGAAACTGTCACCCAGATATTGCATATTTTCTCCCTCCATCACCCAGAAATACAGTTATTTTAATTCTGTTATTTCAGTGCCTGAAAGCCTTGCTGTAAGGGCAGGATTCATTTCCTCAGTGGTGAATGTGGTGTTGCACATCCCCATAGTAACTCTGCTTCAACCATGCATGTATTTTCACAACACTCCTGCCTCCCTCCTCCATTTCTCTGCTTGGTCCCAATCCCTTTGGCAGGCTGTTGCCTTCCACAGTTTCACTCCCCAGTCACTCAGTTCCTCATGCAATCTCAGTCTCAGCCACACCTAGAGAATGAGGTTTCCAAGTCTTAACTCCGGCAAAAAAACTGGAAAAGGTGGCGTTTAACCCTGGCTCCCTTGAATTCCTTCTCATGAAGCTCCTCTCCAACTCCTGCAGACCCACTCAAGAGGAGAAAATCAAGTCCAACAGCCAAAGTTCAGCAAAATTTTTATAAACAGTGTGCAGGGAATTGGAAGGGATAATATAATGGGGGAGGAGGTTAAACTTGCACACAATGTTAAAACTTCTTGTCTCTACAGTAACTGGAAAAAATATTCTTGGAAACGTTCTCCCATTAACACACATTTTGATAGTCAAATCAGCACACTCCTGCATGTTGAGGAACAACTTGTGTTGATGAGCTGGTCACTCACAAACACAAATGCAGATTCTCTTTATTAAGGCTATGTTCCTCTGCATCCTTGTCTGTAGACTCTCCTGGACACGACAAACATACCTGCATTACTGATCTGGATAAACCAGACAAACCAGCTGTGGATGCACACCCAGGATCAAATATGTCTCTTCAGCAGTATTCCAAGTCTGAACTCTGTGATCTTGGAGGTCTTTTCCAACCTCAATGATTCTGTGATTCCATGATCTCTGAGCACCAGTTCCTAAGAGGAAACCATGGAGCCACATGGGGACTACTACACTAATTTAAATCTTCGCTGTCCTAAAACCCAGCGGTCTGTTCTCTGTTGGCCTCTGAACAAATGCCTCTCAAACACTGAGTCAGAGGATGATCCTGGCACTGTCTCTGCATCTCAGAGTTCACGGCCTGAGTGCAGATGCTCAGGGCCAAGACTGGAAGCCTTCGATCCAAGTATTCCAAGCTGGAGGCGTCTGCACTCCATCGGTCTCCACTGTCCCTCTGCTACTCCCCCACTGAGGACACCAGTGCAGCTGAGCTCCTTGTGAGCGCTCCCATGGTCAACAGCAAAACATTTTCATTTATGTAGACTGAAAAATGCCATGGCAGCATAGAGGTACTGGCCTTCTACTGTGCAGTATCAGCTCTGATAGCAAACCTCTGTTAGAGGTGTGAGCAAAACTCACTTTTTCTTTTATCAAATATTTTAAGACCAATATCTCAAGTAAAAAAAAAAAAAAATTAGCAGCATCCTGACAACAACAAAAAAAAAAAACAAACCCACACACAAAAACAAAACCAACCACCAAAACAGACCAAGGTTTATTTCAGCTTTATTAAATCCCAGTAAATTTTTGGAACATTTATTCAGCTGGTCTGGATAAAAAGTAAAGTCTTAAATATTTTGAAGTATCATCAGATGTAAGATTTTCTCATAAATTACAAATTAAAAGGTCAATGACTCTGTGAGTGTAAATGGTAGCCAATTACTAATCAAAGGCAGGAGTCCAACTATTATGAAATCCATCTTCAGATTCTATTAAGTAGGAGATTAAGAACCATGCAGCTCCATGGACAAACCCTTATTCCTTTATGCATCTATTATTTATTAAAATTTAACAAATGTTTGAAGGCCACAACAACTTAGCGTAGAAACAACCTTGAATAAAGGAGCTTCTGCTTTTTGGCCATAATTACTTGCACTGCTCCTAGTTTTAACACTTTCTAAAATAGACACTCTGCATGTGCAGAACATAAACCTTCCTTAGCATGGTGCCAGCCATCTCCCTGGGTTGTGATGCATTGATCTGAAGGAATAGAAACCTTGTAATCTCACCAAACAACAGGCATGGACTTCCCAAGGTGTTACTGCATGTCTGTAACAGAACCAGAGAGAGAAGTCCAGACCTTCTGGCCTGACCCAAGGGCTCCATCCATGGAAGCTGGCTCTCTTTTTAAATGCCTGATGAACAGCATTTAACCAGAATTTCCTTCCGATAGGGGATCTGCCTAAACATCACCATTTAGCACTGAAGTGGGAGGTTTTCAGTCAGTAACACAGAAGTTTCTGTACAGTTAACACATCCGCTGATCCATTGGCTCAGGCAATGTCATCAAACATGAAAGTCACCTCCCCAGCTCTTGCCTCCTACTCAGAAGGTGTTGCTATGCCACTATGCAACTTCTTTGAGTAGCACATATATTGTGGGTATTACTATTCACACTACACACGAATGTACCATTCTGAATAGCAGGAATTTAAAGATTGACTCCCTCTGGTGTCTCTGGGAATCCATGAGGTCTTGTTTGGTCTCCACCTTGAGAGTTGGAAACAGAAAGGTTACTCAGCCTTTACCATCTGGATGAGCACTTTTAATAAGCAAAATCAGTGTCACTAAGCATCATAGATTACAGAAGAGTGGGCTCTGCCTATGTCTCATCCAACCGCAGAGCTTCTCATTTCGACCTCTAAAGGTGCACCTGAACCTCTCTCTACCCTTATCTTTCTGTATCCGCATTTGGCTCCTGAATCCTACTTTTAACGTCAGCTCTTTGCCACAAGGCCATCATTTGTTTCTGCATTTGAACAGCATCAGGATTTGGTAATTCCAGAACACAGTTAGGGTTTAGCACTTCTTGACAAAGATAACATATTCTCCCATTTCACCTAGAAAACAAACAAAAACCTTCAAACCACAAAGGGGAGAGGAATGCTGAGATTTGATTGATTTGATCATGTAAATGCATATCACTTACATGGTATCATCACTTGTATAGCATAAGCATTTACATACATGACATACTCACACTGCAAATATAAATTAACAGGCTGTGCCTAGAGATTCTAGTTTCCATTCAAGGGGGCAACCTCAGCTTTGGTGCACATGCTCATAGTGACATTAGAGGCAGCCATATGCTAAACACACGATTTTCCCACACAGTTGTTCTTGATCCAGGAACAAAACTACACAACAAAGCTTCTAACCAGTATGGAGTCATCTATGCCATTAAGTTACACTCCCTTCCTCAAGTCACTTATTCACTTTCAGATGGAAGAAGATAAAAGAGAGGTACACTGAAAACAGCAACTGCTCCTTTTGTGAAAATAAAGTGCCAGAAAACCCAGGGAGGAATGCAAAGTATTTCTTTAGAACGGATTTTGGATAGGCTGAAAGGGCACTCTGTGCATGTCCTCTCTCTCTTCTCTGCTGTTTCAAGAAACTATTTTAGAGGTACAGAAAAGGGACAGGTCATTTTATGCTTAAGGTAATCATCTTCCTTCATTGCATTTTATATTAAAAAAAAAGTCATAAATGATTTTATATAGAAAGAAGTTAAAGAGACCAAATTTCAAAACTTGGGCTAACCCTATGTTTCAGTTTCGTGAGACACAAGTGTTTTGCTAAGGATGAGTTATGAGAAAGACCCAAACTCCTTCCTCTAAGCAATTGTAAATTTGAAATTAAGAGGCTCCAATTACGGAAAAATGTGGAAAAAAGGATAAAATAACAGCCCTTTATTAAAAGATATATGTGTGTTGGCAGAACAACAAAAAAAATGCAAATAAAACAACCAAGCAATAATCCTATACCCAAAAAAATCCCCTTCAAAACAAACAGACAAACAAGCAAAAAAAAAAAAAAAAAAAAAAAAAAAAAAAAAAAAAAAACAACAGTTCAGTTAGTGCCCTTTGGTGCAATTCTAACCACCATTAGGAGGGGCTGCTGTTGGATCACCGGAGATGCACAGCTTGTAGTGTCCCGTGCCAGTCAGCAGGGGGTGCTGTTGAAACACTGGTGATGCAGAGCCCGCAACTCTGTGCCAGCCAGCAGGGGGTGCTGTTGGATCTCTGGTCATTGCCATGTGGGGAGACACCCTCGTGGGTGTATTGAAGAAACTGAAAAATGGAGGTCTTCCTTCCCCCTCCCCTTAGCCGGGAAAGGGGAGAGAGAAGAGAAAGGAAAAAAAGTCCTTCCCAGCGGGAACTCAGTCCGTCTGGCTGAATCATGTGGCACAGCTTCCCTTCTCCTTTGATGTGCACAAGAACTGCTGCCAAGAACGAAAAAACAGGAACGGAGGAGGGGAAAAAACCTCCCAAAACAGTTCTTCTCCGATGGAAAATCCAAGCAGAAATTCTCAGCTGGCAGCCAGGCCGAAAGCAAAGCCGCCTCCAAGCTCTAAGAGCAAAGCCGCCTCCAAGCTACCTGCCCCCCAGAACCTGTCCCAGCAGCAGCCATCCCAGCTCCCCTGCAGCCAAAACTCCTCCCCCCATTTCCCAGGAGATGAGAGAAAAAAAAAAAGACAACTTCTTACCCATCCCCAAAGATAAGATCTTGAAGGACATCAACGAGGAATGTGGTCTTACCAGCCAGATCTTTCATGTTATTTAACTGCCTAAGCCACAGTCAATATGCCCATTCAACAACCCCTTCACACAGTAGGCAGGGGGAAGGGAAAAATTCCTGCTTAGTTTCTAAGAGCAAGCAAAACCATGACACCCTAGCCCTGCAATCAGATGTATTTGATGTCTTATTTTAGGCATCTCTGAAATATACCCTATATGGAACACAGTCAGACCTTTCGGTGCCAGATGTTCTTTGATGAGGCAGCTGGTTTCACAAAAAAAAAAAGGGGGGGCGGGAGGAGTTCTTGACAATCTTTATTATTTGCTGTGTTTCTGCCCATAACAGTAACATGCAAGGAAAAAAAAAACCGTGAACAGAATATCTGGGAGCCCAGGAAAAAATGTGTTTGCAGACTGATTTTCTGCAGGTGGAACTAATGGCAAGAGGAGGTCAGACAGTGATAAGCAGGATGAGAAAAAAAATCACTTTTCTTTACAAGTTCTGGATGGCCTGAGGATTGTAGGTCATAAAAAGCTACACATTTCCCTAGGTCTGTGATTCCATGAGAAGTTGTCTTCACCTAAACACTGACCAGGGGCTCTTCTGTGCTCCAGCTCACTGTCACCTCAGCCATGCTTAAAGAATGTGTGCCAGGCCACATCAATCCTGCCTTCTAATAAAAATTCATTCTCTTACACTCCTCTTCCACATTTTTTAAGCTGGATCATTTTCCCAGTCTAGATTATAACATATAAATAATTGTGTTGCCTTAGTGACAGTAAAGTGGAGGGATGATTTGAACTACTGTAGGCTGATACAACCAGAAGCATTCCCATGCCTTGGCGAAATGACAATGAGAGCTGGTTTGCACTCCTATTCTCCAGCCACCTTCCCATTGCCCTGCTTCCCACTGCAGCTCTTATTGCACCATGTAATTAAAAGAAGACGGTGAGCTCTTGTCAGGCACATCACTTTTGCACCACAGCACCACAGGCAACAATGTTCCAGTGCTCTGCAGGGCTCCTTGGACCTGCTTAATTTACTGTATCAATGTAGTGTGTATCATCATAGCTCAGGGACAGATATATTTAACATCTACCATTAATAATTGCAGGTATTTCCAAGTTTTAGCCACATAATCTAATATGTGCTTCCAGCAGTACTGAAACCTTTGGCTTAAAACAGTAAATAGAGGCAGGTGAGGAAAGAACCCAGCATCTATCCAAAGCTTTGCTAGCACCAACTACCAAGAGATGCATATGTGCACAAGCCTATGGAGGCTTTATATATCTATATACACACAGACATACGTGTGTAGTGTGAGCAACACAATGTCCTACTAAAGTAGTAGCAATAGAAGAAACAGTTACAGCCAGAATGGTTGCTGTTGAGGATGACTGCAGTTGCCAAGTACCCAACAGAAACCAGTGCTCTAATGAGTAGAACAGTTAAAGAATAATTTTTTTTTTAAGTGCTCTTGGTACCTTTTTGGTTTCTATAAAATTAATTAGGGAAAGGAACAGACCAGGAAAAAAAAAATTAATTTTTTTTGTGTGTTAATTCAAAAGAAGCTCAAGGCTGACTAATGCGACTAGTTAAGTCAGGCAAAGCATTCATCTATCCCCAGGCTTTGCCAGAATACCTCAGTGATCACTTGCATTAGCCTTCAGCTGTCAGCTGTGCGTCTTCTGAGCAGAAATGAACAACATCTTTTAATGTTAATTGCTTGTACGATGTAAACAGACAGCTAACACTGCTGGGATAACTTTTATAAACTTGAGCCTATTTGTTACCTGAAATATACTTTGTTCAGGCCCATCTCAAGTATTTGGCTATAAGAGGGACACTGTCAGCCTGCACACTTGCACAATGGAAGCATTGACAGGAATCCTAGATAATACTGCTCGATGCCTCCCATGTCTGAACAAGGCACCAGTCAAAACTACCACTCCGCCACAGCACACAAGCACAAGACATTCCCACAAATATCCATGGCTCTCCCACTGGATGGAGCATTGTGGTCACCCTGCAAAGAGTTCCAAAACACAGGCAGCTTAAGTGGTTTATACAAACGCACACAGCTCCTCCAACTCAGAGCCAGAGATTCTGCCAATTTCCATTGAAAATGCCCATCTGCAACATCCAGTTCAAAAAAAAATCTAAAGACATGGTAATCTGAATTTCTTAGTGAATAGGTGTGAATTAGACTAGTAAAGTCCTATAAATATGCAAAAACCAATTCAGCAATTCAAAGATTTTCATTGCTCAGCACTTCTACCATGCTAGGGAATTAAGAATAGACATCCTCTTTGAATGGTTTCTGCAGCATCATAAGGAATGAGGTCAGTGCCTGCAAGAGGATCTGGACTCAAACTTTCTCAAAGCTGAGTCAGAAACGTAGCTATGATGAGAATACCTTTCATATTGGAGAATAATTCACTTCTTTATAGCAGGAAACCTGTAAGTCTGACAAATCTGCCATCGTAATAGATCTCTGATTCTGTGAAATTCCAAAGAGAAATACAGGAAAGTTGCAAAATGCAGTTTCCACATATAAACTGATCTCTGAAGAACACCTTTGTCCTCCTCCTTTCTTTGCAGTTAAGTTCCCTGCTGATGATTCAAACCAGGTACAGCAAACTGCTTTGATTAACTTCATACTCAGAAACGAATAATGATGCTTCTAAGAACTTAGCTTGTATGTAGCCCTCTGCAACACGACAGGAAAGTTATTTTTCACATGCTGAATGACAAAGAGGAATTTTACTAGTAGCAGATCATTGTTTATGATTGAAGAATCTTCATGGATTACAGTTGCCATAAACTACCATGTATCTGTTGGCAGCATAAATGTTTTGCCATAATAGGCAAGTCCATAGTTACAAATATCTGCATCATGGTTTAGCAAATGTGTGCCTCTTATACTGGCTTGCAGTCAGTTGACAGAAAATGTTGAAAGTTGTTGAATTTATTTGCTAGACAAATACCTCAAAGCACACTTGGAGTGGTATTTGTACCACTGTTTCCCCCTCATATGAACAACAGACATTCAAACTAATATTCTTTTACTCTCTGGGGATGAAGTTTGACCTCATCCTTGCTACTCCAGTCTAGGAAAATGGAAAATGATAAGGATCTGATTCAGAAAACTCAAACTTTTTTTAAGAAAAGCCACCAAATGTGCCTTGACAGAGAAATATCTATTGAATAATGGCGGTTCATGTGCACAGAGGGTAGTAATGACTTAGGAGTAGCCACTTTGAAGTATGTGGATACAAAAGGAGTTAAAGGACTTTATCATATTACAAAATGCAGGGCCAACATCCCACTTCTTGTGCTGAAACCACATGGTTTCTACCTTTCCACATGGCCACTCTACAGATCAGTATAGGACTTACATGATAACAAATATCCTGCATGGACCCTGACCACAACCTTCTTTCATGTGCGTGATTTAGGCTACTATGCACACAAACTCACCTTTATTTTGAAATTGTTGCATTTTACATGACTGTGTTTTGTCTCTGGAGGGCATGGATTTCCCACTACCTGGTATCAATTATTCTGAGGTTTTCCCCTATACTTATTTTAGTGAAGATCTAGTAAGAGGGCTAAATCATGTGGACTCATATACATCTTTTTGCAGTACATGCAAAGGTAGCAACAATAGAAGACAGCATTAGGTATAATACAACAGCACAGGTGTCATGTAGGTAGTACATACATAGCAGCCGCAAGAATCTGGACTTGCTCTGCAAGTGGAAGGGGAACATTCACCTGATATTTTCAGACTTTCACAGCCTGGGTAGTGCACAACCTGATTCAGTATGGTTAGTGGGTCTGCACTGCATTAAGCTTCTCAACCAAAGAGGAAAGGACTGCCCGCAGCAGGAGGATGCAGAAACATCCAACCTGTTGTCACAACTACAACTACAGTAAGCTTACACTTGCCTAACAAAAATAATAGTAGCAATTTAAAAAGTCAGTTGGTGTCTTATCCAAAAGGCAGCAGAAGACATTCAACTGCTGCTTGCATGTACAAATAAAACTAATTGCATCTCAGTCAATTAACTTACACTTCCCTGATTGCAAAATACGGCTGAACCTTCTCCAAGCCTGCTCAGCTGCACTTCAGCATCACCACTACCTGTCACCTCAGTCTCTGCTGCTGGGGGCCTGGCTGGAACCAGGTGCCCTTGACAGCGGCGACTGGGAAGCCATCTTACCAGCTCAGCTGCTGACCATATGGAGACATAGTTAAACTCTTAACTTTCAAAGGCTGGCCATTTAGTCAGGAAGATTAGCAGAACCATAGGGGAAAAAAAACCAGGGAGCACACTTTCAAGACTCCTGATTATATTCAAGCTTAATCAGCTCAAACACAAACTGTCCTTTAATTTGAGAATGTGTAATTTGTTGAGCACAGGTTTATTTGCATCCCTGAATTTCTGGGTGATAAAACAGGAAAGAGGTTAAACTGAAAGACTTCCATTTCCTTTCTTACATCAGTGTATGATTCCTGGGGGATATGATCTGTTTTCTTGTAGTTTATGCTGGTTGTGAGCTCATTCCCTGTTATAAATGGGTTGTCTGTATAATTGTTACCAATTAGATGCAAATTGCTCCTAAATGGCACAGACAGCCCATTTATGCCAAACATTGGTTTACACTTTGCTCTCTTTCCAAGACAGTGGGGAGATAAAAGAGCAATTGGATTGATGAGTGGGATGTCAAAATTTCTCTCCAGTTTCCATTATGCAGTTATACATTGCCTCACCATTCTTTGACAAATACTGGAATATATCCAGAAATCACACTTCATTTTTTCCAAGATGGTGATCAAATACCTCCCCAAATCTGAGCAAGTAGTACCAGCTCTTGTTTATCCTCCATGTCAGATCTGCAATTCAGGCACTACAAATGGGAACTTGATATGTTTTCCTGCACTATCATTCGGAATTCGGTTTGCAATGAAGCTTGCCAAGCACCTCCAGATTCTTTTCTGTTTCTGATTCATTGTGGATCTGAGGAGCATTTGTTCCAAAAACAGCAACTAGCCCAATGTCAAGTACATGTTCTGATCACAACACTGAACCACATTTCAACTTTTTTCAATTTTCATATCATTCATGCTAGAGAAAATATCAGAAAAGCAATTGAACATATGAGAAACACCCTTTTTCATTTTTTTTCTTTTTAACTTGGGAGTGGCTTTAGTTTATACTCTTCACAATGGGTAGAAAATTTAAGAAACAACACTGAAATTCCTGAAAGAACTTTAGCCTCAAAGGCATTTATTTCAATGCAGCCAGAATTTCTGTGTCAGCAAAGTATGACAGAATGTATTTAGCTTCAAGTGTGTACTTAAATAGCACAGACTTCAAGGGAACTTAAATACACGCTTAATTTTGAGCATATGCTTAAGTGCTTTTTGTGAATAGTATTGAACCACAGCATTCAGTTCTTTTTTTAAAGGAGAGAATGCTTTCCAAAGCAACATTTACTTTTCAGGGCACGGTGTGTGTCTTTTAAATCCTCCTTTGATGTTTCTTGGTCTACTTTGTTTTTAAAAGCTCACCAGAAATCAAAAAGGATTAGTAGGTCATGATCCTCCAAGCTACCTGGTATGGATCAGCCCAGGAAAGGACAGAAATGGAGTTTAGTTAGCAAGGAAAAAATGTTTGCCTGAAGCAGTTTGCAGGACGTTTTCTGAGGCACGAATTAATTAAAACCAGTTTGGTATTTTATTTTGCATTTGTAATCATTATCATTCTAAAGAATATTTTAAATAAGAGAAGTAGAAAGCAGGATATGGGATATGTAGCAGATCGGAACAAGTAAATATTATTATCAATGTGTATTAAATTTCTTCAAGTATGCCAGCGATATTTCATACAACATAAGCAGTTTTTTCCACTCATCCTTAAAAGAAAAATTTTCCTGAACCAAAGTCCACTTACTATGTTTTGATTTTTAAATGGAGACTTGAATTAATATTTTTTTAAAAACATTGATTGCTAATATGGCATTAGAGAGTAGAAGTAGAGAAAGTCTTGAAAGTGATATTAAAAAAAAATCTGGATTCCTACTTCCACCAGAATTCAGTACCCTAAATGTGGTATGTGAGCAAACACAAGCTCTTGACCTCAAATCTATATTCTTCTCCGAGGTTCGTCCACCAGGATAAGGACTGCTGTGTAGCGGTTAAATACAAAACAAACCTGAAAATTGGTACCTTCTGAGGTTTGGTTCTGACCAGCCTTTGAAACAAGATTGCTTTCAGTCAATCGGTTATTTCAGCACTTGACATCACCCCCACATAAAACAAGGCAAATGGCCAATTAGCTAACTGGAAGTTTTCCAGTTCAAAATGGTGCCAAAATGAATGAAGATGGAGTAGGGGGGGGGAAAAAAAAAAAAGTTTAAATTGGCTGAACAGTCAGCTCTCTATGGGAAGCTGAAAATAGAAATCAGTTCATGGAACTCAGGAGCTTCACTATCTTCTATTTGGGGAAGATCAAACTTCGGCATTTGCAAGTTAAACAGGGATCCCCAAGGCTTCTAGAGAGTACTTTATAAAAAGAGGTTTTATACACGACCTGTGTATTTTGCAAGTAAAACTTCAGCACATTAAATTCTAATCACATTCTATTCATAGCATGTGAATTCAGAGCATAAATTTGCTTCTTACGGATAATTATCTGGACTGGAGTTTTAATCTCATACGTATGCCATTACCCCTATGCAAACATGGATAAATTTTGGCTTTTTCTTTTCAGCAGCATTCAGCTATTTTGACATTTTAAGTGGTTAGGAGTTGGTTTCAAAAAAAGACAGCCTAAAGAAATCAGATTATATGTTAAGCAGTAGTACTTGAACTGAGAAAGAAAATAATACAGCACCATACAATAACCTCTTTGCTGGAGAACTAATGTGCAAATTCCAGAAAGAAAAGTAGTTAATCATGTAGCTTTGTAAATATAATTTCTATAAAAGTCAATGCTGCTTTAAATACATCTATCAGGCCCCTCATACAAACTGTTAAGCTACATCAGAAATGAATGCAAGTATTCTAAATAGGAAAAATTCCCCTGCAGAAAATTTCCCATTATTATAATTTTTTTATTATGTTAAAGAACAGCACTTGTCTTCTGTCAATGACAAAATGTAAACAGCACAGTAAAGTTCTAGTTAGATATACCAACATTTACCTTCTAAATAGTGCTCTCTACAACTTTGTAAAAGTGTCATGAACATCATGAAACAAAGATTACAAACCTTGTGTGAAAAAGCAACCATATTCCTAACATAAACATAAAAGGAAGAATACAATTGCAATTTATCTAAAACGGCAATCATCACCAAAAAGCAGAATAACCAACTTCAAATATTACTATGATATTTTTCATATTTTCCAGACTATCAGGTTCATTATCAGGTGCACCTGCACAGCAATTCAGCTCTGCATTTAAAAGAAATTGTCTGATGCAAAAGCCCTTTACTTCCAGTGAAACCCAAGCAGTGGTTTAAAGAACAGAGGGTTTTTTTGGATGCCTAATTATGCAGACAGTACTGACAATTTTCAAATTCCTCAAAAGAGAACACCTTACATAATTTTCCTACTGACCTTGCACGTGTGTAAAACTTAAAAAAAAAAATGTTATTCTGTTTAAAAAGCAGCCTCGTGGTTTTATGATCTGTATGAACTTAGAAGAATGCTGTAATCAGAGAGATCATGAGCTCATCACAGGTTCTGTCATTCACAGCAGCTGGTAGTAAGGGAAAATACCTTCACACTGTTGTTTGTGGAAGACATTCAATTAGACTCGAGAAAACTTTTGAACCACAAAACATAGGAAGTTGCATGAGCCTAATAACACTTCAGATGTGTGTTTGAAAAGCACTGGTATTCTAACATCCACTGCATCACACAAGACTGACCCAAGGAGCTGAAATTAGCAACAGTCTAACTGTGGAGCTGTTGCCGAGATGATTAGTTACAACAGCTCTGAGCAGGCAGATCACTTCACCAGTGTGGATCTGTGTAAGATCAGGGCCTGAGCACGTTTCTTCCCTGCATCTGGCCTCAACTTCAGGAAAAAACATGCTTCCTTCACCCCATCCCACTCCCCATGTCAGTGGACATTAAGCATATGTCGCCTCACTTTTGGAAAGCATTGCATTATTTAACTTCATTACTGTTTGCTGAATTGCTTTCAACCAGTTCTCACCTGGGAAAAAACTTTTTAAGCACATTAATATGGTACATGATTCAACTCCACCATATGTGAATCCTGTAATTCAGTAGCAGGACGTTACTCAGGGAAGGCAATCAGACCCAGGGCAGTGGCTCACTTGTCTTCCCCTACACACTTCCCTAACTAAATTTGCTTCTATCTCTCCAGTCACCAGAGAGCTGTTGCCTTCTCTGCAGAACACTGTCTACTACCTCTCTCCATATTGCTTAATCCCCCAGAATTATCTCTGACCTTCCTGCTCAGCCTGGAGGAACTTGGGCCATAGTGCCAGCAAAGGCACTGCTGAATCTTCAGCCACAGCTGCTGCAGCACTTCAAAGGCAGCTACCACAGCTCAGGATTTAGGCTGCAGCTGGAATCCGGAGGCTCAACGTGGGGTCCCCAGGGCTGAGTGAAAAGAGCAAAGCTCATTTGTAAGGATTAAAATGTGGACAGGTAATGGATCTCAATGGGGCAGGAAGGGTAGGGAAAAGCAGAGAGAGTGGAAGTCAGTATACAATACAAAAAATCTGAGGAGGTTAAGAGGGGCAGCAAAAGGAGGGGCTGGGGCATGGAAGACCCAAGATTCCTGGTTAGTGTAAATAATACACATGTATGTTAGGGAGGAATAATGAAGGCAGTGTGAAAATGTAAACAAAAATATCTTCAGAGAAGGTAGGCCTTTAACATAGCAGTTGGTGAAAAAATCAATGGGAATAAAACATAAAAGGATGTACAAGTCAAAGCCAGATAAACAGGCACTGCGAATAAAAAATTGTGATGAGACAGATATAAAATCCATCTATAAATCAGCTTGAAGTGGGACATGTCTAACATCTTTCATACTGCAGGATTACCCCAAATGCAAAGTTTTTTATTATTCAGGGTAATAATGGGCTCTGCATATCAAGTTATGAAAAATCATTTTCTTTTGAAAAGTAAGATTACAGAAGTTTTTAAGGGTCTGTTTTTAAGCACTGTTGGGTCTTTAAGACCATGCTACCTATTACTTGAGCAGTAGGACTATGAAGCTGACCAACATGGACTAGAGAAAGACGGCTCCAGCCATCTGCCTGAGCCAGGTTGTGCTCAGCTCCTCAGAGAGGGGGCTGTTCTTGTTAAGAGCTGAACATACGGGCAGCATTCAGGGAACAAACACGCCAGAAAATCTGAGGGTTCAAAAAAACTTTCCACCTGCTTTGGAGGCCATAAATTTGTGAACTTACCAACTACTTTAGAAAAACTCTTTGAAGAGAAGTTCTCATCTGGTGGTAGTGGAAGAGAGTTCACCTTACAGTTGCAGTTAACTATATGGTAAAGCCAGGCAGTGGGACATGAACTCCACAGGACAGGAGCAAGAACAGACTGTAACCCTAGAATAAATAATTTACTGCAAATTCACACCTGCCTTAGAGTAGGATAATTTCTCAATATCTTACCTTCTTTCTTAGAATTCCCACATCTGAATGATAAAGTATTACACACTAAGTCATATCATGGAGTTATAAAACTATGTGGCAAGTTAACAAATCACACTTTTGCCATCTGCAATCTTTTTTTAACATGGTTAAAATAGTTCAACTATTCTATTACACCACTAATTGTCTAACTGTTCTAATTTTTAAGCACTTGCTTGAACAGTTTAATAAGAACATTCACTTGAACCTCATAATTTTCACTTGTGATATATAAGCTTCCTTCACAGCCTCATTAATTTTCTGAATCTCCAAATGTTTTCTTGTAGTTATAAGAATGCACAGTCTAGAGTTTCAATAGGAAAAGATTTCTAGTTTGGAATTGAGATAGATTTTTTTTTTTTCAGTCCTTAGCTTTCTGTTCAGATGTGCCAGCAGAGAACTGCAGGCCTAAGAGACTGCTAGAAAAGCAACAGAGGAGAAGTGTAAAGATCACAGAGCAGTCAGCTTTTTATTTGTCATTTACTCTGAATTCGAAATAAAAGAGTAACAGAAGAAAAGTCATTCTGTTAGTTATTTAAAGTGACCGATGCTAATTGATCTATCAACAGTTTCTAATGCATGTTGAATATATCACTCAACATTTACAGACGAAACTGTTGACTGAGATTCATCCATATTCATAAAGACATATGAGCTCATCTATTACTGTAAGAAGTAACACTGCTGTAGTAATAAAAATACACAAAAACACTAGCATTTTTTAGAGCATCCATGGAGACAATTTGAGACTTCAAAAAAGTAGCTATTTTTATAATAACAGCTTTATTTCAAGCACTGTTTCTCACTGGATACAATTTATACATTTTATGCTAAGTATATATATTAATGGAACACTTTAGAAATTATCCCTAGATAAAATATATTACATGATTAAAATTATTCCAGCAATAGTTTTTCCAAGTTACATTTTGCTGAGTGTTACTTCAGATCACAGGAGGAAAAAACTTTAAAAATGCTTTGGCAAAATACCCTTCCACGGTGATGTCTGTAAAAGCATTTTAAATGCAGGGCTGCTTCATCCATTTTTATTCTGGTATCAGTCAAACAGACAGGTGGAAACATATAAACAGTTATACCATTATACAGTTTTATTTAAATATAATTTAAAAGAATATAGATCTTAATTTTTCAAAATATGTGTTCTCATATTTTAATTTCAGTCAGTCAAAAAACTGCCTGATGCTTCTTAATGGACAACGGCGCAACGCTTTTTTGAAACCTCTAATTGCACTGTTGTGCTGGTCACTGTTAAAACAAAAATCCTGGTAATCCCACAGCCTGTGTCAAGGCAGGAGGACTGCAAAGGTATCAAACCAGAGAAGAACAGCATGGTCACTGAACTGCACACATGGAGCTTCTAGGAGGATTAACGGATCTTGCCACAGGCTCCTGACTGTAGTTGACAATATCTGCCTTCACCACCCTCTGTCACAAAAGAAAACACAGTAACAATCAGAAAATACAATCTTCGTGCTGGCAAAGCATTCAACAGATATTTTACTATGAAACATGAAGGAAAAATAACAGACAAAACAGGAGGTTTGTCCTTACCCTATAGAAAGCCTTATCAGGTGCTAATTCTCATTCTAACTATCAGTTTATACATACTAAGCAAAAGCAATTGCCTTGGTAGGTTTTCACACACACTATCTATAACGCTGCTGCTTCTTCTGAGAACACAGGCAGGATCACTCTCGAGGAGAAAAGACAAGGCAGAAAGAATCGCATCTTGTCGATCTCACCCAGGGAGTCTTTCTGCTGTGCCTTCTGCGACCGGACCTGTCTATCTCGCATTGGCCTTTTCAGCCATCAGCGTGCCTGTAGCAAGTGTGGGTAGAGCCCTTCTCAAATCTTCGTTCGCGAAGCCCGGCCATGATGACAAATGGAACATGACTTTTTTGCCAAACAGTAGAGAGTTCTACTTCCATGAAAATTGTTTTGTATGAAAATAATAAAACAGTATTTGTTTGCAAAGATGGTACCATTTGTTCTTTAAGAATAACTGCTTAAATTGTACATGGAAATTGTACCTAAGTTTTTGTTTTCGTCTTTACTCCAAGCACTTCACCAGAAAATATGGACAGAATTCAAAGAAAATTTCATATACAGATCTGTTTCACTAAAACCTTTGACAGGCATACTGGCTAAAGACTAAATTAACATAAAAGGAAGCTCTGCATACCATAAATATTTATTTTCCAATACAGATCCAACAGATACTACCCATTCTATTTACAAAACAATTGATAAGACTGATGGTCTCTCCTATATATGAGGAGAAGGATATGAGATTACTACTTTTTGTCCATTTCCATCTGAGACAGCTATGCAATACTTTGAATAAACAGCCCTGAATACAGTAACACAAAGTATTTCAAAGTTTCTATGAACTACCTGGTTATTAGAAACACTGTGCAATTAATTGCACACAGAGTTCCAAATTAATATATTGAGTATTACAAGTGCTTACATATAAAGAATATAATTTTCAAATAGAACTTACTGTAACATTTGTTCCTTCATGTAACAGCAATGCAGTTTATAAAAAGAAACCACCCAAGTTTTCCATCAATACCTGAACTACTGCATTGAGCAGATTTTGCTCTGGCAGTTGGAAGTGTCCTGAGGTTGGTTATCTTCTTCAGGATATTTCACTAGTTCTGCCCTGACAACATGCTGTTAACCGTGTATCAACATGATGGATAGAGGGCAAGGAGAAGAATGTAAAAAGAAAAGAGAAGGAAAACAATGGAGAGATTAATCAGAAGTTGAAAAGAATGAATTAATAACATAAGAGACTACGCAGAAGCCAAATGAATGCATTTTCTGGCCTTAGGCTGATATAAGAGCAACACGTCTGGCTGAAAGCGGCACCAGGGCTGCTCCTCGAGCTTCTCCGAGGATGTGCCCTTTCAAAGCACCACAGTGAAAGGTTCATGCAATCAACAAAAGTGTATTAAAGCAAGAGAAGGGGCAGAATGAAAAGGCAGGCATTTCAGTGGGAGAAAAGATGACAGTGGCCTATTCCTCCTTAAAGCCTAAGATAAATACTACACTGTCAGCTTGTAACAAGTGCAGTAGCCTTACACAAGCAACTTTTTAAGTAACGTAACAATTACTAATACCTAAATATATAATTCAAACCAGTGACATAAATTAACAACCCCACATTGAAATGTTCCAAGCTTTGATTTTATCTTTACTTCAAATAAAATGAAAAGGTTCTCATTTTCCCCCTTAAAGACAAACAAAACTGTTAAAAAGTTTTTTCATTATTAATGCAGTGTTCATCCAAAGGAAGCAAAACAGTTTCAGCAAAGGAGTAGCAGAGGAGGTAGGCCTGCTATGAAAGATACAGTAAACCAGTTTAATATTTTTTTCTTAAATTCTTCAACTTTCCTGCAACATATCTTCAAGGTTAAAATGAATAAATGAATAAATACTATTATTTTAAAGTAAGCGATGTATAAACTGGATTATATGAATACATAAACAGTATATGTCAAAGATTACCTCTGTAAATAAAACCTTTATGTCAAGCAAGCAACAGTAATTGAATTGGCCGGTAAGGGACCTGGATTTATTAGCTGCTGAAGTACTCTTCTTGAGTTTAATTGATCACATTCATATTATCTTATCTGGTGGACAACACTCATGATTTACTGGACTCCTGGCCCGATGTTATCAAGGGAAAGGTTGCCAAATTCTATGTAAGGCAGTAAGTAGGAGTTTTAGCATTAAACAGTGTTATCTGACCTCACAGGACCTAGTTTCTTCATACCAATCTTTTGACCAGAGCTGAGGGGGAAAAAAAACCAAAAAAAACCAGTCTTGCAATCAGTAGGCAATTAATTGTTCCTCAAAACATTGGTCTAAATCCCATCCTATAAACACAGGCAGGTTAGTGACCCATGCTTAGGCACACTGTAGCAAGAAACTGACTATCATAAATGACTCAGATTTTCTAAAGGAATTTCATCCAAATAAGACTAAAAAAATACCACTGCAACATTTCTTTTATTAACTTCATGGTAATTAAAACGTGGGCCTCTTTGCATGAGTTTCCATGTGAGGCGTATCACTGCCATGGTTCAAATCACTGTCAATAATGAGAAATAACCTTTCCTGGTGCAGGTGCTCTCTATTCCAGGTCTGACTTATCTGCCAAACATTTTATTGTACAAAGCTGGCGCACACACACTAGTTTGCTGAATTGGCATTTAGTTAGAGAGAAAACTACACATCACTTGCAAAAATGCTAGCTCTTGCCAATGCCAAGGAACAAAGCTGTACCCCATGCAGTTTTTACACTATGGTTGAAAGTAAAAAATATAGAAAGAAAAACATTTGATTAGTAAAGGAGCTATTTCCTCAAATTTCATCAGACTCTTGCAATTTAAAAGGGAAAGTATTTTGAGGACTGAAAATAAGTCAGAATCTGCAATTTTCTTACTTTGGAACCATTCCATTTCAAAAAAACGTGCTCTGCTTTCCAGTCATGCATAAAGAGTAATCTAGTTCTTTGTTTCACCACAGTTTTATCCAAATAAAGGTTTGATTAACAGTCATCTCAGCATGTTAACAGACAAGGGTTAGTAGCTCTAGCTGAGACAGTTTAAAAACTTACCACCCTCAAATGTCTGTCCTATTCCTCTGCTGGAGATCATTGCTGCCAAAGGAGTGCTGGTGGAATGCAACGTGTACTTGCACCTCATTCACTTCAGCACAAAGTCTGGCAGCTTCACTTTAAAACAACTTTCAGCAGCAGTTTGAGCTAAACTGCTCAACTTCACCCTGATGTGGCCAAAGCACATGATCACCTTCCATTTTCTGATTCTGCTGTGCGAGCAATACATTCTAGCAAAGGGGCGGTAGCAAATAGGTTGGGTTGCATTAATATCTTAAACTGCTGCAGCTGCTTTCTAAAACAATGCAGGGTAAATATAACTCCATTTCTAAGGCTTCTTCTTGCAGTTAATTAACACAACTTGTGCTGCTAATTTGAAAGGGACCAAGAACCCCACCCACTTTTCACAAGAGCTTCTGCAGTTCTGCCAGTCATCAAAGCTCAAAAGTCATGAGCCAAACTTCACAAATTCATACAAGTTAAAATAATGGGATTCCTATTACTTATTTCTACCCACCTATGAGTCACATCTAAGATCTTCCTAGTGACTGTGACAGTTATAATTGATTCTAAACACAACAAATATGATCTTCAGGCATAAAACCAAGAGCCCTAGAAATAATTTATAAAGCATATTCTCAATACTAGACAATAAAACATAATTCACATAAAGCATTTGACTGTTGACATTTTACACATTCAGTATTTCATCTTATACTTAGTTACCATCCAGACTGAAGGAACATATCCCCCACGTTCTCTGACAAACATATTCAAGCAGCCACCTTCTCAGTTTTCAAAATGAGTAAATCTCACATTACAAAAAATACAGAAAATTCAAATATATAATTCAGCATGTAAATCGTGCACTACAATGTCTTTCACTCTTTATTTAAAGATTAAATCAAAATCAACATTTGCATACTTTAAGGATGAGTCACACTAGATATTGTATTGTTTGTATTTGGTTCTTTACAGCACTTATCTAGCATCCATCTACTTACCTATTGACTTTTATAGTCCAGTAGCTAGAGTATTCAATGCCCAAAAATTTTAAGGAACACATTTACATAACTGTTCCACAATTTAAGGAAGTCCTGTGCCCATTTCATAGATGGAATAGGGAAAAAAACCACCACCACCACATTAAGGTACCTGTACCTATAAGAGTATGTGGTAAACCAGAAATCTATAATGGCAACATCATCTAACACCACATCCTTCCAGCCATAAGACCAGCACCAGGCTTTTGGGAAACAGCATCTGCATATTACTTCAGTTAGGCTTTTGTACTGCAGACTAATGAATTTCTCTAAAGACATGTCCTTCTAGTCATTTCCTCAAGGATATGAACACTAAAGTTTTCCTTCTCCAGTTTTATCTAGAGATTTTCCATTTTTTGTCTTAAGAAGTGATGTGGGTAGTTGGTTCCATATAACAGTGAGCCTTAAGATACAGCTAACAGACCTCAATACAATCCCCATTGGTTTCTGACTTGAAGTGGGGAAATTCTTACAGCCCCCTCAAAATAACACTCTCAAAGGAAGCGAACATTTTACTGGTAACAAAGAGTTATTGCTGTTTGGAGTAGACTGAAATTATGCTCAATTAACAGAACTTTGCAAATCAGGCAGTTGCTTTCCAGCTCTCACTCTGTAGCTACGTGCACAGTGTTGCACCACATAGTGACTTCTGCTGCATCTGAAAGGCAACAGTGAAGTTTCTTTTCTGTCCACGTCTATTTACTTGCTTTGTTTCTTCTTTTGTTGTTTGTTGGGGGGAAGGGGGCTTGGGTGGGTTTCATTGTTTTATTTTTTTTAATTGTTGTTGGTCTTGGGGTTTCAGGGATATTTTTACCTTTTTTTTGTCACTAGAGCCTGAATTCACATTAACAGTAATGTGTGCCACAGTGAGCATTTAATTTATGCATATTAACTATTTATAGGTTATTGCTTATGTTACTTGTGTAATGTTTACTTTGATCCACATATTGTATATTCCATTGATCTGCTCAAAGAAGTTAAAAATTAATTACAATACTAAGGTAGAAGGAAGCCTACTTAAAGGTGGTATCAATTTGACATAGAAAGTTATGTACTCTTGAGTCAAAGCTATGTAGAGGTTCTTACTTTAAAAACAACCTAAAAACAGGCACATTCTTTAGAAAGCTACAACTTTCTGTATAACCGCTTTTATCATAGTCTTCTTTAAATTTAAGTTTTTTGCATACCTTTCCACAACCTTACACCTGAGTTACAGAACACAACACCACACAGCACAGAGAGACCTAAAGCTGATCTTCCAGTGCTAGCTAAATGACCAAGGAATAATTAAAGAACTCTATATGCTCAACCATTTATATGCAAATAATCACAGAGCTCAGAACAGATAGATGGTACCTTAGTAGTACTAGATCATTGAAAAGACACACAGTATTTCTTCACCTATAAATTACAGCTTTTTGAAGCTACTTTGCTTGATGGGCATGATCTGCAAGTATATTTTACAATTTTACTGTTTGCAATACAGTTTTCTAGTTAACCACTTCAACACAGATTGTAAACACTGCTGTGGCAAAACACTTTCAGAAATTACATATTTATTGTATATTTCAAAAAGCAGGAGACCGAGCTGTATAAAAGAAATGTTTGGCCTTTTATTTTAAATAAACTTGTTGACCTTATTTTGTGGTACTTGTTTAATACTGGTAGTAACTAGCAGTTCCAGGATATTACACCATTAAAACAGCAACCTTTTGGTTCAATAAGTAAATTTAAATAATTGCAATCTCAAATGTCATTATGCGGGGTTGCCTCAGTAGCATAATCTTTGTTTTTGAGGTTTCTGAAACTGGGTTTGTAGAAAAACTTCTTGGTTTAAACCTATGCACACAGTCTTACTGGCAGAAAAGTTATTTTTAGAAGCAGAAACTAGGAAGAAGAAAATGGCAAAAGAAAAGGGGTTATATTAGAAAACCTCTTGCTTGCTTGCTTGCTTATTTGAACAATTAACACATTTTTGATCTCCTAAATTTCACTGACAAAAACTAGTTGACTTCCAACTCTGGTACATACAGTTAAGCAAGTGCTCAAATTTTAATTAATATAGTTACAGTTCAAATTCTTTAAAACAGTGAAAACATCTTTTTCCAATTAATTTACATGGTGCTAAACCAATGCTCTCATTAGAGCCATTTTGCAGACAGCAATTACTGAACAGCATGAACTGCAACAACGCTCTGCTACAGTTTGGAGCAGGACATGCAGCAGGTTTGCCACGTGTTTACAATGGAATCCCTATATTTACATACCTGCCTAACACAAGCCAATGTAAAAGATGGGGGACAACCTTCCTGACAACTTTCCCACCCATCACTGGGAAACATTCTCCCCTCTCTCGGCCCTTTTGTACAGAGGACATGGCAGAAATGCACTAAGATAACACTCATAATACAAAGAACAAAACACAAAATGCAAGGGCAGAAATTATACAGCTCCTTTAGAGGGAGATTATTTGGGAGACTGGTACAGTGAGAAAAATCATTGCAGATGCCAGGGAGCCATAACAGCTACCCAAAAGCATGATTTCCCAGGTCTGTCTGTTCTTGAGAATGGGTATACTGAACGAGAATAGGATTCACTTCTCATTTGCACTTCCGAATAAAAAGGGAAACAGTGACCTTGCAAAGCCAACAGTCCTCCCCAAGGCAGTCAGTCACTACTGAGGTCCTGTATTACTCAGTCACACAATGAAGACTAAGATCTAAGACTAACCAAACAAAAGATTTGACATAGTTAATTCCTGACTGACAAATAATAAATTTTGCTCTATGACTGCAATGAATATTGATTTACAACATTTCCACTCCTAGAAGCTCATACCTTCCGTGACTTAAATTTGTAGTGTTCTAAAATGAGATTTGTTTTTAAATGCGCATAGAATTAAAAAAGGATTATCATTAAAACTGCATCTGACATGAATGTACAGTATTTAATGTATATATAAGAATATCTTCCATGCTACCTGTATATGTGTACATTTAGAGACTTGGCTGCTATTTCTCAAAAAACATCCCTAAAACTCAAGTTTTTTCCTAATATTTTGAACATGTTTTTTCTCGTTTCAGCATGTTCATCATGATGGATAAATGAAGAATTATTTTATTTTTAAAAAGTTGTGAAATGAAATAATTATCTTCAGAACAACAGATGAAGAGTGATTTAAAGGACAACAATTAATCTGAAATTAGATTATTTTTAATAGTAAATAAAATACTAAGAAAAATGAAGTATTTGTGGAAAATCACCTGTGATTGTTCCAACTCTGCTTTGTTTAATTTGATGCCGAGTATGTCAGCAGCAATTCTCTGAAAACACAGGAAGACCTATGGGAAAAAAAAATTGCATTTAAATGATTAAAAACAGACATCCTTGAGGTTCTTTCAAATATATCAAACCATACTTGAACTGTAAACAATGAGATATACAAAATTATGACCTGTGCAAAGCAGATCTGAAAATAACCTCATCTGGTACTTTCAATTTTGTTTAAAAATTTGAGAAAATAATTCAACAATGGTACAAGAAATGAACAGTATGCTGGATTGTTAAGCAACACTTCTACTCTGCCTCCAGAGACCTAAGTTTAAACAAGCTTTTACACAACCCACCTCTCAAATACTACTCTTAGTGCTATAAAATATGAATAAGGGTATTCACTAATGTTTAGCACAAAAATATATTACTAGTATGTTGTGCGATAGAGAAGTAGGTTTCTGAAATTGAGAACAACAGAACTGTGCATCAACATCACCAAAATCTCTACTACACACATTTTAAAAAATAGAATTATGAAAAGAGTTCTGAGGAGTCTTACAAAACATTATTTACACTGAACAGAGGTATCCAGAACAAACAAGATGTTGTACAGCCTGCAGCAGCACCATGGCAGAGTTAGACTCTGGACACTTAACACGTAATAGTGGGTGGCAATGCTATCTTAAATAACTCCTTTAATTCATCTCAAGCCAGTCCACCTATCTTACTGTTTAGGCAACTGCATTTTAAATGAGATTAAAGAACACAACAGATGTTCAAGAGGAGCAGCTTAAGCTTGCACTGCTGCCGATCACTTATTGTCAAGCTTCACGTTATATTTTATCTACAGGGCTGTTCACCTGAGCTCACCATCTAAACCACTAACAAACATTGGTTTTCATCATGCAGCTGCCACCCCCAAAAGGTAAAGCCTGTGTATGTGTTCTCAGTCATTTTCAAATTTTCAGAGAAAATTCTGTAAATAACATTTTCACAATCTTTTATACCCGAGACGGAAACCAGTAACAAATTAGTGGCACAGCCAACAAACTATGGTAGCTTCCAAAACAATTGCTGTTTCTCTGAACTACATGGTCTAGTACTGGTCTGTTCTACTAACATCCACACAACATGAGAGGAAATACTGAACAGAGATTCTGAGGTCCAGAGACCTACTTTAATCCACACCAAGATCTCAGGTGTTCTGAAATACATCACCTGCCCTGAGGACACTTTGTGCACCAAACATCAGGCTCAAGTTCAGTGCTTTGGTTACGTGATTTGACGGACAGTAAGACAGCTATATTAAATCTTTCATGAAAATTTTTCTCCCCTGAGGAGACTTCTGGGCTTTTATATGTACATAAAATCATTTTTTGCAAACAAATCTGCTGGAAAGATCTGAGGTGAACAAAACAAACCATTTATCTCAACTGAGTAAGACTCCTCTAGTCTATATTCACATTAGCAATGGTTGGTCTCTTCTTAAATCAGTGTCTAGGATAAAACCCAATCCTTCCTGCACAACTACCAAAATACATGAAGATTTTGAAAAGTCAGAGTGCAGTAACAGTGAAAGCTTTAATCCAAATTTACACTGAAACTAAAAATGAGCTACTGTAAATTGCTTCTTTTGTTAGTAGATATTTAGGCAGAGATTTCTGGTTAATGCTTTCTAGGTATGTTCAGATTTACTTTTGTTTTTAAATAGTAAATCATGAAAAGTACAGTAAGTATATATAGTGGAATGCTGCTGTAATTCATGAATCAATTAAAAAGATGTAACGAAGATTCCTTTGTAATTTGTAATGAAAAAAATGCCAATGTTATAAAATGAACTGATTTTTCTCCTTATCACCAAATCCCACAGAAAGGTTGTCTCCTTGAGAAAAGTATACATTTTATCAGATGCACATTTCATTGAGTGAAGTATTGTAAATTTTTCTTCTGTTTGTAGTATAAAAAGCATGCATTTTCCCACTTTAAACAAAAAATTATGCCAAAGATTTAACACAAACTATACAGAGAATCAGGACTCATGGCATTTTTAACAGCAGTATTGTTATACTTTAGAGAGAAACTATTATCTTATAAAATTAGGCAGTCCACTGCAGAAGTTTCATCCAAGTCCTTAAAACAACAAGTGATTCCATTTGTGTTATAGAACTTTACTTCCACATAATTGAACATGGTCTTACTCTTCGATAACATAAAAATAAAGTAAATTTTGTTGTCAACAGTAATATTAAGGAGACAGATACAAGACTCTTTTATGGAAATGACAAACATATTAGGCAAGTGACAGAAAACAAGCAAAACAATACAATATGATTTAATTTGACTGAGAGTGTCAACTGAAAAGGAACGTTTTCTTTTATATGCATCCAACTAAAACAAATAACCCAATTAGCTCAGAGTCAAAAGGCTGTTCAAAAATGCACTCTGCAAAGCATCTGGTACGAATGCCAGAATGTTCAAATTTCAATGGGCCTGCAGAGGGAGTGTTCCTCATGGCGTAGGACTCATATTAAAAACTTGGACTGCAATAGGGTCTTGTCACTTTATTTAGCAATTGTTGGAAGTTGCTGTATTGATGGTCTATAGATAGGACTCCACCTGGAATGAATATATTTAACTACAGGCTGAAAGCAAACAGAGATTTAGCTGGTCTTGGTTCTCAAACTGATGTGTAAGCTTGAACATTTTCCTTAAAATCTGTATCTCAAGCTGAAAATCAGACGAGAAGTCACTGCAATTTAATAACAATAATATACACTCATAAAAAGATCTATTTTTCATGCAACTAGGGAAGCAAAAAACGACCTGCAGCAGCCCAAATTCTCAAAGGTTCGTTACGTGAAGTACAATAAAACTGCTGCATCTTGAAAAAAAAGACATATAGAAGTTTCTTTTTCTTACTTACAGAATCTCCTGTCTTGGCTGACACAAAATGGCTACTGAAATTGTTTTCCTGACAAAATCGCTGGTGCTTGTCAGATTTCACTGTGCGCATATGCTCCAAGTCAACTAAAAATAAGTTGAAGAAAGGAAAAATTATTACACTGGAGCCCATTTAGTTACCTGTCTTAGAAATAATTCATTGGAAACACAAGAAATGTAGTATTTTCCTTTACAGGTGTATGCAAATGCAAGTTTCTTTCTATCATTTGCCAAAATAAAGGTAAGGAATTATATCAGATTAATTTTATTTGCAAAACTGAAATGAAAACACAATTAAAAGTGTATGGACAAAAGCAACAAATTTGTATCTCAAAAAAAGGACAAATTTTTTTCTGGATAAAAAAAGGACAAATTTGTTTCTGGATACACTAAAACAATTTGTAGTAACTTTACTGCTAACGACACACAAAAACGAGACAGAACTAAATATTGCATATTCCGTTTGCAAGCACGATACATAATAGGGATTCCAGTGTAACCTAAAGACTTTTACAAAATAAAGTTCACTGAACACATCTGAATCGACATATTTTTCCTAAGTAAAAATGTAAATGAGTTATAAAGAATTTTACGGCAGAATACAGCAAAGCAAAAGCATTCACTATAATAAAAAAATTAACTGAGTAAAACCAGTGATGCTTAGCTACTTATATATCAAGCTTTCAATTCCATAAAGTTATGGTTCAGAAAATTATAAAAAGTGAAATGCACATTTTGAGACACACACATATTTCCATTTTTGTCATTTTACAACCACTGAAAGCAGAGAAAAGCTTTCAAACGGTATTTTATGTTGAAAAGCACTGGTTGCTTCCAAAACCTTATGGAACTCAAGTCTTGCACAGGTTTTATTGTGTACATTCCAGTTTCTCCAAATCTGATCCTAGGGTAATTGGAAACTATATTGAACAGTTTCTCTTTTTTTATTGCATTACGGTTTCTATAAGGCTGTTGACTCAATGCAGTCAAATTATAAGGCAAATATATTCAGAAGGATTTAAGGACAACCAGGCTCTTTGAGTCAATCAGGAAAAAAAAACTTAAACTGATTTCCTGAGGAAGGGACCCAACTGACTTGTAAAAACTTGTAAATTTGCAAATCTAGTAAGCCTGTATAATAGTGTCATTTGATTATCAGCTGAAAAAATGCTCTCCTACTGTATAAAAGGCTTTATTTTTAAATGATATTGGAGGTCTTTAATTTGTTGGCTCTGGAGATTTTCTCTTGGAGATTTTTAGTCTAACAGGGGATTCCTACACCCTATTTATACTGCTTACCTTGGTTAACATGGAGTTTTTGCCACATATTACTGTTCCTTGCACATCAGTAAGGCCTTGTTCATAAGAACAGGCCTAAAATCATCCAGTTACCACAGGCATTAATTTGTAAAGGACTAAAATACTAAGCTATTAACACTAATGTTTGTAGTATGGTTTCTCCACAATACTAAATGTTGAGCATATAATATAGTTTCATTTATAAAAAAGGGAAGAACAAATACATTTACTATAATAAAACCCAAAGTCAGTAACAATTTTGTTAAAAACTCGTGCAGTCACTTAACTTTTTCCTCTGAAAAATAACTACCATGAGAGAGACTCTTTAGAAATCCTTTTAAGAATAAAATATAGTATACCACCTAAAACATTTCATTGTTAACTATTATTTTTATGCTTCACATATTAGCTTCAAGTGCAGCTTCGAAAACACAACAGTGAGATTACTCTTTTGGGAAAAATAAATATATATTTTCTTTATTTTTATTTCATGAGCTTTTAAAGGAACTTTGACCCCACCTCCAGATTTCACTCATTGGATTTCTTTGACTATACTTGAACTCCAAACACCTACACACAATTATGATAAAAACAAATAGATAGATAGATACATAAATAGATGGATAGATAGATAGCATTTACACTATATTTCTCTAACATACCATGGCATGCTTACATAAGTCCACAAAGGCAAGCTCACAATTTACAATCTCTCTCAACCTCTCCTTCATGGGAAGGAAAGAATAGGGAGTGGACAAACAAAATAGCAGGCTAAAAGGTTGACAAATTTTAAGGAAGAAAATGCCACTATCATATTGGAAATTATATCCTCAAATGCCCCATCTTCTATGAAGAAACATCAAGAATACTATATGGTCAGGGGAGCACATCCTTTACTACAGCAGAGAAATAAAAGCACACAAGATTGTAGAAACTAACAAACTGAAAGTGAAAAATCAAGGTGAAATTATGTTTCTGAATTTTGCATACTTCTCAGTCCTTCTCCCCACTTACAAATATTGCACCTTATGCTTCCTGATTTCAGGCAGTCTGCTGTGAACTGTACGGTCACTGTTATGCCAGGTGACTGCCAGGCAAGTGTCCATTGCACAGTCCCAGCCCACAGTAATTCAAGGTAATTCATGTTACATCAGCTCTTGGTGAAAAAGGGCAGGGTTAGTACAAGAAAGAGTTTCAACCATTAATAAATATTTAACTATACAAAATTGCAGTTTGCAGTCAATGAAGGACAACGATCCTAACTCCAATTCCTTTGCACTGCCCACAGGCCAAGGTCACAAACAGAGTTACTGAAGATCAGCTAAAAGACGTGAATAGTTACCCTCCAGTCTTTTTTCTGAGTATCTGACATTGGTCAGCTTGACAGGCAGAATTCTTAGCACACCAGGAGATAAGTCTAGTCCAGCTTCTATGTAGACATCACAGCAAAAAGACTTTAAGGAGAGCTTTGGAGGAGAAACATTATTTTCTAAAAAAGAGGTTTATAAGGAATGCAGGGATTTTATAGAAAGAAAACTAACAGCTGGCCAATGTGGACTCATATGATGAGCCAATTAACAGCAAGAATAGGTATCTTGAGATGAAGGATGATATGAGGATACACTTAAACCATGAAAAGTTTAAAGGCAAGGACAACTAAATTTTGGACAGAAAGAAAGCGAGTAAGATACATAAATACAGTCTGATTTTACAAACCAGGAAAATGATCCTGCAGAATATTCTAAATGACTAGATAACATATCATTGGCCAAGAAAAAGGAATTACTGAAATTAAGATAGAAAATGAGAACATTTTAACTGTGGTAATGGCTATGATAGGCCATATCTAACAAAGGTCTCAAAGAAAGCATCTGCAAGATTTGGCCACACATCAAACTCAAACATTTAGAGAAAGGCCCAAAGGGAAGTTTACGTGCCAGATGGTACAGTCATCCTCCTCATCTGAAGGGAATGAGAAAGAAGACAACAGCAAGGCAAAATTAATAGCTTCATTTTTACCAAGTAGAATATAAACTGATAGCTAGAGATTCACAATGGGATGTTTAAAGGAGACACAAGGACACAAGTTTGAAAAGCGAAAAGAGATTTAACTATTTGCAAATAGTGAATCTGTACAGCACACAAATGTTACAAACCAGTAGTTTGGGTCAAGTGATTGAATACAAGCTCTGCTAACTACATTAATAAATTATGTTTCCTGATCATGAAAAGCTAAAGCAAGCCCAGGGTGTGTAAAGTTTGGAGAATGCAGTGAGGGTATTTCTTTGACCTATCATTTCAAAACTTCTAAACTTCTTGAAAATGAGACAAATAGGCAGAAAGGGTAGTTAAAAGCATAAATTATTAAAGCATTAGTTAAAATGTCAAAGGATTACATTCCTAATTCCTTGGCTAGAAGGAATATTATATTATTATACTTATTATATACTTATATTTGCATTAAATGGAATACTTAAACTCAAATCAGGAGAAGCAGAGGGACATCATGAGCAATGGGAAAAAAAAGAGGGAGAGATAGGCCATAGTATTGTTTCCCTAACTGGCTGATGAGGACAGTAAAAAGGGGCTCATCAGCCCCAAAAGTACTTTTGAAGTCCCTTTCTAAGAAAAGCCATCAACAATACTGGCTGTTGCAGTTTTGCTCATTTTTATGCCTGAAATGCACACTAAAAACCTCAAGTAACAACTGTAAAAAAATCCCCAGGGTTTCCAGATATTCTCCAAAAATTATGTCCATTGCCTTACTTAACCTCTCCTGCAGTCCGTCAAGAGCCCATCTTCTTGATTCTCTAAAATAAAGACTAAACATTCACCTTTAAGCTTGTCTAGTATGAAGAGTCATTTCAATTAAAGCTAGCAAGATAAATTGTTGTTACATAACTAACAGATCTATACACATCTGCAAGTATAGGTCTCCCATAAAGACACTGGCTCAATAAAAATAGGTTAGAAAATTCAGGAATTCAGACACAACTTTCACCAAGCCAAAAAGATCCAAGTCAAAATCTCCCCTCCAAGAATAAACCAGCACAGATCAGTGTTTGCTGTAGCAAAACTAGGTAAGGCTTACTAAAATGCTTGCTCCTCATGAATTCCGGAGAGTTCAATTTTGATTTATAGGTGAGATTAAACAGAGACCTAGTGAGGTGAAAAAACAGACTGAGAAGTATGGAACTCCCACAGAAATCCCAAGGATACTCCCTTTAAGGCATTCCTGAAGATGTCCTGAAGATTCCTGTGAAGAAAACCAACTCTATCCCAGCCAAAACCAGCACAGCAGAAAAAAAACAGGTAAGAACAACACTGCAGAATTTAGGTAAGGAAAGAGATGCAAACACCATCACGGCCACCTTTGTGGAGAGCAAGTGGCATTTCAAAGAAGATAAGGACAAAATAGTCATTTTAAGTTAGAACCAGAGAGACTTCATTAGGTTACATCTTCAGGTGATTTATACAAACATTTTCACTACCTTCAAATTGCTACTATACATCACTTATTTGCAGTGAAAAGCTGGTAAGACAATGCTAAATCAAAATGGGAAAGGAAACTGTATTTAAATGACTGCAAGGCTAGCTACCTATCCAATGATTAATAAATTCTGAGCAAACATTTGAGACAGCATAAATTGTTCTTCAAAGTCAAAACTCCATATGAATTTACTTGAGAAATTAAGAGTAAGTCCCTGAAATTTCAGTTTATTGGGCAGTAGCAAGGGAACAGAAAAATCTTAGAAAGTGCTAGATAAAACACAAATGGGTGCTTTACAATCTATCCACACCCAGCCATTCAACCGCAATTCAGTCTTGATTGAATAGTTCTGCTGCTTTTGACTTAGGACTGTGAAACCACTAATGGTAAATAAATTGATGTCAAATTTGTTTCTCTTACACTATTTAGATATATGAGCAATTCCATGAGATAAAAAATGGCCTGCAATGAGCCACATAGCACCACTGTGCAGGAACAACAATTTCCATTCCACTCCACCATATCTATGTGGAAAACCAGTGGTCAGGCAGCTTAAATATTACTTTAACTCACCTGCTTCGCTACATTACCTAGAACAAATATAATTAGCTCACCAGAGTTTGCTTTGAGGAATAAAGTATGATATCAAATCCCAGAACTGCACTGTCTTAAAATTAAGGCAATAATAAAATACACGTAGCAATTTACCAGAGTAATATAACAAAGTAATACAACAAACACAAAGCCAGTAAGCATTTTAAAATATGCATCTTCATTGAGAAGAATGATCAATGTTCTGGGTTTATATTCTTTCAAAATTATACAAGCAAATAACTGCACAGACTCTAAAAAGACAACAGAACATAATTTTTGCAGAATGTAAAGGCTGCTACTCATTCTGTTTATCTCCCTTTCCTACAGGACTGCCAGTCTCTTATAACATCACTGGAGAAGAACTCCATGTAAAACTACAGGGGTTTTTTAAGTAAGAAAACATCCATTTTGCAAGAATCTTCCTTTCAGGTAATTCTGAAAGAAACACGAATAGATAACTTATACAGGTACTTCCAAACACCTGAGAAAATAGTGACAGTACTTGCTGAGAATGGCATGAACAGCTGACTGCCACACATAATGCACGTGAAGTAAGTCTGACTGTTTAAATTTGTTGGCATTTCTCCTGGATTGTGAGATGATTATACTTGCAAACTGTAAGCCCTTTTGAATGATTATACCAGTGATAACTAACCTATCCACTTTCTAAACTATATGTATGAAAAGAAACATGAATGAGACAGTTCAGAGAGTTTCAGTTAAAGGATGTCTCTCCACCCAAATCTGACCATCTTTCACTTCCAGACCTTGAACTGTAATAACTGCAAGGGATTCTGTTGCAAAGGGGCAGTTCTGTTTAACTTTTTTTTTTTTTTATTGACAACAGTATTTTCCATTAAAACTGGTATTAGTACATAAATGAAGTTACAACTCTCTAGTTTGTTAGTTATCTTATGTATTATAACTATTTCATATTTCAATATAATTAAGGGTAGTTTCAAAGTTATGAGTAAACATCTTTATTAATCTATGGTACCACACAAAAATATATTCTTTTATAGTATGCTGTGAAAAATGAAATATAAATCTTTCTGCAAAGTATTTGCAGCTGTGCACACAAGGTATACAATTACATAATGTTTAAATAATGAGCTATCACAATTAGCCCACACAGACATGACAAGTAAAATGCTCTAATAATTTATTAATTTGATTTACATGTGCTTAAAATTATGTACACATTTTCTCTTCTGAACATACTCCAGGGTCATAAAAAAGGAGGCTGTATATGTATATGACAATGCCTTTTTCATCCTATTTTTTGGTATAATTTCAGACTGATTTCTGTAAGAAAAAACCTGAGTTGAGCAACTGAACACCTAACAGACTGAAGACAACAACAGTGTTATACAGCATTAGTACATGCTGCTTAACAAGTGCAGTCAGTTTAATTCCAGAGTGTGAAGGTTCTGCTTCTCCCATGCATAATCAAAAGGGCATGAAAAAGGGAATAAAAAGGGATTTCTCCAAGAGGTGACAAATATCCACTATTCTAAAGAATAAACCAGAAATCAAGCTGAACACTGAGAGCAGCATTCTAGGCAACAGGATTTACTTCCCAGATCATCAGAGCTCTGTGCTGTAGCATGTCAGCAGAGAATAGCTTAGCAGGTCCCACTGCTCTGGCCAGAAGGAACCTCTCTCAGGCCTCCTCTACCATAAGCAATATTACCCAGTCTTAATCCTAATTCTACCATCAATCCAAACAAAAAAGGAAAAAAAGGGCAAGAAAAAAAAACCTCTCTAGTTTTTTATTGCATAACTTACCAGTAACCTACTGCTTTCCAACTAAAAGATGGAACTATTTCATTATGTCTTAGTATTTAAAGAATATTTCAATAGGTTACTTAGAACTTAAAGCCAGTGCACTTTCATTTCCTATTTAGACTCAGAGGTTCTTTCTGTGTAAATTAAAAAAATAATCTAATGTCTGATGGTATTAATAATTATTATTATCCAATTTAATAACATAAGAGTAACCAGATTTATACAGAAATAACAATAAATTAATCTGCCAATAAATTGTACCGGGTCTGCAGCACTATCAGACTTTGTGTATTAGCTAGCATTTTGAAAATCTATTTTGATCTGGTACTTTTAAATTACTACAGCACACGTTCTCAAATATTCAATCCCAAATGTCAGAGGGCAAATTGCAGCTTTTCGTAGTTAATTTTTTGTTAATAGTTTCAATCTTTTTCTCACACTAAAATTGTATGACTGCCAAGAAAAGAAAACTCTTCCATGGAAGTCCTGAAAACTATGCCACTACTCTGATTTAAGGAAGCTCAAAATGAAATATAAATATAGTTTCCGTACAGATTTTCTCAGTAATTTTTTTCGGTTATCAAGAAAACATCTAGAGTGTTGATCTGGTTATACTCATGTCAGACAAACTACATGTCACATTAACTACCTCCAGGAAGTTATTCCAAACACAAAATAAACTGTTTATGCCGCTTCTCAGATAGATAGCATGACAGAGTGTTATTAATTGAAGACAGATGAAATACATTAATTTGATTGCAAGCATGTGTTTACTTTCTCACTGTCATGTACACTCTACTGCTGATGCTTCCCTATGAGGACACAGTAACAAATCAAATCTTGTATTAGAAGACTTGCTAAGGCAGAATAATAGCTGGTGCTGCACTTTAATACTTAAAAAACTATACTTAACATTTCCAGCTACAACAGGAAATTACTGGTTTCAGAAAGCAAAAAAAAAAAGGTAGCTTTAAAAACTTATGTCATTTACACAAAACATTGTAACACTTCTGCCCCCCCAAAAAATTGGAATTATCAGCAAATATGCTCCTCAATTACTAAAGAAAAATACAGCTTTCTAAATGTCAAATCTATGATCTGAGCTCCTTCCAAAAGGCAAATTCCTACAGATACAAGACATGAAAATGTATGCCTAATATGGGAAAGGTGAACAATTCCTAGGACTCCAGTTAAAAATAAAAAGACATCTTGCCTGTGAATGAGGTTTGCCTGGTTTTATGCACATCTCTCTTACAGGCCTTCACTTATTTTTACGAAGGTATGTGGAAATCTCTGTGTTCTCAAGAAATGACATACAAAGACACAAAATCTGCCACGAGCTTCTTGGAATAAGGATATTTCACACAAAATCACATTGATGATGCCAACAGTTTGCTCCAGCACAGGAAACAAAGAATGACAAGTTCTACAATTTGCATGGTGTCTGATTTATGAAAGTGGCTGTTATATTAAGTTTTTTACTTTATATTTTTATTTATAAAAATATCCCATATTAAACGAGACTTTCAAGTACTGTTAAACAATAAACAATTCAACACTTCTGCTGAAGCTATAAAACACAGTGGTTCCTGTACATCTCAGGTTAATGAAGTTAACACTTCCAAGATCCTAAAATAGGTTTCAGCAGAAACCAAGAAAAGCAGCCAGAAGCAGATGCCTCCATCTTAGCATACCAAGTGCAGCTAACTGAAGAGGACACAATGTGACAGGATTCTTGCCCAATAACAGGCATGTTTAATGTCTGGTAGATGGCAGGTCATTTTTAAGATGATGTTAACCTTTGCAAATACAAACAGCAGGCATCTTTTCATAGGAGAGTAAATTTTCTTATGAAGAAAAAAACAATACACCCAAGTTTCTTTTCAAAACTAGGATGACAGATAGCTGGCTTACACAGCTTGAAAAGACAGTTAAAGAGAAAATAAGAATAATTTTTTCTAAGCTAGACATTTCTCATTTTTATTTCTTAATAAATTCTTGGCAGAAATTCTTGCAACCATTTCTCATTTGACTGAACAGACTACAACTACACTGACAACTAGAATCTGATCCTTTCTGCTAGCTACCTATTCCCCTTATCCCTAACCCTAATGCTGACATTTTCGGAAACAAGTATTCAGAAAAGATTATATTTTTAAACTAATACAAAATTGAGCCACCTTGAATATTATTTTAGGATTAAACATAATTGGAGCAACTATACTTTTTTTTTCTTTTTAAAAGGATATCATAAGGCCACAGAGAGCAACAGAGCTGGATTAAAGGCATGTGTTGACTCTCTCCTCCCCACCTTGCAACTCAAATAACTAAGCAGGCTGAAGATCTATCCAGGCAGAGACAGTGGCATAGCAAACATATGGCCAAGTTAACTCAGAGTGCATTAATCTGGGCACAAGGAGTTCAGACATGGCACACAGACCTCTGTGCAGATGATATTACCATATATCTCTGTTTACTGTCTGCAGTGTACAGACCTAAACAAATATGCCCTCAGGGTAAATTTAACAAATCAAGTGGGGTTGTGAATGAAAGAACATGAAACACTTTTGTGCATTCTGGTACAGAGAATTAATAGCCTGGCTTCAGCAAATTAATGTCACTCTCTCAAAAGCATCATCTCACAGAACTTCAATGTTCTCTAATTTCACACCTTTGGTTAATTAGTTTTTACTTTCCACAGAGAAACATAACCTAAGATTACAAGCTCCTCCTGGAAAAGAAGACAGTTTGTTCACTGCTGCTTTTTATCCAGTCTATATTCTTACACGGCCTCAAGTGCCAGTTTATAAGCCCTTTGCAATTAGTAATAGATCATTTTCTGCCTTATTCACTGCCCAATAAATTAGGCAAATATCATTCTTATTTTTACAAACAGAAAATGAAACATGTATGAAAAGATAATTTTAAAGCCTTGCTAAGATCACAAGGACATTCACTGAACCATCAGCTTATTGCTTCATAATTTACTGCAATGACTGCAATGCATTTTTTAAAATGTTCATATGAACTACTATGGACAAATTAATTTCTATGAGCCTAACTTCAAAAAACACATTTCTCTTTACATTAGACATTGCTGGTTTTGACAGTAGTTCCCAAACCTCCCTATAATGAACTTCAGTGACTGCCCTAGCACTCTGAAACAATACAGAAAAACGAGACTCTTCTTTGATTCAACATGAAACTATTTTTATCGGGATTACTGAAACTTTAAAAAAAATGCTTAAATTGATTTAGCTCAGCTACTAGTAACAAATTGCTGGATCCAACAGTTTTTCTCACAAAATAAATTCCCTCCTTATAATATTAAATGTGTGTTTTAGGATAGAGGTTAAAAAAGTGTAAAAAACAAGATTCTTAATTTCCCACTAATCCAACTATAGATATCCCTTGTTTTGATTGAATTTAACAATTTCCTAAGCTCTATAGAGTGTAAAAAAGTTATAACAGTGTTGCAATCACTGAAATTCAAAGTTAAGTGAATGTTTTTTAAAAGGTTCTTTAGTACATTAGTGAAGACATAAAGTTGCAATGTACTAAATATTCAGAAGATGGTGCTAGTCCAATATATCCACAAGCCATGGGTGGATCAGCTTTTCTTCATCTGTTTCAAATATTTTCTCCAATTTTTATGTAGCTACTATATCATCACTGAATTTATCAATACCAGGAAAAGGTGCAGTCATCTTCATTAATATTAAGAACATTACTAAATGATATATAATTCTAAAATTCACAAAGATTTAGTGGATTAACGGGCATAAAATATAAAGTTCACTGTAATTTCATAAACTCGAGGTCTTGGGATCTCAATAAAACTCACGCAACATATCTTACATCTTGCCTTCAGTTACTCACATCTGTCTCCTTTTGCAGTCAAAAGACAGAGTTTCTGGTCCCAGTTTCAAGACCTATCAATGCCAGCACCAAAGCTTGGAAAATCTCACCTGTTCCACTCCTGGCTCTTCATTCCTGTCTTCATGCCACAGAGCACTATTCTCCCATCACCTACTTAGGAGGCCATGCAACTCCTAAAAGCTTATGAAGCTCAATGAGCTGATCCATGTTAAAAATAGCCATTTCTTTTTGCACTGTCCTGTTTAACCCAGATGAAGTCACAGATCCGATTTCCCGTGGAGCAGCGGTGCCGACTTCAAGCTGCAAACTGGCTTCAGGGCAAAACCTACCAATTGTGGAACTGCAGCCTCCATGAGCTTTGGAAGGGCTGAATTCCTAGTCAGCATTGAAAAGGGCTGGCAAGTTAACAAAATCAGTCTCATTAATGCATATGAGAAACTATTTTTTTCATATTATTAAAGGCAGATATCTACTTATTAAGATATTAGATGCAGTCTGTAGCTGTAGACAGAAATCAAACAAACTCTGCCTATCTTCCCCCCACCAATTCCCTTCCAAATCTTGAACACATTTGCAGTTCTGCCTATAATTCAAACATTCTACAGTCCTTTCCAGACTAGGTACAAGTTGTACAAGTAATTTCTTCCAAAAATAGTAAATCCAGACATACTTAAACATGAAGCAAAAAGCCTTATCCTTACCTAGCAGTTCCTAAAACAGTGTTTTCCAAATAATGCATAGGAACATATCTCGAAGTAATATATTTCATGAAGCCATGGAAATGAACTATTAAAACCAAATTTGGTCCTATAAAAAGCATTTACCTAATAAATAACAATTCCTCAGAGGACCCATGCCAGCTTTCTTGATGGCCACTGCTGCATCCATCTCTATAGGTATGCTTCTGTTGACTTCACGCCAAACAGCCACGTCAAAAAACTGGCTACCCTCTCAAGTGTGATGCTTTTATACAATACTCTGAATTACTTGCTTCTAACAAAGCCAACCCAGGTCAGCTCCAGGGCCCTTCCATGTCTGATTCCGTTGTGCTTCCAGCAGATATAATAATAAGTTGGAGACACTTAGTGCTTCTCCTACATATCACTCTGGGAACTCTCCCACAACAAAAATTATAAATTAACATGAAATAATTTACTGGGATATAAAAGCAAGCCTTAAATGTTCAAAAAGCAGGCCAAGTCCGTATTACTGTTATTACAATAAACCTCCAGCATTAAGCAATTTCAAACATCAGTTCTTCATCCAAACCTTTTTCAATGTAAAGGCAAGATTGGCACATATCTGAGTGAAATTACTCAGTTACTAGGCAAATTATTGTTGCTTAACCAGTCCATCTGTATCAAATCCTATTTAACAGAAGCCCAATTTTCTTCCATTTGGAATCTTTTGGAACTAATTATTAGCAAGCCAAACTGATTTCAACTGGCAGTTAAAAAATTAATAGTACAACTGAACATTATATTAAATTACTTTTTATTTGAAAAAGTAAGACTGCTTAACGTAGAAATATAACACACTTCAATTAACTATAAAAGGAGAAATTAAACCAAATCATATTCAGAACAATGATAGTACATTTATCAGCTAATTCTTAAACTGAGCCACAGCATCAAGGACTACAAGGAACTGAATTCAAACTGTTTATATTTCAACATGATGATTTCAGAGCAAACAGGAGAAGTGGAACTGTAAAAACCTTTTTCATATTTGACAACTCACATATTTAATTATCACTAATTAGTCATCCAGGGGAAAAAAAAACCCCACACCTGAATTTTAATCAATATATCAGTCAGTTCATCACTCTCTTGAAGAACTGTTCTTGCCTCCAAGCAGAATGAGCATATAGCTCACTTCTCTCTGACAAATTTCTATCATGATGTGAACATGTGGTCCAAACTTCACTAGCTTAATAGAAGTCTATTATTGACTCAAATATTGAGGAAAAATTACAAAAGCTTTTTCTGAAACAAATTAAAAACATCAAATAGTGGACACACTAAGACAGAATATACTAATATTTCAACTTTACAGTATTAACCAGTCTCAGATGAAAAAAAAGGAACCAAGTCATGAGGTTAGCTACAAGGGATTGAACAAAAATCATAAGCAACCTTGTCTGAGACTCAAAAAGCAACATAATGCATAAAGGAACTAAAGGAAAAAGAAGAGTACAATTTGTTACAAATCAGGGCCCGTACTCTTCTCAGAGCTAATCTGTCCATCCGGGTGTGCAGAGAAAGCCAATTGCCTCTTCTTGACTCTCTCACACACACAAACAGAAAAAAAATAAATGAACCAAATCAACCTCACACCAAAAAGACTTTCAACAAGAAAGTAGGCAGTTCAGTGGAAGAGGCAGGCCTGAAACTAGGGTTAGAAAAGTGATCGTTTCTTTAGCACCTTAAGCTACCATAACTGCAAATCAAATGGATGGTCCTGGCTTTCCCTGTGCTGCCAGCTGAGCACTTCCAAACCTTCTCATGTGACAGTACCACTATAGAACAAAAGGAACCCACAGGTTTATTTAAACAAGAACTCCTCCTTGTTCTGTTCACCTGAGGCCAGATCAGTGAACTGAACCAACTCTCTGTGCAGGGCTACCATGACTGCAGATGACAAAAGCAAAATTGGGTTAAGTCAATCATGAAATCACCTCCTCAGACTAGGCTGTGTTGGGGGGAATACCTCACTGAGAACAGCTGAATTTGGACACACATATGCATTCTCATAAATTTTTTGTCAGGATTCACTCTAATTTGAAAATAGTAAGTTATGGTTCAGCTGGGACTCCTTTCTGTAAACTTTATAACAATTTTTTCCTAAAACTTCCTAAAACCAAAGGTGATTTTAAGAGTTTCTGCTTCATCCCAGTTTTGCTGAAGTTAGAGAAATCATCCATATTTGACTTAAAGCAGAACTTAGATGCTGAAAGTGTATTTTCCCAGATTATTTGGTCAGTCATGACCTCGAACAGTTAAACAAACCCACTCTACTTTTTATAGTTCAGAGTCCTCAAGGATCTGCAGCACTTTCTTTGCTAGGTTTGAAAAAGAAAGGAAGAATATATGTCAAGAAGTTAACAAGTCCCTTGTAAATAGCCCCAAGATATTATCTACTAAAAATTGAGCATGGCCATCACGATGACCTGCTTTCTTTGTGACTTAGGACACTCCTCCTCTTCCAATATACATTAAGAGGGCATGGAGTTTCCACAGGCACGATTTCCATGGGTAAAATTTTATGAATTAGGATAGTAAAGAGACTTCAGTTTATGTTCAAACATTTGTTAAGGCCATCATTGAGCACTCTTCTACAAATTTATGTCAACATAACTCCATTTAAAACATATTTCTAAAATTATATTAAGCAACATGTTAGATTTTTAGAACTTTTCATCAACACAAATTTATTTAACACAGACTAGGCAAGAAGTGGGGTTTTCAGGAGTGAGATTCACACAGCTGAATTTGTAAAGAGTAGATACTGTAAAGAAAGCCCTTGAGGGCCTAAAATTAATCACCAGGGATTACTCAAATACTCAGTACTTTCACTATGTCCCACAGACTTCTTTACCCAAAGACTGTTGTATTGAAAAATACATGAGACTGTGGAGCAACCACCAGAATTTAGCTCAAATTCTCTCACCTGCACTGTTCAAACCAATCAGCTACAAAGTAATAAACATCAAGACAGCTACACAACTCTAAGGCTCTGAGGTCAAAACTGCAAAAGGGGAGAGGGGGAAGGTGTTTTGTTCACTGTTCTAGAGGGTTTTTTGGAGGTTGGAGTGGGGGAGAATGAATTGTAACAGCTTGAGATCAGGAATTTGTTTTGTTTTGTTTTTTAAATCTGGTACACAAAGGCCTGGTATAAACCAGGCCAGCAACCTGCCTTAAGGAGCTTTCGTTCAACAGCAGGTATTGAGGCAGGAAAATAAGAAACAGTACAACTACAGTGATCATTCCTTGATACACACCCCACTTTCAGGCAGCCCATGTTCCTCAGCCTGACACTACATCTCCAGGTTCTCAGGAATACATCTGAAATGTTTCATTGCCACTGGATGACCAGCCCTTCACAAGTCTCTGTGGTTCCCTTCTGAACCCACATGTGCTTTTGGCTTCCACAATGAATAGGACTTCCACAAATACACAATGTGAAACAGTAATTTCATCGGTTTATTTTAAGGTAGCTACTTAATAAAAAGGCATGAGATTTCCTTGGGTTTGTACTGAAAAGATGCTATATAATTGTTCTCTACTCTCTTCTCATGGTTTTATACACGTTTGTCTTTTTCCTGCTGCTAAGGAACTCAATCTATTTTGTCCCTCATATAAAAGCTTTTTCATTTCTCTGTCATTATTGCTCTCCTATATACATTGTCCATATACATATACATCACCTAAACTTTTTTCAATTCTTGAGGATAATTCTGTGATTCCTACCTAAAATTTTAATCCCAGTCTTATGAGAGCTTTACAGTTTGGCATCAGGGATACACGCTGTGTCAGAATGAAACTATTCACTTGGCATTTTGTTTTTCCTACTTGTTTCTTCATTTCAGAAATGCTAGTTGGGAAATTTTTAGGGAATTCTAACTGAACAACACAAAAATTAGAAACTGGAAGAGATAAACTTTTTGGGTTCTTGTTTGCTAAGCACATTTGTTATGAAGCCATAACGTACTTACACATATAAGCAGAAAACAATGACAAAATAAAATAATTTACATTGCAACCCAGCTCATCTTCACCAGTTGCCCATGCAAAGAAAACACGGACATATTGCAAAGACAGATGTGTCAAATGGAAACCATACCAAACTTTCAAATCTAAAACATTTGGCTGCACACCACAGGCTGTTGGGGGGCAAAATGATACTGAAAGTATCCACAAGTGTAGAAACCCCAACACAGCGGCTGGAAGTGTAACAAAGCAACAAATACCAAGACCAAGACAGTGACAGCACCGCTTATGAGATGCTGTAATCTGCTGAGATTAAAACTAAACAGACACCTCAACAAACTCAATTAAGAAAAAAATGCAGCTTTGAAGAAACTTCAAAAGCATCTATGATTATTAGTTAACATTCTGCTGCCACACAAAACAGTCAAAGACTACAGCCATATATCTGCCAGGCTTCCAAACTGCATGAAGACAATTCCACATGCAAATGCATGCTCTGAAGGAGCATCAGTACACACTGACACACTAAGCTTGAGCTAAGTGAACTCAGTGTCCCCCTACCACAAGTACCTGGTGGGACAGGTCACACCTGCTCAGACTGGCACCATACATCTGGGAAGGCCTTGCAGTGACAACATCTCACTTATAAAACCAGAGCAACCAGGACAGGCTCAAAGGAAATTGCCCAAACTCCAGAGATCCATATACATGGTCAGTAGGTCACAGAGCATTTTATAGTCTAGCCCCACCACTCCCAGCATTGGTAAAGACAAAATGTTCTTCAAGGAATTACTTTTTTTTTCCCTGAAAGCTCCTTACAGAAGGTGGATTGAACAAGGAACACCCCAAATCTTTCCTCTTTCTTTTAAATACTCAACATGTGACAAATTCTCTGCCTGTTTCTGTCCAACAGATTAGTCCAATTTGGTCACCTGGATTAAAAAAAAGAAATCCTATGATTACCTCAAAATGCTTAAATCATGAGCAGGACTATAATGCCTGCAAAATATGGCACAAGGGAAGTATTATCCTTCTATGCTTAGTCTTGGAACTTGGGAATTTCAATGACCAAGATCCCTCATTAGAATCAAATGGGGACAGATGTACTTACAACATGGTGGGTGGGCACGGGTGGACATCAGCCCCTCCAACCCCTATAATGAGCAATTTCCTCAGATTCAAAGAAAAATTTCATAAAAAGTTAAAGAGAAATGGCAAGTTGCCTCCTATTACCACTGGTCTAACTGCTTGGGCTGCTGGTTCTATAAAACAGGGTTTTTTTCAAAGAAAATTATTGTTAAAACCATTTGGCTGAAAGTGAAGAGCTGTTGAAAAGTAGAGTCAAACTGGCAGCTTGCTCTTAAAATTCCCCCCACCACTTTTATAAGTATCGTTTTGCTTGTGGCTTTTAACAGCTGTTCACACACGCCTAAGCTAGATGTGAACTTTTATTTTCCCAAAACTAAATGGGAAGCTTTAAACAGCATCTGATTTAATTTTTTTTTAATTAAAAGCGGAGGTTAAAAGGACCATGGAAATGGATGATGCAGCTGTGCTGATGCTAGGGAAAAGAATTCCAGAACAAGAAGTGAGGTAGAGTAAACACAAAGTAAGTTTCACAACACTAAGTGCACATCACATTAAGTAATTTTTTTTTTAGCTAATGGGAATTTAACTCCATGTTTCTTCAGAAATGTTTTTCAAAATTAAACTAAATTGTATTTTGCAAATATATTACAGTTTGGATATCTAGTACGCTTTTCCCTCAGAGCAATCCTAAAATTAATTCCAGAATGAAGTGGCTTCACAGGTTCCCATTATTCCCATATTCCTTTAGAAATTCAGAAAACACAGACACATAACTCAGAATTAACTCGTTAATGTTGCCATATATATTTACTGTTTGGTTCTCAAAAGAATTCAACTTCCCCTGCATTTAAACATCTTAGAATAATTAAATGTTTAGAGTTGGATTTGCAGTGGTACTGAGAGACTGAAAGATGCGAGCAGGTATTCATAGGAGCACTTTTTAAAAGTACCAAAGCAAATACTGGGCAACTAGGCAATGGTTTAACCACATTTGAAAGTTCCACCAGACAGCAGTCTACATTTTTAAGCACCAGCATACTCACAAAAATTCTTTCATCTTGGCCTAATTACTTAATGCATAGCACTATATAATAAATCCAAACAACCCATAGAAAGAATAAAATGCCATGGTTTGTTTCTACTTGTACGCATTAAGTACAAAAGCACACAATGACAATACAATAATTCTAGATATCAGATATTTAAATGGCCTTTTCTACTAGAATTCTTATGAAAAACATAAAAGTATTTCTAAGGCAGAAAATTCATAAGATTATGAAGGAGATGCCACATTAATTCATGTGGATTATGTACCCTGAAGACTGTAACAGCTCCAAAAGAAATCTTTTCCAGTGCACTAGTAGAGCTACTATTTAAACCAAAAGACTTCAGTAGTTCATACATCAAGCTTATTCAAAGAAGCTGCTAGAAATTGCATGACTAATATAGTACAAAAGTATGCAAAGCAAGCCACACTTCTCAAAATGTAATTATTAAAAAGAAACAAACAAACAAAACAACCTGGTGTCTGTACTGGGCTGATAAAGCGACACTCCCAGATCACCTATGGACAAAAAAGAAAACCAACAACATCAAGAGCATTCCCTTTGCACCAAGCACAAGAAACTAGGTGTAAAGAGAACAGAGGAGATGAAAAAGTGGAAGAAGAGAGACATGCAATCCATCCTGGACAGTGGAGCCTAACAGAGAGAGGCAGGTGGAAAAGAAAATTATAGTGATGCAATCATTTGTTTGCCTCCCTTGTCCACCCACATACAAGAGACTCAAGACCAAGAAATAAACTACTCAGAATAAATCTGAAAATCTGAGCTAATCAAAACCAGGAATCCAGAATATTCTAATCAGGTCCAATAAAACACTACAACCTGGATCCCTGCCTAGGGTTCCTCTGGGACATTCCTCGTCTTTAATGATAGGAAGCCTTGATTTCTGTTGGGTTAGTTCTTTGCTGAATCCAAAGTACAGTCAGACAAAAGAAATATAAGTCACAAGTAAAACGTTTTATGCAGGTGCATATAAATTACATTTGTGCATTTTAACACATCAAAGGTAACAAAAGTTCACTACAGGCAAACACACCAATACAGCAAATACAGTATTAATGTTTCTGAATCTTCTACAAAAAAACCCACCATGACTTAGGAACCAAGACTGGTATACTGTACAACACTTGTAGATAAAATGATTCATAGTGCACCAATTCACGTGTTTCATATTAGACAGAGCAGAAGGAAACTCAATTTCCGTAACTGCAAAGTGGTTAAAAGTCACATTTTGTTTAGATTCTAATAGTACTATCCTCAGCATTACAAATATATATATAAATCCATTGTGAAAGTATCACTCAACGAAAACACAAAAGGAAATATCAATGCTCAATATACATTTTGCAGAAATATACAGTTCCTTAGTATTTCACTACTGAGCTGGAAAAACACTGGCCAAGCAACTTCAGAAATCGATACACACTACAAATAGAACGGAGATGAACCCACACTATAAAATCCTCAAAAAAGGATAGCATAGTAACAGAAAATGCCTTGCTACTATAAGATATTTCTTTGTTGAAAGGATACCAAAAGTCCTTTCTTTTCCCTTGCTGTCAGTGAGTCTGAGCTTAAACGTATGAGAAGTTAGTTCCCAAAAGGAGCACAGATATTTTCCTGTCCTGAGAATTCTTAGCTGGAAGTGTTCCCCTCAGGTTAAACAATTATAAAAGCATGTGCTTCTGCAACCTAATAAATAAATCATAACACAGCAAAAGTAATCAAATTCAAATGGAAAGAAGCATAATCATTTTCATCAATAAAGCAACATAACTTGCTTAGGACAAGTAAAGTGCTTTTATTACATGTTTGCCCAATGTTCCCTTTGCACCTTGGTTTCCTAATCACTGACTGGGTTTAGAATATGACTTCAAACAAAACCTGATTTTGTTTCCTTACGGCAGTAGGACTTAGAATGTTAGTACAGTCTAACATGAGAGAAAAACTGATAGCATTTCAAAATGATGTGTTTTAGTTCAGTCTGAATTACTCGATACAAAGCAAGAGTTGGAGAACAAAATATTATGCCCTGTGCCATGCAGTTCATCATAAAACAAGGCTGAAATCTCCAAAAGAAATCTTGGTCACACTGATGTCAAAGGCAAAACAGTACTGCTGACAAAAGAACTAGAAACTCAGTTTTAAATTTATGATTTTTCAGTTCCCTCTCAAAGTAGGTCAAATCCTAAAGCTTATTCTCACATACTTATTTCAAATTTAAGATATGAGAAGAGTTAACAGTTGCTCTAGTGACTGCTAAAGACCAAAACAGTGGATCTGTAAGTATGCTTCAAGTTCACAGTAATCATGTACAAGATGGTTTTCTGTCCATTTTGCGCTCTAGTGTCCTGCTTCCATTCTTAGTTCATCGCCAAGCTCAAAAATATGAAGGAAACTTCAGTGTTCCTTCACTGCTTTTGAAGGCAGTGAGACCACTAGGAATAAGTGAGGACAGCTGTATACAGCGGGACTGTGATGTTGCTATAGTGCTCTTTCATGAATAGTAATTACTCTGCAAGTGTGTAAAGCAGACAGGCCCAGTTGCATAAGGCTCAATGCAGGTTTTATGAACTGCAGAAAAGCATGATTAGTATTGGGGGGAAAAACATGTTTCACACTTTTATTGTAAAGAACATGAGAATCTCACAGAAACTGCCAGAACAGATGTTCATAAATTGGGCCCTTAATCTGCAGCACTTTCCAGGTTTTAAGCTATATCCACTGGTCTGTAGAACGTATTCCTCTCTTTTTAATATAATTCTTCTGTTTAGTTTTTTTAATAAATAAGTTTATGACTTTAGTAGTGTTGCCAGCTGTTCCATTTTGATTTACTGTCAGAGTCTGCTTTAATATATAGTGGCTTTTGTGGCTTACCCATATAGATTACATTTTAAGCTTCAAGATATCACTATAAAGCAGCTGGAAAAAGTACTGGCTGTGCTCAGAAACCAGCATTACGGCCCTAGTGATCAACCACTGAAACATGCAACTACACCAGTAACCATTCTCTAATAAACTTTTGTATACACCATTCACAAAATAAAACTGCAAAACTTACTGTGTAAGAGGAGGTCATCTTAACACATGTAATTTAAAAAGCCAGGCCAAGAAAAATTGCTAAATTTTTAATTAGGCTGTATATTAGCCAGCAATAGAGATCTCTATAATGACTGTTCTTCATTCTTTCATTGCACTGGTTCCATTACTTCTACTGTTTAGCCTGAGACAACTTAAGAAATAAAAAGATTTTAGAACTGCTTTATAGAGTGCTTTCTAGAAATTTTCTTTAAAGCATTGTTTACTGAACATTACTGTGAAAGAACTGTCAGCACTCTATGTTCACAGAGAAACATTTTAATCTCATAGAATTACAATACAACCAGACTAGGCTTTTTTCCTTCTTTATCTGCAAGTAGAGGGTAATGTTATCAAAATAAATTACCACAACAGTATTCTTAGAATTGAACAATGAATCAAACTCAAAAACTCTGGATACTCTCTACAGCTGAACTAGTCCAGAATTATCAGTCAGAACTACTAGGCGTTTTTTATTACACTGAAAATTAATTTTTCTGACAAAAGGTATTTCTTTTTCCATGTAAAACTAAGTGTATAAAACAAAATTCCAACCAAGAGAACTAAACAGTTTTTTTCAGAAAGATCAGTATGGTGCCTCATGAGAGGGGTTTTTTGTTTGTCTAACACTGCTATTTTCTCCCAGGTTTCGATTTGCCAGTTGGACAATATCCATAATGCATTATTCTCATGAAGTCCTATCACACCTAGGGGGAAGGCAGACCTACATCATGGAAGACATAAAGGGAAAAATAAAATAAAAACAAAACCAGCCTTGCTACCCACAGCATCAGGAGCACAGCCTGTGGGAGAATGAATAATGAAGAAAAGCATCAGCACTGCACATCCCATGAGACACAGCAGTGGCATCTCCAAACCAAAATACTTTCAAGCTTTTCCATAATGCTTCTGAAGGGGAACTGGGAAGTAGACTCCAAAATGCCACCATTTTCTATGTCATGAGCAGAATATTTTTGAAACAGTTCAGCTTAACAGCCTGACCAACAACTTCTATACACTGCTTTCTTGCTTCTGCATGCCTACAGCAAATTACATTTCAAAGTCTCGTGCAAATGTATAAAGTAAGTTTTTAGCAACTGAGGGTCTCTCTTTTTCTGGCCACAGTATCAAAGGTGTGCTATCTGTACAAACCTTGGTTTTTCCAGTCTTCATTTTAAATTACCTACCACGAAAAAATGCTTGATTGTGAAATCTAACAATTTAAAGTTGCCCTCAATATACCTAATGATTATATCCCTGTATTTTTCCAAAGTAAGCCTTTCTTAAAACATTTTATTATTCTGTGTGCTTCATTCAACTATTTAGTCTGTAGCTTTTTTTGAACTGGTGTTTCTTTAGCATATGAAACAAAAGTGAAATGGTCCTGATGGCAGTTTTCAAATGCTATTACATAGGAATGATTGAGTTCTCTAGTCAAAAGTCAGAAAAAGGTGATGTTATTCTTCTTTCTGTACACATATTTCAAAACTTTAGTGAATTCTACCACCACATACTAGTATTATACTAGTATATTTCTGCTATTACACATAATTAAGTAAAGACTGAACAATACTTACAGCAAAAGAAAAACCACATAGTAAACAGATTAAAAAACGTAATCCAAAAGAGTACTATAATCTAGAGGCTAGTCATGAAAATATCAGAGTAAACTTGGAGGAGCTTGCTAAATGTGCTGTAAATTCACATCCAAGTAAACAACAAAATTTTTTATCTTAAGAACTACTGCAAAAAAAACTAGAGTTAAAAAAATCAAAAATGTATCATGAAAATTTCATAGGGAGCTCAGTATTTTTTAAATAGAAACTATATGCAATATACAAAAAGCCCTCCTCCCTCAAGACCTTTTCTTAAATAAATTATTTAGGTTATTAATTTATCATTCATCATCACTATGCTAACCCTCTGTAATCAACACATTTCAGTAAATCCTAATTGATTTTTAACTGATTTTAACTGAATTTAATGCTACAGAATCTTAGTTCTCCCATTTGAAAGCAAACACATTTTGAGGTTATCCTCCAAATCATGAGGGCTGGAAGCACAGAGTATAAATAACAACAATAACAAAAATGCTGTCTCTGCATTTCAACTACATGGCTTACCTCAGTGATCTGTTAAGAACAAAGTTTGATACTGGCTTAGTAGTTACTCCCTGGTAACACCTTCACAGGCTCAACTGCACACACAAGTAATGAAATATCTTTTTATTTTTCTAAATATCATCTTTCCCGTAAAAAACATGACCTATAAAATACACCAAAGAAGACAGTGGAAAGAAATGGCAGCACAATTAGTAGCTCATCAAGACATAACCATCTCAAATACTGGAACAGTGAAGAATTCATAACCATAAAGGTTTAATGTCTTAAAGGCTTTAATATGCTTAAAGCTCCATCAAAAAAGCCACACATTTAGCAGGGAAAACATGTCCCTGTGCTGAAACGGGCATAATAAACTCAGAATGTCTCATGTATGGAGCTGTAACTGTAGACTAAACTTTACACAGCACTATTCCACTTCTCTTGCAAATCCCCTATAAACATGGTGATGTCCTGACAATTACACTATTTTAAAATATATATAAATGCATTTTCCATAAATTTTCTTCTTCGTTCTTAAATCTGCATGCACTTAGCTCATACTATAGCACTAAAAGAGTGAGGGTTATCCACTATGATTATTCCCCATATTAGCATAGACTATGCTTCATCCTCTAAATTGAGTTGGAATAATTACCAATTACTTCCAATTAAAGTCTTAAATTTTTATGGTTCACTGAAATAAATAGAAAAAGCTTAAGCTTTCCCTGCTGATTAGGAAAAAACTTCTCTTCTACACTTTCTGCACATACAGAGTAGTAAATATATTCAGTTACTATATGCATTTCAGTTGAAGTAGCAGAGTATATATAAATTCTGTACAACTGTTACTATATTTATCTGCCTGACTCTGAAACCATGAAGCTTTACGAAAAGATTAGTTTACTGACTTCTCTAGCTTTTAGAAAGAAAACAGTGCTACAATAGCACTTGTCTTTTTCCTCACTTTGTCCAAAATCCTAATACTAATGCCCTATTCACACTCGAAATTTGGTTATCCTCTCTCATCAACTTCCTTCAATAATAATATATGAGAATATATTTCCACAGTAGCTAATGGAGACATTCCTACAAATCAATGTGCTGCAGTGATACAGAAATAAAAGCTTATTTCACTGTAATGATGCTTCCAGACTTCCCTCAAGTCAGGTGGTTACTTGCAGTTAATGATCTGTGACATACCACACAAGTAGTCCTAAAAAGACTTATTATCCACTGCATGTGCAACAATATTTGCTTTATGGATGGCTAAATGAATGAAGACATTCAATGTAACTGTAAAAGTAAAATCAAAAGAAAACTTACAAGTAACATGTTTTCTTTGAGTAAAAGAGCTGTGAACATTTTCCATTAATACTTAACCTTTTGCTGGAGCAGTGCAACCACATATAATGCTTGAATCCATAAAGCCCAAGAGTTGCTCAGGGTTAACACTGATTAACTGCCCCCAATCAAATGTTAAAACTTTTAAAAATTTCAGAGAGCTTCCCTCCACTAATGAAATCAAATTGCATTTATGTCATATGGCAAAGGTGGGAGCAGGACAACTTGCAAAGAAAAGAAATTCTGTCCTGTCTTAAAAACAGGTATTTTTTTCAATCCAATAAAAAAACACATGAATTTGATTGTGTTTTAAAACTACGTATTTTATGCTGCACTGACTTCCATTAATATACTGATAGAAAAGAATAGTGAATTAACTTAAACTACAGTCCAAAAGCACAATATCTCCCATGACTCAGACTGTGCAGACATTCACACATTTTCTGTTTATAATTTTTTTCATTTACTAGACTCAGCTTTTGTCCACCATATGTCCACCGTAGATTAACTATTCCCTTAGGTACAATTAAGGGCTTTCCATTTGTTGTAAGAAGACCTAAGTATGAAGGACGCAGCCAGAAAAAACATTTCTACCTAAACCAAAAACAGAAGCACATTCAGCCTGGACTATAGTTTATGCAGCATCTCTTTTATTGGATGTATGTCTACATTGCTAAATAAACTACAGACAAAATCCATGGAAAAAGTAAGAGATCTCTCAGCATTTCATTTGTGTATTATTATAAAAATATGATACATATACTGTTCTAACCTTTGTATTTAAACAGTTTACTTCTATTTCCATTTTTCAATGACATTTTTAAAAGATTTTTCTGAATTTAAGCACAACTGTTAGGGAATGAAAATATATTATTTACTGGCACTTCTGTCACACTGGTGTTGGAGTTCCAACTACACCAACAGCAATCAACCAGGTCCTTGAACTTGGTCATAGTTCTTAGTTGGTCTTAGCAGGCAAAACTTACATGCACAAAACAAAAACCTGGAGTGAAGCTCCAAGATTTTAAATGTAGGAAGAAGAAACCAGTTTATTCATAGTCACTAAAATAAAAAAGCAGAAAAAAAGAATTGTTTATCAGTTGGAATAGTGCATGACTATTCTCACTTTCTTGTTAAAGCGCCATTTGATCCAAATGAGAAAACAATTTCCACAGTTTGCACATATCTAAACTGTCCTGGTTCAAATGAATGCAAATTCATTGATTTTCATAAAATTACATCAGGGCTCTGTCTAGCTGTACAACTCTCAAACGCAGACAAGTGGTATAACAGTAAAATATCTTCTGTGTACAAGTTGTGTATATTGTTCAGCTTCAACCCTGTACTGAACCCCATAGTGCAGCAGAACACAAATCAAAAAGCAAGCTCACTACTAACTAATGCTATCTGGGCTTAATACAGGCAGGGCAGAAAATTATAATAAGGATTATTAATTATCTTTTGAGCAGCATGAGAGGAAAGATTTCCCCTTTTTTACTCTATTTTTTGTGTGTGTGGATATTCTGGCAGAGGCTACTTGGCTTTTGAGAGCCACCATCAAAACCTGTATACCTGCTTCAGTAATGGCTGCAGCACTGGAAGAAAGCAAAGAAGTCTAAAAATTTGCCTTTAACGGGGTTACTTAGCAGCTTCTGTGTCCACTGTGCCTTCCCATCCAAAAGATCATTTATGAAGGATTCTTAAAGAAGGGTCCAAGTGAAACATGAACTGATTTGCAACCAGATGCAACAGATACCTTTATCACAGCAGATCACACGAAGAGTAGAGCCAGAATGGAACACATGCGCAGATCCCTGTGATGTTTCCTGCCAGGTGTTTTTCCTCCTCAGCCAATGAAATATGGCAAGGTAAATACTACACAACAGTAATAAACCTTCCTTCTTTTGTTGTGTATAACTTTCTGTGAGCTCAGATGCTTTCTAAAAAAGGTTCTGTCTACTAATCACAGTTTAGGAGGTTTGTCCACATTGGAATTTAACAGACACAATTACATAGATGACTTCAGCATGCATGGTATCCAGCACCATTAATATTAAGCCAAGCATGATTTAGAATCAAAATCTTGCAAGACAGACGCTTTCTCAGACAAGCAAGGTGATTTTCTCACTGAAGAAACATATATGTTTCTAGGTCGCCCCCACCACTAAAGTTATAGAGCACATTCACTGGGTTGGAAATATAATAATATGGTGAATAAAAGATCATTTTCACCCATGATTTTCCCTTTCATTAAGTTTCTTATTAAAAATAATTTTAATGAAGTTACCCAGCTATTGAAACAAAAAAATCCATAAGACTGCAATTTTCTATTAATCTTATAAGTCTGTTGAGACAAACATGCTATACATGTTTTAAAACAGGGTATCATTCTACATTTATTCAAATGAGTTGGTAAACTGAGTGTAGCACAGGACAAGGTTTTCTTTCTAAAGGAGTCTCTACATGTAAGTAGTTTACCCTCCAATCCCAGGAGCATGTGTGAGGTTCAGGTGACGAGACTCGCTGTCAGGAATACAGGAACTTCAGTTTAATCAGGCATAAGACTCAAAAGAACAGGGGTCTTTGCATTACCTGCTCAATGCTTGTCTTAATTACAGGTGAAAGACCTAAAAAGTACAAGCCCATAGGAAACAAGAACAGAAAACAGCTGGGGGAGGTTGGAAGGGACAAGAGTGTGAATGCATAGCTTTGAATTTTAATAAGCCAGAATCTTAAAATGAGTATTAATGAAGAAATTTTCTGAGTACAGAAAATGTACTCAGAGACTAAGTATGTAAGGCAGCAATAGAGTCCAAAAGCAGACTGGGCATGTCCCATTACCAGCCAGATTCACATTAGTACACAGTACACCAAATATTAACTCGTATCTGGGATGGAAAATGTTTCTTTCTGCACTCAGATAAGATAGGTAACAACATTTTAGGTTGTCTGTAAAGAGATGTTAAAGGGTACACTAAAATGTAACCTTTAAACTTCACAGTGTAACAGCACACCACTTCCTGTTCAGAGATAGCACTCCAAGATCAATTCATCATGGCTAAGACGAACAAACGGTCAACATTCTTAATTAGTGTTGATGCATTCTCCTCTGTGCCCTCATCTGTCATGAAGACTGTTTAAAAATCTGAGTTATTAGTCTTTATTGAGGAGTGGATCTGGTTAGTATCTGTAAGAACAGAAATCATTCATCTAGCCACTATACACTGGTACCTGATAATTCCTACCCCCTGTATAAGCTACAGATAACCACCGCCCTCAGACCATCTTGGTAGCTATAAATCAAAACGAGTGTGGCTCCCAAGCAGCCTGGGTTAATTTTTGTTTACAATACATCCACTGAAAATGTTGGTAGGACACTTGAGGAAACTGCTTATAGATTAGTGCAGAAGAAAATACATAAAGTAGTCAAGGCAAAAAGGAAGGAAACACATCAGTCATACAAAACACAGTAAACCCTCTCAAATTCACACTTAATGACTAGAAGATCCATTGTGATCACCCAACTTTATCAATACCAAATTTAAGCAAAGATCCTTAGTGCACAAAACACAATTCATTCACTTGATAACTACAGTTTCATTTATACAAGTCAAAGTATTTCACAGCAACATACCTATAGAAGTTTTAAGTTATTGCATTGAAACTCAAAAGCATTTGTTAAAATTAACATTAAGGTTGACTACCCAACTTCCAGAGCAAAGAAATTGGTATTAGCAACAATGAAAAAAACACACTTCAAATATACTTTGTATTAAATAAGAATCAAATAACACAAAGTAAATTACTAGGAAAGGCAAATTTAAGATTCAATATCAGCTGTAAATTTCAGAATTATTAAGATCTTATGACCTATAATTAATAGTAAAATAAAAGTTTTACATTAAATTTTACATTTTCTTCTGTTGTTCACCAAACACACAGACAAAATCTATGGAAAGACAGAGAATTAATTGAACATAGGTGAAGAAAACAGGTCTGGGCAAGATCTTGATTCAAATCAGTTTTCTACTCTCTCTGACCACACATGTAGATCAAGCTATGGAAAAAAAGGAAAAATGTACAGGAAGTAAAAAAGAATGAAAACTGAAACTAAGCATCTAGGAAGAAAGCCAGTCACCTTAAATAAAGTACTGCTTTTACAACTAACATCTGCATCTCTGAAGTTCATTTTACCAATTATTTTTATTAAATTAGTGGACAAGGACAGTCCTTCATTTTAGGTACTACTGAATAACAAAACAAAAAACAAACAAACAGAAAACCCAAAAACAAAACAAACAAACAAATGAAGGTCCAGAATGTAGATGTCAATTCAAACTGATCTACTATTTTCAAATAAATTTTTGACAGATGAGAGACTTGTGAATGATTGGAGCTTTTAAAGTAGAAGTTACCTTTCCAATGTTTTGTGACTAAATCTTAATCTCTTGCAATCACAATAAGACATTTTAATAGACTGACACCACTCCGAAGTTAATTGTCATGCTTAAAACCAAACACAGCAATTTACTGTGTTTATGCTTCTAATCTATTTCAACACACAATAAAGCAGAATAACACAAACAAAACTAGCACTGAACAACTTCTTCAAGTTTTGTGGAATGGTAGAGAAATCCTTGCAAACTTAACACTTGAATGACTAAATTGAATGACTAAAAATTGATACTAGAAACCACTAATAAATTTCCTATAAAACCACATGATTTAACAGCTAGTGCACAATTATGCACCATATACTGTTATATCTCAAATAATTTACTTTCAATGACAAAATTACTCAAGGAAATTATTTTCCTCTAATAGAATTCAAGTATACAGTTTTCTACACTACATTGTGAAGAAAAATATTTTTGTTTTCTTCCAAGATTTATTTCTTTTTAACTATAGCTTTATTCATATTTCTGAAGCACTAGAGCAGAGATCCCAGGTATATCTACCTCAAAATGGAAAAGTACACATATCTTTCAGAAAGTATTACTAAGTGAAAAAAGACAAAGGACAGCCTAAGCCCAAGTTAAGTAACTAACTTCAGGCCAAGATTTCAAAATGGAAGATTTCAGCTGAGCTCCCAAATTCTTATCTAGGTATCTAAATACTGTCCCAAAGCTTTCTGGTTGCTGTAAATGAAAATAACTGCATTCTCCGCAATTTTTAAACACTTTTATCAGAAAGCAAGTTAAGTGTTAGAATAACTTGCTTGTGTACATTGACATTTCTAATCTTTAGGTCAGCATACCTGGATATTTTCCTAAAAGGCAAGTAGAGCTCAAAAACCAAGTACAATCCTGAGACAGAAACTACTGACTGAAAGTATTTCTCCTGTATGATGCAGGAGGTCAAGTAAGTTCATCAATTCATCAAATGGCTTTTTCTGGCTTTAAAACCTGTTATTGCTCTTGCACTGTATGTCTGTCTCATCGCTTACTAAGTAAAGAAGCTGAACAAGTGATTCCTTCTTAATAGCTTATACACAAGAGTCAACACCATGCTTCTATGTAAACACCTTATTTTCTCTTTTTGTAACAACAGGAGCCTGGCTGCAGTTTACTCTCACAGGCCACTAATTTATTAGTATTGGGGTGGAAGCCCTCCTAGATATTCTTCTCCTAGAGAACTCAGAAAAGCAACCCACTTCTAAAATCTAATTTTTATCATGCTGAAATAAAAATAAAGCAAAAAAACCCTCTGTAAACAGTAACCCATGCATAATCAACATGTGCAACAGCAACAAACATCCTTAGCATTACATGAAAGCACTATTTTGCTTCTTTTCTTTATATGCAGCTTCTGAAAGAGAACAAGGTTGCAAGTACACTGTTCCTTCAGTTGCTATTTTCATAAAATGAAAGCCTTTTCACTAGCCAGTGTCTGCCACTACCTGAAAACTCACCTAGGAAACCAGATTCTACTTCAGATGCTTCCAAGGAAACACTTGGGTATTAAAGATATGTAGGAATGCATATGTGAAAAATAACAGAAATAAAATTCCTCCAAATGGAAACTAGTGTCTGATTTTCTACCTCTGTGGTGTCACTTCAGAAAAAAAAAACACAAACATTTTTTCTCCTATGTTACAGTGCATCTTACTGTAAACACTTCATAAGATTTTCAGAACTCCAGCAAGGTAATCATATTATGGGGTAAAATATAAATCAGTGAAAAATATTTTTCATTTGAATTTCAACAGAATCTGTATTATTGACTCTGGTATGCTAGAGTACAACACTGTCTATGTTATACTTTCAGAAGTGCTATTTATATATTGTAACTCTAAGAGGTTCTTTGTTTTCTTCCCAGGAAATTAGTCTTTCATAATTAATATCATAACATGTTACAGCATCACTGTAACAACACTACAGTTAATGGTTCTGAATTAAAGTGTTTTGTCTCTGTATTGATTTCAAATGCTTTTAAACAATTTTAACTTGCTGGGTAAGGGTTTTTTTCAGATTTGTTTATGACATGGTCACTGCAACACGGAAACAAATTACTTGGAAAGTAAAAAGAAAACCAAAAGTTTTTCTGCTGTTCAAATAAATATATTTGTAATGCTTAACAATTATGCATCTGCTTCTACCATTTTGTTTCCAAAATTGCTAAATGTTGTTTTAATCTTCTTCAATAGAAAAAGGGTAGGAGAGCCAGGATGGTAATAAGGATGTTTCTAAAAGATTTCTTAGTTGGAAACAGGGGAATTTGGAATCCATCTAATTAGGAAACTAACTACATAATGATTATTTAAAGTGGCATATTTTGGTGGTTAGAAGAAAACCATAATATGATACTCATATGATCAAAAAGAGGACAGGTTAAAAAAAATCCTGAAATAACATGAAGTTAGTCCCCTCATGCCAAACTATAGATAGCATAAAAAAAGGTCAAAAGAACAACTTGTAAGAATTACACCTAGGGCATAGTGTGATTATTTTAAATATATACCAGTACTTAACCTAGCAGTCTTGGACATACAGAATCATTAAATATACCTGTTACTACAAAAAGGAATGCTTTCCAGATCTCCATTCCAGATACATGCCATGGCTATATCCTGGGGCCCTGTCAAATTCAAGCATGGACGAGCGTTCTCTCCACTCCTGGGTGCTGCTCTCCAAGCAAAGAGAACACAGGGAGAGAGGCTGAAGGCTGGGCAAAGAATGATGCAGCAGGTCCTGTAACCTGTCTGCCCAGAGCCAGAATCCTGAGGTGTACCCAAGTATGTCTTCTGTACACAGCAACAACACACAAGATAGTATTTAGTTTCATTTTACTAAATACATATACCCTATGTCATTTCTTTAATAGCAAACCACATCCAGAGTATTTCAAATAATACGTAATATGAGTAACTTACTTTTATTTCCAACCAAGGCCACAAGTGGCTGTGTTTCTGATTCTTCATTCACTTTTTTTACCACATTATACCAGTCTTCTAAATTTTCAAAACTCTGGCCATTGGTAATATCATAAACCAAGAGAACACCCTAAATAAAAAGATATATTTTAAACGTTACAGACTGTAAAAAATATTTTAACATGGTAAAATTTGCATCAGTCTAAATTATTATCATCATCATAAAATAGAGCATTAACAAACAATGGCATCATATCTTATGAGGATCAATTAAAGGGATTCTAAACTTTTGAGGTATACACGTCATTCCAGTATTTCTCCCCCGCATTCCATGTGTTCCAAATTCTACAGCAGCAGAAAAAAAATGGCAACACAGTAAAGAGCTCAATTAGTTATATCAGAAATATTAAAAACTCCATATGCTTTCTGGGAAATTCAAAAAAGTATTTCACACTAATAGGAAGATAAAAACTGCACTGGAGAAGGACTTTTAGCTAATATTAGTTATAGTTTCACTCTTCCCATTTTTGTTAAAAAAAAATCAAAACCAAAGAAGTTCAATTTTACATTTCTGTGCATTGTCTGACTGTCATGTTTCTGCTGTCTGTCAGGGAAAAAGACCAGACTCCCCTCCTTCAGTGCCGTAGAAGACAAGCAAGAAGTACTGGTGAGCTTTAAACTTTCAAAAGAAAACTAAAGATACGATAAGAACTCAAAAAGGAGTTCCATATATTTCAGAGGTTTTGGGCCAAGTTGCAAGTGTAAAATACTCAAAGCAGACATTACTGAGGATTACTCAGTACTAACAGCCAATATTATAAAGCACAGCTTATTAACAGCCCAAATGTCATCCCTGTCCCCTCCACAATTCTAAGATCAGGTCTCAGATCTCAATTACTGACTCTTCTGCCCCTTCCTTCCACTACACCCTAATAAAGTCAGTATCTTGCAAATGAGGAATAAAACCAGAATTTCCATTGAAGTTGTTCTCATGGAGTTCACACCTAGGAAAAAAAACCCTGCAATTGCACACTGTTTCTCACATGAAATTTTCACAAATACTCTGAAGAAATAATATAATGCATAAAAACTAGCAGGTTTGATGACCCACTATCAACAGAAAAGATTTTTCAAGTCAAGTTTTTTCAGGCATTAGTCTGGGCCCAGCTTTAATTGATACTTTCACAAGAAGTATCTTAGATCACAAAATAGAGTGCACACTTACTTAATTAACTTCACATATGACAACAAACTGGTACAGACTGTAAGATTATTTCAGAATTGTTTACATTATATGATGAGAAACAATGCAAAATCAATAGAATGCAATTCAATAAATACCATGACAAGTTCAAAGGAAGCAATAATCAAGTGCACAATAGGAAGCATCTGGCTTTGTAGCAGGTTCCATACAGTAGGGTCAAGGAGTTACAGACCACATTTGAACATGTCAGGCTTATTTTGCAAATATCACATTGACATGAAACATTCCAGACGAAATAATGCATCCAGCTTTGGACACTGAGCGTCAAAAAAAGGGTAAATGAGAATTCTAGAGACCAGTAACAATATCAGAGGTTTAGAAACCATGACTAACATGAGAAAATTGGGTAAAAAATGGACAGTCTAACAAACACAAGACTGATGGCAGGCATGATGATGCTGGTAACAAGATTCAAGAGAAGATAACAGTTCTCTTTATATATGATCTTATACATAGTTTGCAGATGACACTAAATTGGGAGGACCAGCTGATACGCCTGATATGCGGGGCTGTGTAGACATGCTCAAAGAATCTTTCAACATTCAAAAAGGATAAATGCATAGCCCTGCAGCTGCAGAGGAATAAACAATACAGGCTGGGGGGACCGACTGGCTGGGGAGCAACTGAAAATGACCTGCAGGTCTCGTTAGACAGCAAGCCAAATATGAGCCAGCAAAGTTCCCTGTCTGCAAGGATGGCCAACTGGGCTGAATTAGCAGAAGCACAGCCACTAGACCAAGGAACTGTTCTACTCAGCAATTGTTAGGTCATATCTAAAAGAATGCCTCCTGTCAGAATACATCCTTAGGCCCCTCAAGACATCAGCGAAGTGGAGTAAGTTCAGCAGAGGACCACCAAGATGATCAGAGGCTGAAGCACTTGTCCTACAAGGAAAATGTGAGTGAACCTGAATTCTTCATCAGGGAGAGCAGGTAGCCCTGGGAGGACCCAAACGCAGCCTTCTATACCCATGAGGAAGCTATGAAGGAGATGGAGCTCAGCTTTTCACAATAGTGCACAGCAGGGGGATGAAACACAATGGGCATAAGCTGAAATAAGAGAAATTCAAGCTACATATAATGAAAAGCTTTTTTACCATCACAAAAGTCAAGTGGGTTAACCCAAAGGTTGCCCAGTCTCCATCCTTAGAGGTTTACAGGCAGGAACTGGATAAATCCTTGAGCAGCCAATTGCATCCCACAGCTGACATTATTTAGGGCAGGAAGTTTGACTACAGACCTCCTGAGATCCCTTCTGCCCTTAACGTTCTTACAAATCTGTGATCAATACAACATGTAGCAATAGGTTTACAGCAAGTGTAAAAAGAAACAAACAACAAAAAACACTCTATGTAGACAGTAAGAATGTCAAAGCTCTGAAATACACCACCTATAACAAAGTTACCAACACTGGAAAATTTTTTAAGGTTGCCAAAAATTAAATAGGCGTTATACATGTATAGCTGTGAAGGAGGGCAACAGATCCTACTGAGATCCCTTCAACTCCTACTTTCCTTTGACAGCAATACCAATCTCCCTCTTTTCCTCCAATGTCAATAATACCTTGGCAAAATAAGTTCTTGTTCTTTAAATTTATATAGTTGCTATTTTCTAAGGAGCAGCTTTTACCAATTCCTTCAAGGAAATTAAGAATTACGACACAAAACTTTACCCTTCTTTTACGAATCAAATCTAGTATTAAACACCCACTTCCCTCTTCCAACTTTGGTACAATTTATTCCTTAATATCTTGCATCTCAGGTAACTACTTCTGACTGTCTTTACCCAAATGCCTGTGCATATATATAATTGTCTTTCACAATCTAAGTCTTGCTCTTGGAAGGACATACTTGTGTTATTAAATGCTCAATGGAAAAGAAGAAACTCACGCTAAAGGACAGGTATGGCAAAGGTTAATAAAAAATACCACCCATAAGGCTGAAGGTTGTAAATGAGGAAGAGCACACAGCAATGCTTCTTTCACCAGCAGTCACGTTCTCTCACCAGCTTGAAGAAGAGTATACTACCTAAACCATCTTCAGGACTAATCAGAGTTAGATGACAGAAAAAGTTAAGAGAGTCTGAGCATTTAAGGTTAGCCAACTCTAACTAGTTCTTCAACAAAATTCTACTCTGCTACATGTCCTCTAGACAACTGCAGCCTGCTTACCCCTTTGGAAGAAAAGGTACTCACAGTGGGATTCACCACGGAAGAGATCACTGAACAAAGTTTGCAACTTGAGTTCACCTAACTTCCCTTTGGTTCCTTTCTCTGATCTAAAACTCTACCTCTAAAGCACATTCTTTTCTTAACCATTTTTTTAATCTTGTCAATATCTGCTATGCTTAAGAAACAAAGATGACAGGTATGACATCTTAGAGATGCAAAAAAAGGCAGCATGGCATCCAGGCCAAAAAGAATACTTTCTGCTTAGATTTTGATGACAATAGCACTCTACAAGCAACTTACTATGATACAGATAATTAATGAAGGAATAGTCATGACTCCATGGCTAAAATTTATTTCACCTTTTTTTATTTAACAGAGAAATCCCATCATTGCTTTCAAAAAAATTTCATATTTTCCACAAGCTTACAGCATATGAAGTATAGAACAAGTAGACAGTATAAAGGCTGTTGTTTCCTTATTATATATGAGGAATTAAGGCAGAAAATTAACACTGGCCTTTTTACACAAAAGTAAGTGAAAAAGGTTTGAAACACATGGTGGTTGACATGCCAAGAACAGCACGTTAATTCTCTAGTCTCCAGCAACGTGGCAAATAGTCCCTGTTTGCATAATTGCACTCTAGTAAGAGAGACATTTTGCCTACATTAGTGCATATGTGAGTGCTTTTTGTTTTGGAATTATAGAGCATTTTTAAAAATAGGTCACTGGAAACTGAGAATATTGCAGAAATTATTTGCTGGTCCCTGGAGAAAGTAGGGTCTGCAATACTCTTATTCTACTAACAAGCCAATTTATGAGGTAGCATATACCAGATCTTAAAGATAATTTAAACTAGATATCTGGGTAGGGGCAGCAGTTACAGGTAAGACATGGGAGCGGTTCTGAAAGATTTACCACAAAAACAGCAGCAGTTATTTTACAGCAGAACTGCTATTATGGAAGTGTTTCTAACCAGCAATATATTCACATTAGACAATCAACATTTAAAAGGTGTCAAGTTTACTTCAAGATTTGTCACAATAAAAGGAAGCTACAGAAAACAGTAATTAAACTATGTTTTCTTCTTCAGATCCCTCAGCTACCCTCATCCTATGACTGACTTTACTATGAAGGAACTAAATTAACTTCCAAATTTTCATTAATATTCATTAAATAAGTCAGACGAAACTTCTAAAGTATTTTTTCTAGTCACAGAATATTCATTAAGTAAAAAGCAACTGCATTGTGACACCTTACACATTTCCAGAAATGCTATTTTTGTAAGTGAAAACAGTTTACAATCCACATATACTGAACCACTGTTGTCTTTGTTGATACTGAGGACATGGTCACTCAAATACATACGGATTGAGTTGCCATAATTGAATGAGCTACTGCCTATCAGTACAGCTGTGGCAACTGACTACACAATTACTCTTAGCCTCTCTCAATTCTGAGATAAATGTGCCAGTTTTAAACAGCCTTCTGTCAGTGTTGATTATTAACACCTTTTATTTATAAAGAACAAAGAGCTCTTTTTTCCCCACAGCTTGCAGAGTTCTTCTGACCCACCACTGAAATTCAGGTACCGAGATGGGATGCATCAACTAATATGTTCTAAATGAGCAACATCAAAGAGAAAAAATGCGATTGGGGAAAGCAACTGCTTCAAGACAGCAGGTGAATTGCACTTTCTCCAAATGCAACTGCAACCATGCAAGCAAATTACATAGGTTTTCATGCTCAAATCTGCCATTCTTATTTTAAAACATGGCACAAGAAGTTAGGGATCTCGATCAAAATATGGCATCTTAACAGTAAGTTAACCAAAAGATCTATCCTAGAGAACTGATTAAGCTCTCATTCAAAGAGAAGGAAATCTCCAGTGGCAATATTTGCAGCAAAGTATAAATGGATGCTCCACTTACTCCTCCTGATATCCTGATCAAATTCCAACCAAGATCCGGTTGGACTGTAGATCATAGATAATCTTTTCAGTTGCTTCTTAGATTTGCATCTCCAGCTGGTTATAGTATTTTAGAAGTAGGTCTACCCTACACTTAAGATTTCTGAGCATAAAACCAAGAATTCTGCCACTTATGATTTCCAAATCTCACAATGATCAACCAGATGGAAGTCTACATGAGGCTAAGGGCATCTGCAAATACTGGATAAAAGCATGAGGTATAAGGTATGCTACAAACAATTCCACATGTTAATCTGAATTATTTAGATTTGGAGAACACACAGATGAACACA
>JAWWLV010000144.1:59589927-59616599 GCA_035041135.1 Platyrinchus mystaceus | reverse complement strand
AATACGTACTCTTGCTTTGCTTTTTATGTCAGCTCTAAAAAATTAGCCATACATGAAAATTAAATTAGCATATTAATTCAACTAAGCTTAGACTGAACAGAGATTCAACATTTTTGAGATTTACAAAACAAAGTAAAAGCTATGTATGATGTATCTATGTATGTATAATTTTAAGAACAAAGTTTCAATTAATTTAATATCATTACCACAGATACAATTATCAGCCTTTATAGTTACCTGAGCTCCATAAAATTTTTGAGATTTATAACACAACAAACTAAAAGTTCTGCATGATGTATGTATGTATGCAAAATTTTAAGAACAAAGTTTCAATTAATTTTATATCACTATACATACAATTATGAGCATTTATACTGTACCTGAGCTCCATAAATATATTTATCGAGCATTTTGCCTCCTATCGTTTGTCCCCCTACATCCCACACTTGAAGAGTAACATTCAAATTTCCTGGGGAAAAAAAATTATAGATATTGTGTAACCTAGAAAATTTAGATAATAAAGATATATTATCAGAGAAGGTAATACAGCTCTAGCATATCAACACCAATAGCTTTTTACAAGTATACAATAAATAGGAACTAAATTTCAACAGAAAGATGATTGTACCATTTGGAAAGATGTTATTTGTATCTCACTAAGTCATTAAAATACAGTAAAACTATAGCTAGATATTATCATATTTAATAGCAACAAAAATAATTGGAATTGCATAAATTATAACACTCCTGACTAGAAATTATACTTCACTGAAGAAACATGTAAAACTTTACAGAGAAAATTCTATAGCACAGTGCTGGGAACTGAAAGGTAACACAATTAATGCCAACTTAACCACATTTTTTCATACCATGTGTCCAGCCCACCACAAATCATCTTTACAAATCCAGAAGAGAGGAAAACCTACCAGGTAAGTTCATTTTGGTAGTGAAGCTGACAGTAGCATACAGTTAAAGAATTATATAGTTGACAGATTAAAAAAACACCCCCACCCCAAAGCAGGAAGCTAAATTCGGCATGTTTTACATAATTTCATCTTCAAAGAATCTGTACCAAGAACAGACCTTCCTTCCCACTCTAAACAGTTGAAACTGCTAACAAGTTTTTAAAAACAAACTAATAAAAAAAAAAGTGTAAATACAAAATGTTTAATATCCTACAAGTCATACATATTCTGTAAGCTAACAACTCAGAAACTCATAGATCAAAACACACAGAGAAAGGTATGTAACCTTATACAAACAAATATATTAAGTATAATTTGTCTCATTTTGCGTGGTAAGAACTGTTTTGAAAACTGTACTGATTACCTGGGAACACCACTCTCATGGAGTAAGGACTGACAAAACCTTTTCTAATCTACATACAACTCACATGAATTACATGTTAATACCAATTCTACTTATGCACAAATAATCACAACTGCCTATTAGTTTTACTCCTGGATTTTAAAAGAATGCAATGAATTCCACAACATTTTCCACAACATTTCCACAACAATTGAGAGTTGAGTGAAAATGAACAAATTACTTTGGGCTGCTAAGAAAGACATATTCTTAATTCAACTGTTTTATATAGTTAACAATCTTATTTTTCACAATCTGATCTATTCAGCTGTCAATTTATAACTAACATGCTCACATTGGTTACACAAGGGAGTGTTCTCCATGGAAATATATCACAGCAATGCATGAAAATAACCAGTAAATTAGAACTATAGAGCTGAATATATGTTATTTGTGGTATTAAATATATCACATTATATTTTCATAATGCACTTGCTTTAATCTGGTTAAAAGCGAAGATTTCCAAAACTACTACTTTGGTCTCAAAAATACAGAGATGAGTGTGAGACAGCACTTTTAAGCTACACTGAGTTTTATCTAATACTAAGAGAATTTCTAAATGGAGCTTAGAAAATACATCATAAACACTCCAGTTTAATAAAGAAAAAATTATAATAAGTAAAAAGATTATTTGTTTTGATAGTGCATATACTAGGAATTAATCAATTTTTTTAAAAGCTTAGAATATAAATGACTGCAAACAATGCAGGAAAGTCTTCCATAAAGCATCTGGCATGGATAAACTGGTGAACTCACAGTCTAAAAGACTACACATCCTCAGTGGGTAAACAAACTATGCACGCTCAAAGGCTCACTGTGCTGTAGTATTCTACCCCTATGTATTCTACTGGAATGTCACCATGTCATTCATGCCAGCTGTTTTGAAAAAAAAAGCTTTATAAATATTATCACTTTCAAACTCAACAATTTTCAGATGCCTAATTTTGTGTTCAAGTGCTTTAAGAAGTTTCTAACTTCATCTTTCCTCCTAAGAGTAATAATTATGAACAGCATACTGGGCTTAGTATCTGGATAACCGCATGGAATGACCTGAGAAATTTTTATGCAGTTAAATTAAATGGTCTAACAGTGATTGTTCAACTAAAAAAACCTACTCTTAGAAATTATTTACTTTCCTTCACTAACAACAGAAAAAAGAAACAGAGTAGGAAAAAAAAAATTGGTATGTTCATTTAAGGTGAACTGGTTGTGAATTAGGACCTCACTAACGCCTGAAATTCATGCTGAACATCTCCTGTGCAAAACGCTTCATTTTCCCTTTTTTTCAGTTGGATTCTGTTACACTTGCTTTGTGCTCAGATTGATTCTGGGGAAGAAAGAAGGATATTAAGATTATTCAGACAAAATGAAAAACTCCAGTCAATTTGCCTACCAAATATTTAATTAACAACTATGACAGTAGCAAATGAAGTTTTCTGCCGGTATCTAGATTGTTACTGGTATGAACTGAAGCCACTGGGCTAATGTAGCAGTGATCCTGCAGGAGCACATGTGGTGCACTGGTTAACCTGACTTACAGTGCTGCACAGTCAGGATGGAACTAAAAACACAAGTCTGCCCACTTTTTGCACCAATGACTTTAAAAAAATCCTTTAAACAGAAGAATCTTATCTACTGAACTGCACTCACAACCTTCCAAAATGTGTATGACTATGGCTCTTAAGAGTGTCTATCAGCAGACCCTCTGACTAACAGATACACTATTTAAGCACTAAAATCTACACCATGGTTGCAACCAGACTATACAAGATTCTGCATCAATAAATATAACGTAACTGATTTGCATTTGAAAAAAAAAAATTGACCAAATTGCATGAAGTGAATTTGTCAAGCTGAATACTAAAAGTCATTGTTCAAAATCAAAGGATTTATTATTTGTATTAAACTATATTGTTTTATCATGTAAAATATTTACTATTTTCTCTGTAAAACTGCATTAGTTGCTAGAACAACTGCAGAAAAATGCCACTTTTATCTTACAAAAACCAAGAACCCCCCAGAAAAACAGTACTTTATTTTACAAGCTAAAATATATTTCTAATGTGGCCTAATGTAAACTTCTGCACAATTCTAGAAATAGGGAGTTTTAACTTCTGAAATCTTTGCTTACCCCAAAGAAGGAAAAAATCAACTACTGAATCACAGTTATTCATTAATTCTGCTACTAGATAAATCGAGGCTTTCCTACTGATACACACGTAATTTCTGTGCAGTGGTATCACTAACCTTTCAAGCAAACATAGCAGCTCTGCTAACCCGGAACTAATCGAGAAATTAGAAAAATCCGCTTACTAAAGTAATGCTTCCCATTCCAGTATTTAGAAATTTTACCACCTTCCCTCCCTCCCTCTCACTTCCCATGACCAGTCCAGCTTACCTATAAAACACAGAGAGCCACATATACCTAAACACATATATAAGCATAAGCAAAACCAGAATGAAAACCTACAGAAAAATGTATTTTCATGAATATGAATACAAACATTACTATTTTGTTAATGATGAGGAAAATAGATGTACAGACTTTTTGGTGCTATTTTCACCTACACTCTGATTTTATTACAAAATAAACTATGAATGAACAAAATTCACACACAAAATAAACTATGAACAAAAATGAATGAAGCAATAGTTGAAAATTTTCCAAATTTTCTACTCAACAAGAATATTTAGAATCCCAGTAATGTACTAATAACTTCTGTATGCTTAACAGCAGGAAAAAAAATTTGCAAAATAAAAGTTCTCAGCATGCACACTGCATGATTTGTGGACACATTCCACTTGCAAGTACTGCTGTTAAGTAATATGTACACTGGTATTTTTAGAGGCATGAGCAGCACAATAAAAAAATTATTCTGTTGACTTTATGAAGAAATAGGCACTGGAATTTGGTACTTTATCACTCACCAGATACTAAAAAAGTACAGCAAAATGACCAAAACAAAATAGTGAATGCAGGAATAGTCTGGAAAGATTATTCTGTTTCATTTAAGAAAATATATAAACATTATCAAGAAATTACTGGCAATATAATTTTTAAAAAATAAGTTCAAGAACCGCATATATTTTCTTATAACTTCAGGTTATAGATAAAATGTTTAATTTCTGGCTTTGCTTACCTCCCCACTCTTCACAAGGAAAAAAGACAGAACTACAGAACTTGAGTCAACTTTATCAAATCTCACTAAAACTTTCAATAATTGCACATATTTTTTCTAACTTCTTCTGATTTCTAAATCCAGAAGAAAATGCACTTAATTCAATACTTGCATACTTAGAATATGAGCAAACACAAATCAATAAAAAGTCTTATTTCAAATCCCCAATTGTTCAAAGACAACCTTGTACCAGCAACTATTCTTTTTTAATTATTTCTTTGCATTTTCCATGCAGTGTGCTGCAACTGGCATCTAAATAGTTTCTTTGCCATCGTGAAGTGAAACATCTTGAATGCTCAAACTGTATTTTTATGAGTGCCGAGGGACCCTAAATTTTAGTGGTCTATTAAATGCCAGCAATTTCATGCTGCCTTGCATAAAACAGCATTCACATATTAGAGCACTGTGAGTCCATAGCTGCATTATGCTTCTCTCACACAACTCAAATAGAAGTTGTGTATTTCATTAAAAATATATATATATTTCTTTCAAAACACATATACATTTTCAATTAACATATCTAAAGTTCCATTTTATTATTGTGTGTTACATTATCCACATGGACAGCGAGTGCACTCAAGCAGGGATAATAAAATTCATCAATATAGACAGCATTCCTTTTATTTGAACTCAGTGTTTTACTTAGAGATGCAAGTTGCAGGCACGTAACTCTGTCACCTGGCAAGAACGTACTAACAAAATCTTCTCTGAACAACCCAATTTACTTTGCCATAAAAATCACTGTACTAAGCTTATTAAGTACACATTACTTTAAAGAATCTGTTTCTGCAAGTCTTGCTGTCACCCAATATTTCAGTGCTAGTTTTTATTCTCTTACCTGGCAATAATATCCTTTTCAAGAAGAAGTCCAGTCCTATGGTTTGTTTGTACTGCTTTCCAAATGTTTCTTGGGCAAAACGTGTAGCTAAGGATGTCTAAAACAGAACAGCACCAAATTAAGTTGTCATTTTAAACAGCAAAAAGCTTTATGCTAAACCAGAAGTATGAAATACAGTTAAGCACTTCTTAAATCAATGAATGCTAACAGTGTTCATGGATTTGGACTGACAAGCAGTCCAGTCAGCTTCAACATAATAACAGGAGGAGGCAGAGGCTACTAATTTATGCAAGAAGAAGCAAGGTGCATATTTCCTGATTTCAAAAGTACTGTAATAGTAATATTACAAAATAATACACAGATCTGCATAGGGAATCATTAGTATGCTCAAACTGACACAAATCTAAGTGACATTCTCTGTACCTGAAGATCCTAGTATTTTTAAAAACATTCATTTCCAAAACAAGGGTCATCCCCTGGTACAGAACACCATGAACCCAAACCAACCTTCTGGGAGACAACAGAGATCTGCCCAATGCAGAGTCTCACAGGAACTAAGTGTGGCGAGATTCCTGCCACTGTACAACATCCATTTCAGGATCAGGGGCTACAGGAAATCTAAGAAGTGGAGAATACTTTCTTGCACACAGAAAAAAAACCCTAAACTCTCGTTAAGAATGCACATTTGCAGAATCATTTCTTGCAGCAGAACTTACTTCTTCAATTGATATTTAGTGCATTTATGAAAGCAGACCAATACATTGTTGACTTAATAATCAGCTTTTACTACATACTGATAAAAGGATACACAACTAACCTAGATAAACTAATGAAGCAAGACATTTATACTGTCAGTAGCAATTTAATAGCAATTTAAGGTCTCCATGCAAGGCAAAAAAAAAAAAAAAGGAAAGAAAAAGGAGGAAGAGAAAGGGAAAGAAATAAAAAAAGAAAGCCCAAGAAAAAGTAAAGGAGAAAAGAGTGATACAATCATAAAGATTACAAAAGTTTGTACTGCTCAAAAAAAATACTTTATTAAAAAACATAAAATACTTTATTAAAAATCATAAAATACATCCTACATCAAGTTAGTGGTGTACACTTACAAATCTCTTGTTGACACGACATTCGTAAATATAAATACAAATTAAGTACAGAAAAAATCTAAATATGAATTTATATATCTAGGGAGGGAAAAAGACTAAGAGCCTCACAAAACCCTTACACCATCTGAGAAAACTCAAAACAGGCAAGAAGGCTTTTCTTTTTTGCCAGTTTTCTGTTCATCAAGACCCAAAGAGATGAGTCACACCAATTGTTATTAGAAATTGCGGTTAGAGCACATTTAGTCAAAAATTCAACAGCAAAATAATACCAATAGTTCTGAAAAATGAGAGTAGGCAAGGTCTATGAATCGATGGTTACAACAAAGATCTAAATTAGGCTAATGATGTCAAATGTACACAGGAAGAAAAGGTAACTTACTTTTTTTGCATTAAAACATGATCACCAGAGCTCTAGTATTAAAGCTCTAGCATGAACAGGCAAACATTTATTCAACTACCAAATTTCCTGTGAACTATTATATTTCCTGTTTCTATATTATACTTATATTCCTATCACTTCCGTATATATAATGAATGATATTTTGATATCAGAAGATACGTTTAGGAAGTAACCCAAATTGTCAGTTATAGATTATGACAATATTTTCATTTACTTCACAGCACTCAAACCCTGAGAGGATTAAAACTAACTAAATAAATGGGGGAAAAGGCAAGTAAACTACAAATAGCAAGAGTATGCTTATATATTTATATCAGCGTGGAAAGGGGGAAGACCACAGAGAATGAATCATGAGAATATTCTTCTGCCTTCAGCTACATGACAGTAACACTGACAACACACAAAATAAAATTCAACACAGATTCAGTCTGTACTATCCAAAAAGTCAGTAGAGCTGATTCTTTTAATCACAGTAGTTAGCATGTCAAAATTACAAAGATATTATGTTTAATCTGTCATGACCTTAAAGATGTAGATGAGAACAAGAAGATTGCAGAAATACACCCTTCAGCCTTTTCCTTGAAATTTTCCTTTTTTGGAAAAGTAACCAGTGCCTGCAGTGCAGATTCAAGTATCATCTGACTATATCATGGAATTCTACATTCTCTAACATACTAATTTAGATGCTCATTAAATAAGTAACCACTCCCTTCTTATTTTAAAGGCTCAGTAAATATTAGCTTATCACTCTGTGACACTCAGTATTCCCTGAGAGCTTCTAGGGGTGTTAGTAAAAATAAACAACATACATTCAATTAACAGCTAACCTGTAAGAGCAGCAAGCCATCAACAGCAAGGCAAAGCTCTCTTAAACTGTTTTTCTCTGCTATGCTCTTGAATGCAAAGGAATTTATAGCAGAAAATCATTGACTAACTCCTTTTTAAATTTTTTCTAATAAACGTTAGAGCTCAAGAAGGTGTTGGATTACCAGACTAGAGTCTTCTATTTATTCACAGAACAAGCATTTATCCACAAAATACTAAGAGCAACAGTTGAAACTTCTTTACGATAAACAAAGAAGTTCTGTCAATGCATATTCAAGTACCTCTACAATGCAAATACTCCCTTCAAATCCCAAAAGTGTTCTCTGTCGTGCTTGCCATAAAAGATTTTGCACAAGTTTTGCCTGAGAGGATATGTGGAGTTGAATCTATGTAAAAACTAACAAAACTTAAAAAAGGGTTCAGTAGAACTGTAGTTGTAAAAATAAATAAGTGGTCGGTGTCCATGTTCTAAAAAGATCGTACTCCATACAATTCCATCCCCTAAAGAAGAGATTAGAGAACAGTATGATAGTATGAAGGCCTTGACTCTTCACATCTCTACTAAGACAACCAGGCCACCAACTTGTGCAGCAGAATTTCCATCAGAAATTCCATCAGTTTGGCAGGTTCACACATTTGTCTTAAATACATCAAAGTGAACGCGAACAAGCTATTCTAAATATCAATATGCTATTGAAGACTGGCTTTACAAATTCTCTCCTTTCAGACAAGAAAAGGTCTTTGAGCTCTAATATACAGCAACCAAGATACCAGTAAAAAATAATACATAAAATTTAGAGTATTCTAGGTGTAAAATATAATGGGATATTTGGGACAGGTTTTTTTGAAAGAAGCAAAGATGGAATTTAACCTCATATGCAAGGCATGACAGTTTCTTGCTTCTACTTTCCAATGTCAACAACTCAGTATAAACTGATGACATGCTGTTCCTAAACATCTACATAATGAATAAATGGGAAAAAAGCAAACAATATCTATGAAATAAATTGAAAAGTCAATAAATTGAAGGAAATCGTAAGTCAAACAGAACAAGCAATGATAGCCAGCTCTGGCACTGACTACATACCAGGGAAACATGGAATTTTTTACAGAAAACCCCACCAATGACAATTCTTTGAGTAAAATCCTATAGAAGAAACCTTTGAGAAAGCAATGCCAAAGTGGAATATCATAGCTGGAAGAAAGAAAACTCAACCTAAAATTCAATTGGATGCAAGCATATAGTTCCAAAGCCATGATTTTCCATGCATATACCAACTTCACCAGCTAACTGAAATCCACTTTCCAAAAGGTAACATCTACCCCTCCCCTCTCTCCCTTCCAGACCATCAATGCCATTATCCAAGCACAGCAACACTCACACCTGAGTCATGTCCTATCCTACTGGGAAAAATGTTAGGACAGACAAAATGAAAAGATACACAAAGCTAAATAATGAAATGTTTTAACTACCATAAAAACAAAGAACTGTCCAAGCTGATGTCTTTCCATCCACCCCTAACTACTGATGCAACTTTGTTCATTGAAAAAAATTATCATGACTTTTTGATATTTGATGTTGATCTATTTGACATAGCTGGGCCAATCTGCACAGGACACTTGATTCATTTTGCAAGACTTAACAGTGACAATATTTTTTATAACATAGGTGAAGTTTTTGAGCCTAAGTGTAACAACACAATCCAGAATTGGCTCAATGCTTAAAAATCTGATATCCTAAAAAATCCTAAAGCAAGCAGGACACCGCTCTTTATGCCAGCCTATGTTTTAGCTCTGCAAATTCCCCTACCAGCTCAAGCATTCATTCATTTTTATCATCCACTGTTAACAGGGAAAGGTAGGATGTTTCTGCTACCATACTTTAGTCCCAGCTACAACAGACAGCAAATAGACAGAATCTCACCACACCTATTCTTCAGCACCTCCATTTCCATGAATAGCTCCAATATTGGCTCCCAGACGCCCAAAATCTTTTTCAACAGTAGCAGATCAAAGCAATCTACCTAAAATCAGTATCACTATATACTTCAATATTAAGACATCTGTGCACAAAAAGAGTAGAAATATCTGGATCATAACTTTTTTTTTTTTTTTAATCCATACTAGTAGTGAGGGTTTATTTTAATGGAAAATCATTTTGGCTAAGGAAAAGGGGGTTGATTTAAAAGCTAAATACATAAGGCTGCTGTGTGTATACATGTTCCTTCCTCTAACCAAAATCAAAGAGCCAACTGACATTAATAATTGCACTTCAAAATGAACAAATTGAAGCACAACATCCCTCCCTTGCCTCATGGATAAAGCAATTCCCAGCTAGTGGAAGTACATTACCCTTAGTTTGAACTGACACTGATTTGTTTTTAAGCTACTACCAATCCCTGCACAGATCCTGAGTCACACTGCTTTTAAACAAAGGGTGAGGAAAACAGAAAGCAAGTTTACATCTGATTCACAACAACATTTCTTTTTTCTGGAGAAGCAAAGACCAGACAACCCCAGATGGCCAAGCAGGACGAAATAAAATCTTTCCCCCCCACACTTTTTTTTGGCAGGAGAGGGAGCAAAGGACAGAAGTCAAACATGAACATCTCACACTGAACACAAGATACAGTATTTCAGATATATGCCATTATTGTCTACACTCCTCATGTCTGATGATCCCAGCAACAGAGGAAGAGAAAAACCAACACCTTGCACAGTAAAAGAGAAGCTAAATATGCATGTGTGTAAATATGCATGTGTTCACCAGCTGTGAACCAAATGTGAAAGGCAGGATATTTAGAGTTGAAAACACATAGATATACATGTTTCAACAAGTAAGTAGAACAAGTAGCCAACGAAGAAGAGGAACCTCAACAATTTAGTCTTCTGAGGTGCTTGAAATAGCACTAGGTACATTTTATCCTTCCATTCCATGACCCAATCACTTCTTTATTTTTACAAGATCTTACAATAAATCTATTATTCCACATGTGTGCTCCAGGCCATCAGAATGGTGGGAAGGAGCTTCTATTACAGCATCATCTAGGGGGGACAGGAGGAAAAGCAGCACACCAGAGCATTGCTGCTGCTCATGCCCAATAACCTGCACTGGAAGCACGAGATTCCTAGGGCCAGTGGGAGTCTCAGAGAGTGGCAGCTCTTATGAGAGAGGTAGGGACCAGCAGGAATATATATGAAAACTCAAGAACACTTGAAGATCCATGTCTGGTGAGAGGTCTTGCCACAAGTTGCTGAAGAGCAGTAATGAAAGGATTCCTCAGTTTGAACGGAAAACTCCTGAGGAATGGTACCAGTGATGCAGCACTTCAGCTGTCAATCCTGTGTATTTATTACGCTCTCATCACACAGTTGCCTGGAATTGCCCATCTACTGACTCAGATTAACACAATACCACTCCAGACTGGGTTTAGAACCACTGGAGACAAAAAACTATTTTGTTTCTTCATAGGGTTCTGAATATGTAAGTGAGCAAAACCACACAAGTACTTTCACTAATAAATGTCAGGCAGTTCATTTAAACAGCTCTAAGGACATTTCTCACTTTTCATATGAACTGTGAGGCAGGCAAACTTTCTGCTATCCATCGTTTCAAAAGTTAATGACAGAGGAAAAACTGTATACTTCAAGCATATAATAAATTTACTATTTTCAGGTGTATCTGACAAAATTATTCAAGCTACATATGGCAATAGATATGTTCAAGAGTATGCTAAAGATCAGTGACTATTTTAATGGTAAGAAAGCAGCCTTTTGTCTTCTTTGGTCTTTGTCAAAATTTCTCTTTTAAAAAGACAGGTACTACTTGTTGATAGATAAACTTTTATAAACTGTATTTCACTACGTTGATTATTAGATGGGGCGGGGGGGGGGCGGATAAAACAAAAACATAAAAGTCACAAACAAAAACCAAACGGACCCAGCAGTGCCTTTCCAAACACTGAAACATTAACTCCAATAGCCGCAAAGGGTTCTATCCACCCCAGGAGGGTTGGTGGCTCTGCAGCCGAAACGAGGGGCGCCTGGAGACCCAGCTAAGGAGCCTTCCAGCTCGTCCTTTCGAAGGGAACCGCGAATCCTGTGCTCGGTTCCGACCCCAGCCCCCGGCACTACGGCCACCGAGAGCAACCCCGGGCTATTCCAGCGACTCCAGCCCAGCAATTCCTGCCTCCCGCGCGCGACCAGCAGCGCAGGGGGATCAGCGGGAAACTCCGTCAGCACCACGGGAATTACGTGATTCGCCACTCTTTTCCTTACGGCTCAAGAAAATTGGATTAAAGTCGTGCACGTCTACTTGTTGATGATGCCTCTCCGGGTGCGGGAGCCCAGTCAGAGGGTTTGGCTGCCGGGCACGACGCGAACACCGGCGGGGAGAGCCCGTGACTCCCGCCAAGGGCCGGGAGCTGACGGGGGGCAGCCAGTCGGGTATCGCGACAGCGCGACAGCCGGGAAGCCGCCGCGGGCTGCTCCCTCCCCGCTCAGCAGCAGAGCCGGGGAGAGCGCTGAGGGGGAAGGCCGGGAAGGGGCTCGGGGCACCGCGGCGAGGGAGAGGAGCTGCCGGCGGGGCCGGCACTGACCTTGCCAGTGGTGCCGTCCCCCAGCACCACCAGCTTGAGCTGGCGGTCCGGACTCTCCTCGTCCTCCGAGTCCGACATGGTCCCTACGGCCCCGGCGGGGAAGGAGAAGAGGCGGAGGGCAGCCGGGAGGAGCCGGCCGCAGGAGCGAGAAGGGGACGGGGCACGGAGCGAGCGCGGCGCTCACAGAGCCCGCAGCGGCGCTGGGGCCCCAACCGCCATCTTCCCTCGGCGCGCCCGCCGTCGCTACGGCCCGCGCGGGGCGACACCAACGGGAGCGCTGAAGGAAGGGGGGGGAGGCGGCGGATCGAAGGCGGGAGCTACAGCAACAAGTCCAGCAGCTGCTGCGGGGCGCCCCCACTGCAGCCCCCTCAGCGGGCAGGCGAATGGTTCAGCCCGGCTCCCCGCCGCACGCCGCGGTGACTCGGCCCCGCAGTGACGCCCCGCGCGGTAACCAAGCAACGGGGGGCGGGGCGGGGGCGGGGCTACGGCCCCGCTGAGGGGAGAGGTGTGCGTGTGGGGCTGCCCGGTACGGCGGATGTGTCTTGTTAGGGCAGTTAAATAAATAGATGTGAAAACTGATTCATAGAGTCATTGCATGTTTTGGGTTGGAAGGGAACTTAAAGATGATCTCGTTCCAACCCGTCCTGCGGTGGGCAGGGACACCCCGCCAACCTGGCCTTGAACATCTCTGGGGATGCGGCATCCGCAACTTCTGTGGAAAACCTGTTCCAGTGCCTCACCACCCTCAAAGGGAAGAATTTCTTCCTAATATCTAATCTCAAATTATTCTCCTTCATCTTAAGGCCATTCCCCCTATTCTATCACTACACGCTCTTGTATAAAGTCCCTCTTCAGCCTTCTCGTAACCCCATTAAGGTACTGAAAGGCCTCAATAAAGTCACTCCTTAGCCTTCTTTTCTGCAGACTGAACAATCCCAATTCTAGAGATGCCACCGTTTTCTTACACAGTCTCAGAACTTTTCTATCCATATAGGCAATCAGTAAGAAAACTTGACATAGCGCTAGCTGAATTTTAGACCATTTACTTTATCTTGCACTATGTCTGCAGATAACAGGTTATAATCTGTTCTCCCACCTTCCCCATATTTGAAAACTTCACTGTGCCTTTGGTCTGTCATCTTTCCCATAGACTAAACAACTCCTCTTCAGTCAGTCTTTCCCTGGGTTGTCTTTCCTAGACTTCTGATTATTCTTTGGCCTCTCTCCACTTTCTTGCTGTGGTGTACCAAAAACTGGATACAGTACTTCTGTTGAGGCCTCGGGAATACTGAGTAGAGTGGAAGTATTACTTCATTTGTCTTACATACAAGACTCCTGTTTATACATCCCAGTATGATGTTTGTTTTCTGACAGTATGACATTGCTGATTCATACTGATCCTAATTTACTAAAAAACTTTTGAATCCTCTCCTGTTATTGGAATTTCATTCACGTTGAAGCTTTATTCCTGTTTAACTGTAGTGCTTTCTGCTTTTCCCCCTTGAATTTCATCCTATGTTTCAGGCTACTTGCATCATTTGTTAATATAACTCTATTTATAACCTTTTCCTCTAAGATGCATGCCATTCCTCCCAACTTGGTTATATCCACAACTTTAAAAACCATATTAACTATTCTAACTGACTAAATACTGATATTCAAATCTCTGCAAGCCCTTATTTGACATATTTTTCTGGTATGATGAGTAACAACAATTCTTTGGACTTTGTTTACATGACAATTTGAATAATAGAGACAGCTAGAACTCTTTAAACTATAAGTGTACTTTAATGGATTTAAAGAATGTTTAGAACAACTTTGTGTAATGCCTGAATGGAAACCATAATTGTTTCAGTCTCTTTCAGGCTTTCGTTTTGAAATGTATATCTGAAATGTCCAATATTACAAGTACACTGTTTTACTCAACCTTCAGCAGCATCAAGACTGTTCCTTATTACTCATGTGTTCAAATGTTTGTGGCCAAATGATTTCCCAATGACATTCTGGGGAAAAAAAATAAAAGGAGGCAGGGAGGAACATAAAAGGCTTAAATTTCTAATGGAAGACCAGACACTCATCTTTGTCACTCCATACCTAAAATGAAATTAAACATCTTATCAAATCATCTTTTAGCCTAATTATACTGCAAGTTCTCTCAACTAGGAACTTCAGCAAGATCAGCATCAGGACTCAGCTGAACAGCATTTCTTTGAAGGATGAACACCAGGGATAAGCACAAAATTTTCCTTTGTGATTTGTGACATAATGAACAGATGTACAATTATCATTAGACATTTAAAAGCTCCACATTTCACATCAGAGCAGACACATGATTGATATACCTTGTTGGTGGAACTGTTCATATCTCTGAGATTCTGCCTCAGTCAGAAAAAAACATAAAAGATTAATTCAAAGCTTCCTGATGCTTTTGGGGAGAAAAAGGGCTTTATTAAACCCCCAAGATGAAAGGCTGTGGGTGCAAAATCAGGATGCTCAGAAAGCAAGGTGTCCAGGCTACATGTATTTTCATTTGAAATACAGCAAAGAAATGTGTGTTATAATACACATCGCCAAACTTAATTTTCTTCTTAAATTATTTTAGTTTTTCCTCCTCAAATCACCCAAGCTTATTAAAAATTAACATCATCACCTAAATCAGTGAAAAATATAGAAATAACTGTTTCATCTTTAATATGGCATTTATGAGCTTAAAGTTGTCTTGAGCCTGTGTGTCTGACATATTTAACTAAGCAGTTATATATTAAGGCATAACTTTGGAATTACAAACAATACCTGATATGGATAAACATGTATGTTTGCGGTTGACTACTAAGACAGATGAATGGAAACTACTCCAGAAGACAGCATAGTAATGTAATCGGACCTCTCAGCCCACAGAAGACTCATTTCTTAAGTCTATGGATGACATGGATGTACTAAAATCTTTTTTTATTATATAAAAAAAATCAGTGCATAAGATTAAAGCTGCCTGGTGGAGTTATTGCTTTAATTAAAAATAAAACTACCAAAGACTGTTGTTTACCATTATTTCACTTTACTAGTATAACAGGCCAAACAGTCTGACTACAAATCTTTCTACATCTTGCTTGTGATGTTCAGCAAGCACATTAACAGGGTGGTGTGGTAATTTTATGCAGAGTGCTACATTTTGTCTAGGGAGGTTTTCAAATCGAAAAGTTTTTGTCACTGCAATCTTTGTTGTTTGCTAAATATCATTTTATGGATGAAAAGAAGCTATTCTTGAACTTCTTGATATTTCACAGGTAAAGTATTCTTTTTTCCCTGGAGCATGTTGAAAAGCACTGGAATTAACAAACAGAACACTGCAGTAAAAGAAAAAAAAATAATGGATGGTAGTACACAAATAATTTTAAACTCTTCTGTATTTTTACAATACTAAGAAAAAATCCTTGAGCAGTGACCTTGAATAGAGCTTTCACTGAAAAATGCCTGGGTCACCCAATGACACAGAAAATAAATGCATATAGTTAAATAAATATATATGGTTTATTTGACATTCAGTCTGTATTTTATTATTTACTCTTTGGGGTTTTTTATTTTACTTTCTATATACTCTACATTATTTCTTTATAATGAAAATTCACTGCTAATCCACTGGTAACTGAGAATATTGTCAATGGCAACTGAGATGAGAACAATTTAAAAATTCCCATATTTAATTTAGGCTACAAACAATAAACTCATTACATACTCATTCTCTGTCAGGTTTTGGCCTATTGATTTACTTGATCATATTTACTGAATTAAATGTACTTCTAAATATGTGAAACCAAACAGTGTAGACAGTTTTCTATGTCTATACTTGAGAAAAAGGGAGGGAAGAGCTATATGACATTTTTTGAGCTGGCAGTCATAAATAGTCTTTTTTTTTTTTTTTTTACTATCATTTTGTTGCAGTTTAACTAAAAAACCATTTTTGCTAATCAGTTTCAGTTCAAAGAAGAAATAGCACAGATCCAGTTTTGGTTCCTTTGCCCTGTTCTTATTACCCTGACTAAGTAATTGTGACATACACAGTTGACTGTGTTTGCCAATGCAAACTTTACAAGTGCAAACTAGACCTTTACAAATGTGGGAAGGTTTTTTTAGAATATAGTATAAGGTTGCGTTCCCTACACCCAAGTATCTACAAAAGCATCAGAAATCATTACCTACATAGGAAATAGACATATGCTTCTCGCAGGCTGAGTAAAGGTGGAAATCAGGCTGAATGAGGTGGAATTCTGGACTAACAGAAAAAGGAATAGCATGTGTGAGAGCCTTCAACCTTTTTGCCATCAGGCATCAGGAATGCAGGGTCATTAGATATCGAGTCATCTGTGCTATCGCCTTCAGTGCTTGATGGAAACAACACATTTCTCAGAGCAATTGACAGGACCTGTGTCCTCTGTTACCAATACAAGCCATTCTTTTAACTGTTATTCTGCTTTTTCTTCCTGTGCTTATACAACAATACACGTTCCCTTTTGTGTTTCATATCAATTTTTCTATTTCAAGTCTCTGTTGCTTGGTTCCATACACGCTTCTCTTCTTCATCTGTTTGAAAGAGGAAAGTGTCCTTCCTGAAAAGCAAAACTGTTGCCAGAAAAATGGAAAATGCATTTAAAAAAAAAATACATATTTGCATTATTATGTTGATTTTGCCACTCATCTCTGGAGCAGAGTAGAAAGCAACTGTTATTTTTAATTACACTACAGATTTGCAAATAAAACCTAAACTGTTTCTTCTTCAGCAGTATCATCTCTAATGTCTTTACCAGATAGTGTTTTCTTCTCCACTGCTTGATGACTGTGCCTTGAGTGAAACTCAGTGATTAATGAGGCTGACTAGACAGACAAGTGAGTGGAAATGGTAAATAATCATTTGGTTTTTTACATGTAAAAACTGGTTCCTACTCAAGTTGGAAATCCTTGCTTTTGGAGGGGCGTTCCTCCATCTTGTTTCCTGCTAACCTAAGGTCACTTAAGGAGCAACAGTTTTAAATGCTTGTTGGTTGCAGTGATGCAAACGTCTCTGGCCCAGACACTGCAGTGAACAAGACTTTCCACACAGGAATATGGTTAAGCTGAAGGCCACAGCTTTTATAAACTACATTGCCTAATAAAACAGGGAAGAACCACTAGCCAGCTGTTCCCCACAAACTACCCAGTAAAACAGGACCAGTGAGGCTCACCAAGCACGAGACTATGAAGGCCAAGCTAAATGTTTAAAAGAAAGCTAACCACATCCTCCCTCCAGCAGAAGTGACCAAGGTATGTGGTCCCAAATAAACTATCTCCTCCTACATTGTCTGTGCTGCGGAGGGGAGAGAAGAGTAATGTCAGTAGTAGCTTTTTAATTTGTGTAAGGTGCTACCTTTTTCCCTGTATTGTGGAAAGGGAAATAGCTGACACCTGGCTAGTATTTAAGACATGAGCAGTAATTCTGGCCACAGCTAACATGAAAAAAAATACATTGGAAACCTGCTCTCCAGTTGCGTGCATTGACAAACAAGTTCTCTGGTCTTTCCACTAGCTAAATCTACTAATAAAACCTCACTACATTTCCAGTGTGGTAAACACTTTTTCTCTCTAAAGCACACTATCCAATTCAGAGTAGAAAGTCCAGCAACAGCCAGGCTAACAACAACAGTTAGAGAAAGAGAAGGGGTCAAAAATACCTTCAGAGCAAGAACTAATTTACAAAAGAAGTACATCTAACTTCTCATGATAGGGTCATGCAAATTTGAAATTTCCCACCTGAACACAGAGGATCATTGGGAACTCCTGTTTCATGTCTCCAAACCACAATGCTTGTTGGAATAATGGAGAAAGCTGTCTTTCTCACAGTCTTGACCTGCTATCAGTTCAATAAGAAGCCATTGTTTTTCCTTTAAAAACAACATGGAAAATAATTCTAAAATTATTTTTTAGCATGTAGTACTGCAGGTTTGGAAAGACCCACCTGAATCAATGGTATCTTATTGAATACCTGAAGGAAACCACCAAGTTCCATCACACAAGCAGGAAAGTTGTTTGCCCTCACCACTCTTCCTGGAAGCTTTTTCTAGAGCCTGGTGGTTTAACTCCATGTGCTGGGTTGACCCCATTTGCTGGTCTGGCTGAAGTAGAATTAATTTTCTTCGCAGTGGCTAGTATGGGGCTGTGTTTTGGGGTTGTGCTGAACACAGTGATGATAAAAGAGATGCTTTTGTTATTGCTGAGCAGGTCTTACACAGAGCCAAGACTTTTTCTGTTTTTTGTTCTGCCACGCTGTCAAGGAAGTTGGGGGTGCATGGGAAGCTGAGAGGAGACACAGTCAGGACAGGTGACCCAAACTGACTGACCATATGAGATCATGCTCAGTATATAAAGTGGGGAGAAGAAGGAGGGAAGGTGGAACATTTGGAGTGATGGTGTGTCTTCCCAAGTAACCATTACACATGATGGGGCTCCGCTTTCCCAGAGATGGCTGAACACCTGCCTGCCCATGGGAAGCAGTGAATTAATTCTTTTTTTCGCTTTTGTGTGTGTGTGTGGCTCTTGCTTTCCCTACTAAACTGTCTTTATCTCTGTCCACAAGTTGTCCAGCTTTTACCCTTCTGATTCTCTTCCCAGTCCTGCTGGTTGGGCAGTGAGCAAGTGCCTGCATGGGGCTTGGTTGCTGGCTGGGGTGAAACCATGACACTCCACCTGACAGATAAGCTCCCACCCAGGCACTTGCTCACTCTCCCTCAGCAGGATCAAGGAGAGAATCAGAAGGACAAAACCAAGAAATAAAGATTGAAATAATGACAGTTTAATAAGTGAAACAAAGCTACACATACAAGCAAAGCAAAAAAAAAAAAAAGGGAATCAATTCACTACTTCCCGTCAGCAAGTATGTTTAGACACTTCCTGGAAGACAGAGCCTCAGCATGCCTACTTGGGAAGACAAATGCAATAACCCCAAATGTCCCCTTCCTCTTCCTTTCCCCCATCTTTTATTACTGAGCAAACAATTGCATTTGCTTTTTTCATAAATAAATCACATTTCCAACAGATCTAGCAGTTGTCTCATTCTCCTCTTAAATTGTTAGCTACAATGTTCTATCTTCTTCTAAAGATCTGGTTACTAGTTTCCAAGTATATGACCTTGCACTTTTTATGGCTGAATCTCACCCCACATCAAGGGTTTCAGGCCACAGTTACACAGTCCTTTTGGCCCAGTATCTTGAGCCTCTGCTATAGCTTCCACAAATCCTCTTAGCAGTTAATCAGACTCATCCTGCTTTTTGTGGGCAGCTCACTAAAAATGCATTACACAGCATTGCACCTGAAGCTTATGACTGAGATAGCCCATCTCCTGCAACCTGATACTTCTTTCAGTAACATCTATCATGGTTTTCTCTTTAGCTAGTTCTCCCATCTTCACCTTACCTACCCATTTCCACCTTTCTGACTTAATCTGTAGCTACTGTCTAAGAAAGTTCACATAGATGATATGCACCTGAGGTGGGTTGAGCCTGGCTGAGCACCAGGTGCCCACCAAAGCCACTCTATCACTCCCTTCCTCAGCTGGACAGCAGACAGAAAATACAAGGAGAGGCTCATGGATCAAGATAAGGGAAGGGAGAGGTCACTCATCAATTCCTGTCATGGGTAAAACTGACTTGACTAGGGAAAATTAGTTTTAATTATTACCAATCAAATTAGAGTAGGAAAATGAGAAATAAACCCAAAACCTAAAACACCTTCCCCCCACCCCTCCCCTCTTCCCAGACTCGTCTTCACTCCTAGATTCTCTACCTCCTTTCCCACAGCGCTGCAGGAGGATGGGGAATGGGAGCTGCAGTCAGTTCATCACATGTTGTCTCTGCCTCTTCTTCCTCTGATGGGGAAGGCTCCTCACACTCTTCCCCTCCTTCAGCATGGGCTTCCCACAGGGTCGCAGCCTCCTTTAGGGATCCACCTGCTCCAATGTGGGGTCCTCCAAGGGCTGCAGGTGGATCTCTGCTCCACTATGGACCTCCACAGGCTGCAGGGGGACAGCCTGACTCATCATGGTCTGCACCACAGGCTGCAGGGGAATAAATCTCTGCTCCAGCACCTCCTCCCTCTCCTTCTGCACTGACATCAGTGACTGCAAGGCTGTTTCTCTCGCATATTCTCATTCCTCTCTTCAGATGCAGTTTTTTCCTTCCTCTTCTTAATTCTGTTATCCCAGAGGCAGAACCACTGCTGCTGTTTAGCTTGGCCTTTGAAAGTGGCAAGTCCCTCTTGGAGCTGACTGGTGTTGGCTTCGTCAGACATGGGGAAGATTCTGGCACCTTCTCACAGAAGCCACCCCCAAAGGTCACCCCACTACCAAAACCTGGCCACGCAAAAGCAATACACTACCGTGTCACCCTTGTCTAAAATATCTTTCAGGAAATCAACTGGCACATTAATCTGACACATGAAGTAAACTTGTGTCACAATGTATCCAATTTTTCCTTTGCATAGAGGTCCCTATAAACATTTTTTTCACACTGAACTATATGTCAACAGAAATCCCTTGGAACTATGTCAGTTAAAGCCTTTACATAATCTATCAGTCTGTGAAGTTATGATCTACTCGTGAACAATTCACAAGAAGATAAACTCAATTTTCTAAATAAATTATTAATTGCAAATGATTTTTTAAGACTCCCATGACAGGGAATACATCCTTTTCATCATTTTTATGATCAGCCTCCACAGCAGTAATTATTTATTATTGATCTTTACCCAAGGAATTGAACATTTATGAGTTGAATGAATCTTGACATGAGAAATCCACTGCAATTCCCTTTCTGCTAAGTCTAACTGACCTGCTCAAAGTCATACGTGTTGTCAGCCTCAAAGGCAAGAGTAGAGCTCAGGGTTTCCTACTTTGACCTCTCCTAATATACATTTATCTCTCACACTAAACTACAGATGTTATAGTAACAACCTGCAGTTCTGTGTTCACTGCAGCACATACCAACCATGCTTTCAGTGTGCTCAAACCTAATTAGTTCCCCAGCCTTTATTTTACTAATCTCTGTATAGCACATAAGTGGTTTGTGATCCACTTGACAAAATTTGAATCCCTGTTCCAGGAGCTTTTTTTCCAAAGAGAGATCTCTCCAGACTTGGATATGCATCTGCCTAAGTCTTCAAGAAGCTCCCATACTGTATGGGGAAAAACATTACCAGTCTGATTACACAAGGACTCACATGTGAAGAGGTGAGAGCCTCCTCCTCTGCTCCTTCACTGCTCAACCTCATCTGTAAGTACCTTGGCAGCTGGAAGGTACTGATGATACAGTGCAATTGTCTGTCATATTCTATAAAATTGTCTCATTGTTCTTCGGTTGTCCCCCATGACTGTGGCAAATTTCTGTTTCTTTGTTTTTCCCTAGATTGCAATTTGTAATTTTTAAGGATCAAATATCATCTATTTAAGGATCAAATTTAAGGATCAAATATCATCACCTGTGTACATCATCTGGTGAACTGAGATCCTCAGGTCTGACTACAAACTTTAGTTGCTGTGAATATTCCAACAATACACTCAGGTGTTCAGCTCAGTCTGGAATTATTGGATGCGCAATTTCCTGTAAAACTTTCATGGGAGATGTAGGTTTGCACTGACTGCACACACCTAAGCATGATTTTCTTGAGAAGACAACTATTCCAGTCTAAAATTAATTTGAAATATATGTTAAGTGTCATTTAGTAGCCTCCAACTCAGCTATGTACTGCTATTAGTCCATATGAGATACAGTACTGGAGAGAATGAAGCCTAAGCCTGGCGTTACCTCCACAAACCATCCAGGCATTCATTGGCTGTGCCATTCCAGTGCCACATGTCAGCAAATTAAGTCAAACACTAACTACCCCAGTTGCTCTTACAGAAAATGATCCCCATTTTAATAGATAAATGTAACATTTTAATCAGCTTTGAAATATCTGTTGTGCCCAACAGGCATTCATCTCACTACCTGGCGTGGCAGAGGGCTTCCACTCGTATTCAGGGATCAAACAGCTGCAGCAGTTCAGGATGTCACCATCCACAACCCCTCCATGATTTGCTGCCACCACAGCAAGAGATTTGGCAGCAGTGAACATGTGCCCACACCTCACCCACACCACAGCCTTACCTGAGCTCATCTTCATCAGTGACTTAAGCCATGGCATGAGCAGTGAGCTGGGCACAAGTCCCTTCAGACTCTTCAGCTGCTGTGACATCCAGCAAACTGGAGAGCCAATGTCCTGGCTGGGAGCTGGGCACCTCAGTCTGTTTCATTAGCTGACCTGTCATAGCTCTAATAAACTTGCTTTCTTAGATATTATATTATTTAGCACAGTGAAGTTCACAGCTCAGTGTCAAGGTGTCTCAGTTGGAATGACAATGAGGTAATATTTCAGATAGTTTTTCTGTCCATCTTTCTTACTGCACATGACAAACTAAAATCAGAATTATCTCCCAATAATCCATAAATGAGTATGACCATCAGAACCCTACTTTGCATTGGTTTTCTTCTGATGTGGTATCAAAATCTATGACTCACTCAAAATGCTTTTGCTCAATACTAGTCTATGTGCTTCCAAACTAATTTCTTCCCAGGAAACTTTACATCTTTGAGGGCAGTTCTTTTACTGATGCCAAAACTGTAAGCATTCTTTATGGAGATGGAGTAGCTTTGTGGTATTATTATCTCAGATCTATGTTGAGCCAAACTATAGAGATGTATTAGCAACATGATAAATATAGAAAGTACTAAGGAAGAGATACTTTGGAGAAGCACACCAGGAAATACTGAAAGCAACAACAGTGACAGAATTTGCATATCTAATTTTGTACTCAAGTAGACCAAAATGAAAATTTGAAATAGGATTTTGAGAATATACAATTATTACTAGTGAAAGATTAAGGCACTATTTTCAGTTTCCCAAGAATTCCACCACATAGCATTTTAGCATCTAATGGCGGATCATTTTCCATTGTTTTTACCTTACTTTACTCAGACAAAATTCTTGCTGGTTCATAACACACTAAAATTTGTATTCAGTTTGACAGTATATTTAATGAATCAAGAGCTTACACATCTTATTGCATAGACCTGATGAAATAATTTTTAAAAGAATAAATGTAGACTACTAAGAGAAATGAAATTTGGACTTACAATTAGATGTGCTGTCTCTTTAATATTTTTCACCATTCAGCACAATTTGAAATGTTTGTATTAATTTCTATGGTTCCTTGTAATTAGAGTACATGTTTTTAGAAGAAAATATGATATTTGAGTTGTTAGTGTTCCTTTTAAATGGACAAATATACACCCACAGACACTGACAGCAGGGAACACATCAAATAAAGTGGCTGGATTTTAGATCCCCGCTGGCAAACACAGACCTGTTGGATGCTGTGCAATTCTGTCACTTCACTTTAGTTCTTCAGTGGCAGCTGTAATCTTCTGAAAAAAAAATTGGGCTCATAAAAGTCTGAGCTGCTTGGCCAAGTTCCTGCAATCTTTTGCCTACGCCAAACTGCCTTCTATTCAAGCTTTGTTATCCAGTAAAATGTTACCAAAGATCTCTACTGATCTCACTTTGCCATGCAAGAACTTTTCCAAGATATTCCCGGCTAGATTTCAGCTTTAACTGATAGGCATTAGTATGCTCTGATTTGTCCTGAATCAGCCAATGTCTGTCTCAAGAAACAAGGATCCTTGAGCCAGACACTTGCCCTGCACATGCAAAGAAATTTTTTGGAGATCAAAGGAGAAAATCTGGCTGGTCTGAAGGGTGATATCACTGCTAATCCTGTTTTATTTTCTGCCTAGTGATAATGAAGAGCAGAAAATTTTATACAATATACAATGTAAACATAGCAGAGGGCGTGAACCTGTCAGCCTATCACTGACATGAGACATGCATACCTGGATCCTGACGAGGATATTTTGTGAGCAAAGGCAATAATGAGGTTTTCAAAAGCACACATTTAAAAGTGATGGATGCTTTAGAGCTGTGCTCCTACAGGCTGTGATTTAAAAGGCTGGAGGCTTCAATCTGAGCTGCTAAAATTCAAAATGACAAAAACTTACAAAATTTTATTGCTCTGCATTTAGTAAAATTTACACTTACAAGCTGTCAGTTTGAAATGCTGAATAACTCATAGTTTAGAACACTGAACACCAGTTTGAATTATGCTTGCAGTTCGTTGCTTCCTACTCACAATCTTCCTGAGATATCCAGAATAATCCTTTCATCACAAACTTTTGCTATCTCTCTTAATTCAGCTTTGGCCCCCAAAACATACTGACTTTGCAGGAAGGTCAGGGAAAGAAATGTATCTTGTTGCCATAAAAAAAGCCTAGGCATAATTAAAAGCTCCCTTTCTGCTTGTTTAATGTGCTAATATGAGAACATTAAGGCCAATGTACCATCTACAGCTTGGTTGCTCTGGCTATCTGGGTTTTTTGTTAATTTACAGACTCTTAAATTCACAGCATTGGTGGGTGGTAAGGTAGATGGTTAATGAAGAAACATAGAGTAGGAAACTTCTTTAATGCCTGTTTTATGTTACCATGGGTAACATTTTTTGGAGGACAAGGATCAAAGTTTGTAACCTAAAAAATCACTCAAGACAGGAATAAATGTATATGGTTTTAAGGCACCCCTAAAAATTATGGGATCGCTAATATCCCCATGATTCTGTGGTCTGTTCTAAAACAAAAATATGAAGCCAAATATTTGGCTCTGTATAATAAAAACAGATTATCTAATGGTTTCCAGTGGGAAATATGAGAAAGAGCATTCATAAAGACTCTGTAATAGTTATGAATTATAGAGACTTCCTCATTTTCAGTATAAACTGAGACCCCAATAGAAACTGCTAGATATTTATTCACATGCCCTCAGAGGGACTGCACGTGGACATTTTTAACTAACATTATTTGCAACACCTTACTCAAGTTATTCATTATTAATTTTACATGTTTTGAAGTCCTGACCAGAAAGTTTTCATCACTTACTCTAATTACACCATTCTTACATTACTTTAATACTTCTAAAGGGATACAGTGATTTGCAATCTATACTTATTTTAATTAAGAAAGAAAACAACGTTCAAGTAATCAAGGTCATAACATTAAAAAAAAAAAAAGTCAGGAAACATAAAATAAACTTCGGGTCATTAACATGCCATTAGGTCTTCTCTGTAATGAAAATAAAATAAAGGCACAATATGACATTTCTGTATTTTCGGAGATGCCTCTGTTGTCACCACCTCACCCTTGTCGTTCTATATTCTCAAAATGTTTTTGTGATTATTGTTGCATATAAACCAGGCATATCACCCTCAGTTCACTTCCATCTGTCCTCACTGTCCAGATGTCTGTGCCTGTTGGTTCAAATGATTAAGACAGCATAAAATTTCTTCATCTTGCCTCATTTGAATGATTTTCCTTAGGTTTTTTCTTTCAGACAGTTTTAGCTAGTGAAGCCCAAACTGGATGGCTAGTCTGCAGAGATTTGTTCGAGGTTACAATGGTGGTAGCAAAGGCAGAAAATAGGAAGCTTCTGAGATGACCTTCATGTTTGTGTTTACACAGGGTAAAGAAACTCTGCTAGTTTCTTCCTATACAATGGTAAACATGACTAGAAGAAAAGTGCCACTGGAGAGACCTGAGAGATAAACAAAGCCTGAGTTATACCATGATAGACACAGAAAAGCTTGTTCATCTTCAAGCAGATCTGACAGACTCAAAATGCCTTAGCTTTGCTCTTTAACTAGAAGATAAAATGTTGAAATTTAGTGTTTTAAATAAAACGGATACTTGGCACCTCCCGTTGAGAGCATGTGCTAAACTCATGCCTCAGATACACATTTTTGTTTGCAAATTACACCTTTTCGTTGAAACTGGTTTCGCAAATAATAGCTGGAACTGTAGAACACAAGATGGCAGTATCAGACACCACGTACCAGCAGGGCACTATGGGCTGGTCCAGCGGGATCTCTTGGGAGAGGGGACAAAAGCAAGAAGTACTGAGGTTTTCGTGCTTTCCTTGATACCCCTGTGGAACACTTGCTAGGAAGCTAAGAGACCTTCCTGTTCCAACAGTACCTAGAAAATACTCTGCAGAAGGAATAAAAAGACAGTACTCTCTGTGGAACAGATCTTGCTCCACACAATTCTCTGAGATCTCTAGGCTTAAGGTGGTGTGTTAAGACATTGAATAATAGGTATCTTACAAAGTTATCAGGGAAATCAAGTGACCTTCTGTCGCTGGATCATTGCGTTTCTTTCCCTATCCTAGCAGAGAATGAACCTATACATCCTTTTTTTCTCT
>JAWWLV010000144.1:59577920-59589917 GCA_035041135.1 Platyrinchus mystaceus | reverse complement strand
CCTTCCCCCCCCCCCCCCCCCAAATTCATACATCACCAGTCTCTGTAGCTGGCTAGATCGATACATATAGGAAGAGCCTAATTTCTGTCAAAGACATACAGGAAAATTTATTAGTTCTTGAATGCCATGGGGTTTTTTTCTGGTTTAGGAAGCTCACTACAATCTATGAGAACGAGCATATGAAAGTTAGTGGAGAAGGTGCAAACGTGACCTAAAACGTGGCAAAAGCCCCAGACCGAACCTGTCTGAAGTGGAGCTAACGGAGTCCAGACACCTGGCAGAAGATCTGTGGGAAAATAAACTTTGAAGACCCTTTAATATGTCCAAACCAAGTGAAGCTCATTGGCAATTATTGTTCTGCTGAATCTGGGGGATTCTTAGCCGGGTGTCCTTTTTGACTTTTCTAGTACTACCAAGAGCCCTCAGGCTCCCACTGAAGGACGCCGGTCTATTCCTTTGCATGATGCAGTTCGGATCCCCCAACCTCGGAACTATCGCCGGCCCCTGCGGTGTGTTCGACCCGCCCCCGAGGACGGGCGTTCCAGCCTGGACTGCCTTGCCTCGCTCCCGGCAGTCAGGCGGTACCTGCTGACCTGATTTTTAGTATGTACTGGGCTGGTGGTTTTTTCCATCGTCTTTACCTCGAAATCGAGGGCTGGAAAGTATTTTGTTTAATTCTTGCGGAAAGTGCAATAACACCTCAGACATGCCTTGGAAGATTAACTAGAAATAAACCTCCTCATCAAAATACTTCGCCGGGAGCCTAGAAACCTCAGACAGGCAATCCCTCTAGTCCTTATTTTAAAGTATATTGGTGGCTTAATCTTTCCACTTGCTCCGTTAAAAAGGCTGTGAGAATCCATTTCCTGCACCCCAGCTCTCCAAAGCGGGGGTCGGTGTGTTTGCCCTTTGCGGGGCCGTGGTTGCGGCAGAAGGCGCGGCAGGGCCGGGGCGGGCCGCGGGTCAGGCCGGATTCAGCACTTTCCCGCCGATGACAGTTCCCTCTCGTCGCCCCGAGCCAGGATGCGGCGGCAGTGTCCCGGTAGTGCCCCCCGCCCACATCCCTGTACCCCTGACACGGAGATCCTCTGGCCCCATCGCCGCCGGCAGCCGCTATGCGAGTGCCCAGCGGAGAAACGAGTTCGCGAGTGGGTTTTGAAGAGGCACTCAGGGTTAGCAACTTGGGAATGTATCTCACCAAGGGCATTGAGAAGGCCCAGGTAATGCCCCGACATGCTCGGACGTGTGACCCTCCCGCCGGTAATCACCAGCCCTCGAACAAATCCGTCTTCCCACTGGAAACATGCGTGTCTGAGTGAACCTCTCTGGGCTTCTTTGTCGCTTTAACTACTCATTGGGCTACGTCGGTGAGCATTGCAATGCGAGGGAGAGCAGCACAACCTCGAGATCTCATTTTGTTTGCTCCCTCTCTGCCCTTCTTTGCAACTGTAACTGGAGTATCTATAATCAGTTATTCCTGCCGAAGGAAATGTTTCATGTGGCGCTTTAAACGTTAGTGCAGCAGAAATACCTAGGGCTTGAAAAGCAGGCGATGCCTGCGCTCTACAGAAACGCGGAGTTTCTGCCTCGCAGCACTCGCAGGGATGTTGTGCCGTGGACGTTTTGGCGGCACTTCCGTCGTGCAGGAATTAAAGTCAAACGATGCGGCCTCATTCGTTCATCCATTTATTAAATGAATAAATAAATAAATAAACCCCAAAGAAATCACCCATGGTGAATCCTCACCACTTGCTTTTCGCAAAACGTGACCCAGTGCCGGGGCGCATCTGTCCGCGGAGCGGGTGGAAGTCCCGACTGCCGGGCCGAGCCGGGCGACCGGGGCTGGGGCTGGGGCAGCGGCGCAGAGCTGCTGTTCTGCTTCCATTGGCTTCATCGGGTCCTGCAGAGAGACCTTACATCGGATGTATCGGCTTTCCAGGGCAATTGAGAAGGCAAATACCCCAGAAAAAGTAATGGATGCGACGAAAAGGCACTGCGCGCCCAGTTCGCCGATGAAACTCTCCGTCACGCTTTACTGTCTCCCCCACAGAGAACAGTTCAAGGCCATGAGTCCCCACTTCGAGGAGGATCAGACCACAAACACACACGCGGCTTACACTGGCCGCGACGGTGATAGGGGCGGCGGGAAGGGAACATCACGCAGGGATGTCCCTGGCTCCCGGATCAAGCCACTTTCCCATCCGGGGTTCCTCTGAGGCGCTACAAACGCCTCGAAGGCGAGCACAGCCCGGCTGCCCCAGAAGGGGCCAGAAATGACTGCTCCTGTCCCCCCAGCCGATCTCAGCACTTCCACGGCCGTGGAGCTGCCGTCCGGGGCCTTGCGATGGCCAACAGCCGAGCTGGGGCGGCCTGGCGAAGGAAGGGCCGGGGGTGCCCGGGGGTGGGTGGCATCCCAGGTGCCCCGCTCAGAGGAGAGGGACTCGCTGCAAATGTCATCAGGGCCTCGCTGTCGACCCGGCGCGTTTCAGCCACATATGGTGGGTGGATTTAGGTGTCAAAAGCCGGCGAATTAGAAATGGTAATTGTCCGTCATTATGGGTGAAACGCGATCTATCACAACAACTGGAACATGTCTGGGCGCTAGCAAAAATAATTTGAATGATTAGCGATCATTATGGATGTCAAGTCGCGTCCATTAAGTTGTATGAAGAAATTATCCTTGACGTGCGAAATCAAACTACAAATACACAGGCCTGGCATTGAGAAGACCCTCCCTGCCGGGCCGCGGGAGGTCGGGAGCAGCCCGGCGGGGCGCTGGCAGGGCCGGGGAGAGGCGCCGGTGCCGGGCCGCCGGACGCTCCCAAACCGCTGCCCGCGACAGCCGCGGACGAGGGCTCTGCCCCGAGCTGGCGTGGCCCTGCTCACGGTGAAGGGACAGGCGTTCGGTTGGTCAGAGAAGGTTTTGCAGGGAGTGGGAGGCAAGAAGCAGGGAGCCGGGCGGCGATGGGCGGTTGTCTCGAGCAGCCAGCAGGCATCTCCCAGAGGACAGAGGGCAGGAGAAAAAAGATGGGGAGACCTTCTGGAAGACGTCCTGTGTGAGGGAAATGTTTGCATCCCCCGTAGCTGCTGCAGTCCTTGGAATGAAGGGATGTCCGGGGACACGCCGCCCCACTCCCGGGGGGGTGCAGCGGCCCCGGCCCCGCCGCGCTCCCCAGCCCTGAGCCCCCGCCCCCCGCTCGCCCCCGACCGGCCCAGGGCTTTGCCACCCCTCAGTTTACAAGTAATTTCCACGTTGCAAATCTTGCATAAATTTTTTTTTCCTAAGATAAAAGGTCAGGTTTTTTAATTTTAAAGTTCGCCCCGTACGCCGAAGGCTTGTGATATTTTTTTTTCTTTCACCTTCGTTTTTGTTCCCTCCTTAGAGAAATAATTTGTTAGCAGAAATGGAATGGTTATTTCAGTATCTTTTGGAGGCATTTCGGGTAAACTTATATCATTGTGATCTCACGGGCCGTGGCCTGACACCTCCCAGTGTCCATGAATCCGCGATGCAGAAAAAACCAAAAGCTATTCCCCTAGAGAGAGGAAACCAGTCCGTTTCTTCCACACATTTTTTTTAAATAAGAAATATTAGTAAAAGTTCAGACAATTTAAGGGAACCTTCACAGTCACTTGATAATAACACAGTCTGCACGCCTTCAGAGTGGGATTTATAAACAGTGAAGGTGCACATGTGCTCTTCTCTTGTTGTGGTCGCTGGGAAGATGTAGTAAGTCCGTAGAAGTTCCCCGTTTGTGAACATTTTTATTCTTAACTGAATAAAGAAAAGGACTAATCTTCTATTATTATTATTATTATTATTATTATTATTAGCCAAGTAAAGACTATTTGTCTTATATGTTCATTTTGAAGTGCAGTGCCACCATGCAGAACAGAGCGGCGACGCCGCTGCCCCGGTAAATCCGCTCGGGACACGGAGGAAAACGTCCCTGCTGCTTCTCAAAGGGTATCTTTGGGGTTGCACACCCCACCACCACCTCTGCCGCCGGCCGATACCGCAGGTCAGTGCCAAAAAGCAAGTCCCGGACACGACCCGTCCTTCATTTTCGCCGTCCCTAGCAGGAGAGCCTGGCGCAAGCCTCGCCACGGAGTCCAAAAGCTGCCGACAGCCGGCAGAACCGCCTCCCCTCCCTCCCCTCCCAGCCTACCCAGCTTTATTCGTACAGTTTGCAAATTTGGATTATTCTCGCACAAGCCAAAAATAATATTAGCCCTCTCCACGCGCATTTCATCCCTAATTATCACTCGAGTCCTTTGCGACACAAAGAGTTTCCCCTGTCGATTCAAGTGCAGCGCAGATCCGTGGGCAGAGTGCTTTACCCTTACCAGGGAGACAAGCAGCTGGGGGTCTCGTCGACGGACGTCTTGAACGGGGAGCAGATCACCGGTGCCGAGCGGAGTCCTCGAAGCGCCGGAGCCAATAGGCAGGGTCAGGCTCTGAAGCCGCGGGCAGAGGAGACGGTGTTTTTCAGAGCCATCACTGCCTGCAGGATTTGCTTTCCCCACAGAGCAATTTAGGAAACAACGCCAGAACGCGCGCCCCTGGGAGCAGCGGCTCCTGCCCCGTGGGCGCTCCCCCAGCGCCGGTCCCGGCCGGACGGCCACCCCTCAATCCCCCCGTCCGCCCCTCTGTCCGGCCGCCGACACCCCTGCTCCCACGCTGATAACCTCCAGACTCCTGAAGCTGCAAATCAGACCCTTCTTTGCCTTCCACCCGTTTTATGGTTTTCTGGCCATTCTTGCTCTGTGTGGAAGCGCTGTTTTGGTTGTCAATCGGCCATGCATGAAAAGACTGCGTGTGGCCTTTCCAGCTTCCATGCTTCTTTTTTTTCCTTTTCTTTTCTTTTTTTTTTTTCTTTCTTCTTCTTCTTTTTTTTTTTTTTTTTTTTTTTTTTTTTAATAAAGAAAAAAGAAGTTTTTTAATTACTTAGGAGTACTTCACCTATATATATGTGTGTGTATATATATACATTTTTATTGCTGTGTCCCTACTCTGGTGGGGAGGACATCGGACAGTAGTCCTGGTGGCAACTTGGACCTCTTTAGAGACAGCAGGCAATCCCTGCGGGTTGCCTTCTTCCCGTGGGCAGCAGCAGGGCAGTCCTTCTGCACCCCTTCCTGTCTCTCCCAGCGCCGACCCACTGCCGCGGGAGAGAAGAGGCTTCCCTGGCTCAGATGAGTTTCTGATTCAGCGGAAGATGTGTTGCTGGCTGCCAGCAGTGTCCTTCGGGAGCCCAAACGCTGGCCTCTTTGCTACTGAGTCAGATTTTAGGCAGGAAGCCATGAGGGCCCCTGAGAGCCCCAAAATGGCTTAACCTGCAGCTCTGCAGCCACGACTCCTTTGCTATAATTTTTTTCAAGGATCACCCCGACAATCGGCAGAATAATTTGGGATCAGCCCAGAGACTAACACTTCTCCTAGCTCTAATATGGGGCTGGAGAAACAGTGGGAAAAAAGCCGGGGATGGTTCTTTAGCCACCTCAAGGGCCCCGGACAGATAAGCCAAAACCCTCATTCTCTGCCAGGGCTTTTCTCTGGGGGCCGTCGGACCAGTCTAGCAGCGGGACAGGAAGGTGGCTATGGCCGCGGGTGTGGTGAAGGGGAGAGCAGCCCTCGGCCCTGGCCTGCCCCGAGCACCGCGACACCCTCTTCACGGGTCCGCCCGGGAGTGAAGTTGCCCACTCGCTCCGCGCCTTCTCTCCGAACTGCTTGCGGATTACCGAAATTCTCTCCCTCCCTTAAAAAAAAACCCACAAAATCAAAAACAACAACAACAAAAAAACACAACGAAACCCCAAACCAAAAAAACCACACCACAAATATTGAACATGCTCTAGGAAAAGGACAAGCCCCACTTGCGGGTAGGAGTCCTCCCGCTCCCGCGGTCCCTCCGTAAGGCACGGGCCCGCCGTGCGGAGCCGCCCCGGTGCGTGTCAGTGCGGCTGCTCCGGCCAGGGCGGTGTGGGGGTCCCGCAGGCGGCAGCCCCCGCGGTGCCGGTGGGCTCCGCGCAGAGCCTCCTTAGCCCACCGGCGTCTTTGTTCGCCCCCGGAGGAGGGACCACTGCCCGTCCCGGAGCGGTGCGGATGCTGGCAGGGACCGCCGCGACACCCGGATAGGAAACCATTCATTTGCTCCCCGTTTCACCTTGCTTCCCGATTAATCACGGTGTTCCCCGCAGCAGCGGACAACGCGAAAGAGTTCACTTTCATGCGGCTTTCGGACAGGTTGGGAGCGGTAACATACCCGATTATGTGGCCGGAGCAAAAAGACCTGCCCCTTATTTTTCCCATCAAAAGCCAGGATGCTCGATGGAGCCACCATTGGTAACGCCCTGGATGTCCCCAGGCCCCCCGGGGGTCCGGCTCTCCGGCCGCCCGGGTCAGCCCTGACTCAGCAGGGCTCCCAGAGCTCCCGAACGTCTGCGGACAGGAGCATCCCTCTCCTTGGGCTTCGGAGTCCTCCCAGCGGAGCGACTTGCTCCGACGGGCTGGTGCTGCAGACCCGGGTGAGCCACTGGGAGGGCGGTCGGGATTCCCTGTGCTCCCGGCCCTCGGGGCGCGCGTCGCCGTCCCTCTGACAGGAGAAGCAGAGCGCAAAGAAAGCCTGCCAAAGCCTGCCGGGGAGAGGCCCTTAACCTCGGGCCACCTTTGGCCCCTGCTGCAGGGAGCCCCTGGGAGGCTGGGCAGGTGCTGCGCTGCCAGAGGGGGCTGCCTGTGCTCTGGCATCTTCTGCCGCTTCTCCTCCTCCCGGGGAAGTGTCGCTGATTTCTACCTGTATAGGAGTGTGCGTGTGTGTGTGTGTGTGTGCGCGGCGGTGGCGGGGGAGAAAATCTACGTGGTTTCCTGTTTTATTACCCTGCGAGCGAGCGCGAGGTATCTAAATATAGGCAGCCTCCCGGCTGCAGAGTTGGACGACGCGCCTATGCGAGTGTTTAATACACAAACATAAGCGCCAGCGGAGACATATGCAAAGTTATACACAATTTACATTATATTTCAACAATCGAATTTCTTGAAGCTGCGGTATTTTCCCTCTCTCCCTCTTGCCATTGCGAGTGTTTTCTTTAAGACTAGAGCTTGTTCATGGTCGGATGGAAAATGATTCCCACGGCTCCTGTACAGATTCGAGGTTTGGGAGAGAGGCCGAAATTGGGACATATCGTTAGGGAGATTATTTCAACTTGCAGGAATAGATGTGCTGTTGAGATGAATGTGCGTTTAGGGAATGTGTGGAGAGAGTGTGTGAGAGACCGTAGGTTTTGCAGGTAACTTAAATGTCAAAAATCCAGAGTAATTCCTTTGGCCTTGGTACAGTTATGTGCCTTTACTGGGCATTTTGTCATTAAGAAAAGATAAAAGGATGCAGAGCGTTTACTCTATATTTTAAAACTCAAAATTATAAAGAAAAACAGGAATAGAAATGCCTCCAAATTCCGGTGAAAATATCGATTAAATTTCCCCTTTATAAAATACTGACGTTTCTCAAATATCGTATTTTTTCAATGTCAAACGAAGACACTACCTATGGTAAATATTCGATATTAAACACAATCCTAAAATTCAGGGTAACTTCAATCGGACCACCTTTCCCAGCAACTTCTGTCTTGAGTAAAATGCATCTTAGTTTTACGTGATTCAAAGAAAAATAGTTTGACACTTTATTCTGTGTTTGTTACCCAGTATTACAACTCGAGGAAGCTCTAATAACCAATGCTTCCTTTTCATATCAGGAGGTTCCCTACAGCACTACAGGCATCAGCAAGCACGAATCAAAATAATATAACACGGTGATCTACGGGGAAAAAATAATAAAAAAAAGATTTAGAAATAGTCCTCTCCCTCGAACACAGAGCCCAATAGGAATCATAACCAGCTTCGCCGAAAGCCACCCCCGGTGGGAGCAGAACCTCCACTGGTGTCTCATCAAATCTAGAATGGGAATCAGCTCGATGTCTTGTATAGGGCAGCCAGCAGAAAAACGTCCCCGGGGCCCAGAAAAAAAAGCAAATTACAGGGTAGCAGGGGCTTCTCTTCACCTCCCCAAGTGCACCAGGGCCCTGATTCTGCCACCCAAAAGTTTCGTTTTCCCAGGAAGGAATGTGGTGGGACCGGCGGAAGGAAATAGTTACAAAAAATAAAAAAAAAAAAAAAAGAAGAAAGAAAAAAGGAACAAGAGCTTCAGGATCGGGCCAAATAAATGTCAGACTTCTCACTTCCGCCAAGGTCTTCGCTGCAGAGCTCAGGGCCGCTACATCAGGAGCGCTCCTTTCGCCAGCAGGACCGCCGACACTCCCGACATAGCAAAACCAAAGCATTCCCCCCCGTGCCACGACAACTGTCGGGTTTGGGAGCAGTGGGCTCTCCCGAAGCCCATGCTGGGGTGGGGAAGCCCACAGGGAGTCGAGTGCCGCCGGGATGCCAGCCCGGCGATCTGCAGGGTGTCAGCGCCTGGGGAGAGCGAAATGACGACAGGGAAGGGCCGGGGTGAGGGGCTGACGGGGAAACAGCCCGGCTGCCTCTTGGGGCGTATTGCAAGGACGGCGGCCGGGGATCGATGGGGCAGCAGGGACTTCCTGCGAACCATTCCGTGCTCGGGAGCCCGAGGGAAGCCCGTGTGACCCAACGGGGAAGGAAAGAAGCCGGCGGTGGTGAAGAATCGCCGGCGCCCAGGCAATGCGGCCGCCTCTGAGCGAGATCCGGGCAGGGCTCCATCGGCGTAGGGAAACAACCGAAGCCGGTCCCTCCGAGCGCCACTGCTCAGCCCCGATCCCCCGAGGAGAGCTTCCCATCCCGCCGCAGGCTGCCCTCCCCTTCGGGCAGCGCTGGCCCTGCTGGGGACGCCCGAGACAGGCAGCCGACGGCGGGGATGAGCCGCCAACACCGCGCCGAGGGCCCGGCCTCGCAGCGGAGGCTTGGAGGGGATTCAGTCTAAGGCGGGAGGCTGCCCCAAGCGGCTATCGCGGTTGTGTCGGGATACAGATGGCCTCGGAGGTTTCGTCGAGGACTACAAAGCCCCTTCCTGCAGGCCCATCCTGAACCTCCACTCGCCCACCCGCGGTCCGCAGCCCCGGCCTTCCCACCAGGCTCCAGCAGAGAGAAAACGATGCGCCGACACACGCACTTTCCCCGGGAGCCGCCAAGGTTTTGAACAGGCACGGCTCGGGGAAGCGGGGCCACAGCCCGCACGGTGAGGCCACCCTCAACCAGGAAAACCTGCTCGATGTCCCCCGTGGCTCCTCGGACCTCACTGCATCCTCACCGCAACCGGCAGCTTTAAATTAAGCCAGCGATCCCGGCTCCCCGCAGAAGAGCTATCGCTCCATTCGAACAGGCATCACCAAAGAAGTGCTTAAGGCACTCAGCTCGAACCTCTGCGACCCCTCCGCCTCCCACAGAGGAAAATGGCACCGGCTCTGCACGGTGAAGCTGGGCATGGCCCAGGGGTGCAGTGGGAGAGAACTGCCAGGCCCCACGATCCCTACTGCGGGAGCTGCCAGTCCCCACCAGAGCCACTGCCTGCCTCCATGCGAGTGGGAAAAGGAGGGATGTGGTCTGAGATACAGCCTGAAGTCTGCTGTGGGGAAAAAACATCACTGGGGTTATCTGTGTCTGCTCTCAGAAACGACACAAGCAGCAGAGCTTAGTGTTAAACTAAAGTTTATAAATTAAAAAAAAAACAAGTACAGCGAGTAGCTTACAAACATTCACAATTCATTTGAAGTAAATAATCTAGTTGAGTGCACAGTGCCATTGAAAGAGAAATGGAAAGGGAAAAAAAAAGAAGGGGAAAAAAAGCAACGAGTTACCTTGAAAAAATAGACTGTAATTATATTGCTGGGCAGATCAGAAATCCCCGTCCCTGAAGGAAAGGTCTGCAGAAGAACTGTAAAAGGCACTGGTGGTATTAAAGTTTCCCATTACATTGATTTCTTAAAGAGCCTGACTAGAAATATTCACATTGAATATAAAAATAATAATAACAACTTTAATACATCTGGAAAGTGCGAAAAATACGTAACTCCTCCCTCCCCGAACACGGAAAGATCTCAGGAAAAAAAGGAAAAGAAGAAGTCAGGAATTTCAATATAAGTCTCACCCTTTTGTGACATATTTATCCTTTGCCAGGGATCATGGAGTACAGGAGTAACATGGGCAACAAGAGCAGGGGGTATCTGAAAGAAGCTTCCTTACATTCAGCACCATACAAGGCACACTCAGTTTGCAATGAGTTGAAAGACCAAGGACTCAAACGACAAAAATAATCTTCCTTACAATCCACCAAGGGAGTCCTTGATCTCCTCTTTTGAGCTGCATTTGGTTTTGCAGGTTGTACTTTTTTTTCTTCTTTTTTTCTCTCTTTCTCTCTCTTCACACAAGATCGAGTCTCTACCAATCCAAAGCGAAATAAAACAAACAAACAAGAAGTCTACACCAAATACAATGACAACATGGATACCATGAACAAGTCGTGCCGAATCATGAGAGTCCTCAGCTGGTGGGGTGGGGATGGAGTGAGGGTCGGGTTGGGGTTGACCAAGAAGTCCTATGTTGAAAGAGGAAAGGGTGAGGAACCACCCAAAAATATTAATAATAAAAATAACAATAAAATTATAATAAATACTGTCCGAGGCACTGAGAGCTGCAGCTGGGGCTCTGGATTTGAGAAGCTGAATGGATGGATTGATTGATGGGGGGGTGGCAGAGGGGAGATGGGTTTCCTGGCTGCCAGTGTGTATGGGAGGGGGGTCGGGGGCAGCGGGGTATGTATGTGTGTCCCTCACTGGGTGCCAGCGGCTGCAGCGCAGGTGGACAGAGCCCACCCGGGCAGGCAGTAGTAGGGGTAGTAGTAAGAGGGCTGGAGGGAGAGCAGCGAGGGCGGCCGCAGCACCTCGCCGGGGTGGTACTGTCTCTGGTCGTCGCGCACCAGCACCTTGACGGCCACCTTCTTGGCGGCGGGGGCGGCAGCCAGGAGGTCGGCGGCCATCTGCCGCCGCTTGGTCTTGTAGCGCCGGTTCTGAAACCAGATCTTCACCTGCGTCTCGGTGAGCTTCAGCGAGGCGGCCAGGTCGGCCCGCTCGGGCCCCGACAAGTAGCGCTGGTGATTGAAGCGCCGCTCCAGCTCGAAGACCTGCGCGTGGGAAAAAGCTGCGCGGGAGCGCTTCTTCCGCGGCTTCGGCGCTGCCGCCTCCTCCTCCCCCGGTATCAGATTCCCGCACTTGCCCGCTCCGTCCTCCTCGTCCGGGGGGCTGCGATCTGCAGGCAGGGCGAGAGCACGGCGGTGAAGGTAAGCAGGCACCGGGACAGCCGCATCCCCGCTCCTCTCGGGGCCCGCACCCGCGGCCAGGGGCGCTCCCTGCGGCCGGTCCGCAGCGACGAGGCGAGAGGGGAGCCCGCCGAGCCGCTGCCCGCCCCGACGCCGGGACAGCCCCCGTGGGCAGCCGGGGCTCCTCGCTCTCCTTTAAGCGCCGGGGGCCCTGGCTGGCTGCGGGCTCAACCTGGCCAAGGGCCCACCCCGATCCGCCCTCCCTCGCCCCGCGGGACGCGTTTCTGGGGCTTTTTCCTCCCCAGTACATCCCGAGCCCGTCGCACAACCCCGGCGGGGCCGGCGAAAAACCACGACCATCTGACGCTCCCGGCCCTCCGGGACCCTCCCGCCCTCCCCACGCGGGTACGGACGGGCCGCACCGGGGCCGCCCCTACCTGAGACGGCGGCGGACATCTCGCTGTCGCTGAGGCCGGCGGCGTCCCGCTCCGCCGCCTCCGGGGGCTGCACCTCCTCCGCCGGCCGCCCCCCGACCGTGGCTTCCGCGGGGCGGGCGCTACCACCGGCGCCCTCCTCCTCGGAGCGCCGCTCGCCCTCCAGGTCCTCGCTGAGCGCCGAGTCCGAGTCCCAGCCCGCCGGCGTCCGCGGGGCCGGGGCGCGGGCGGCGGGCGCGGGGAGCGGCGGGTCCTCGGCGGCGCCGCACAGCCGCCAG
>JAWWLV010000144.1:59521945-59577820 GCA_035041135.1 Platyrinchus mystaceus | reverse complement strand
AGCCGCCAGCCGCCGGCAGCGCCCGGGGGCGGCGGCCGCCCCGCCGCGTGGCGGGCGCGCTCCTCCTTCGTGTTGAGGATGGCCTGGATGGAGAAAGGCGTCAGGGCGTTGCCGCCGCGAACAGCCATGGCCCGGCGGCGGGACGGCCCCGCGGGCGAGCAGCGGAGCGCTCCGCGCTTTCAGCTAGGCGACCGCATCGCCGGCTGTCGCCGCCGCGTCGGTGCTGGGCCCTGTCCTGCCGCCGGGAGGGCGGGCGCCAGCGGGGGTAGCCTCTCTGCGCCACTGCCGGCCCGCCCGCCCATAGGGCCGGGGCCGCCGGGGCCGCCGCGCTGCGCCGGGCGCCGCCGCGGGTCCCTGGCGGCGCGGGCGCTGCCTCCGCCCCGCTCTGTCCCGCCCCCGCCCGCCCTCCGCTTTTTCTGCCGGCGGCGCCTCCATCCCTCACGGCCGCCTGACAGCGCCGGCCCCGCGCCTCCCCATTGGGCAGCGCCCGCGCGGCCCGCCCGCCCATTGGCTCCCCGCCGCGCGGCGATGCGGCTCCGCGGGGCGCGCGCCGCCCCTTAACCCCTGTGGGCCCGCGGGGCGGCCGGGCCGGGCGGGCCTCGGCGGGACCGACCCGCTCCGGGCAAAGAGCGGCGGCCTCCGCCTGGAGAGAGCGGGAGCAGAGTTCGAGCGTGTTCCCCTCTCGCCGCGCCTCGGCCGAGCCGGGCAGCGAGCGCTAAAGCCCAAAGGCGGGGAAGGGTCCGGTCCCAGCGGGAAACGTTGCGGGAACGGGACCAACGCCGCGGGCTTGCGGGCGTTGCTGCGTCCTGCTGGGGAAGAGCCCCGGGAACCCGCTGCTCTGGGGTCTGTCGGGGACCACGGCGCCGGGCCGGTGCGGTGCTCTGCGCGCTGCGGGGAGAGCGCCCAAGCCCCGGCCGCTCGCCGTGTCGGGGTGAACGCAAAACAGCCTCGGCCGGTTTTGTAAAATGGGCTTTTCACTACTGCGTTTGTTTAAAAACATGGTCGGGTTTACATTAGGACGGTCTTCTGTCCATGGGGCTTTCAAAGCCCGTATTAGGATAACAATTTCTCTCAGAATAAAGAATCCTTTCCCTGAAACGATGCTTTCCCTGAAAGAAAACGGCCCTACACAAGAAGCTTTTTGAAACTATTACAAGCATGTGAATTGTATGTATGCGACTCGTTGTCAAAACAACAATATGCCCCCAAGCATCACGCTTTTCTTTATTTCAAATATTATTGGCATTCTCGGAACCAACAGAAAAATACAGGCAAGAGTATCAAGCAGGTACACGAGAAACTAAACGCCTGCGCTTCACGACCCGAGGGTTTTGGTGCTGGGAGAACGCGGCAACGTAAGGAGCTAGAACATATTAAAAAGATTCCCGAAAATTCGACTTTGCTTCATAAGCCAAATTCCCAGGGTGTCACTGGGCTTCTACACAGGCGTGTGGCCACCGCCAGCACCTCCCTACTTAATGCCGCAGAAATGAGCGTCTGTTTGCAGTAGACTACGAAGCGACAATAATTGATTATCAACGACTCTGGCACGAATTAAACGTTTTCAATGGTAACTCTTACCCAAAAACTAAATTAATAAAATAAATAATCCCTCTTTCATACACAGCACGAAGCCGGAGAGCCCCTTTGCGGGACTGAGCGAGAATAGGCATTATCGTCCTTAACAAATTCAGACTGTTTTAATAACTTTGCTTGGTCTCATTCATTATTCCTTTTTACCTACGTATTTCCCAAGAAAGCCATCGCTTTGACACCCAAGACTTCGGTGTCACGATACACTCAGAAAATATCCAAAGGGGATATTTTAAGAGCTGAAGGAAAACAAGGGACATCTAGGGAAGCTGCGAGAAATCCGCTTACGAGAAGACGTGCAGGCGTGTAAGAAGGGTACCCTGTACGGGCATTTTAAGGGGTGCTTAACAGCCAAGAGATGAAATTTGGGGTACCAGGAGAGACGCGTGGCCTCAGACGTGGGCACAGAGGAAGGGCTTCCAAGGGGAGAGGCTAGAGGCATGGATCGCAGCAGCCGTGGTTTGGGTTGACGACTGGAGAGGAGCTCGGGGCACGGCAGAGCTGGGGAACTCCGGGCAGGGCTGGCAGGGGCAGTGTCCCGTCGTGCGTGTCTTTTTTCGGGCTGTGCTCAGATGCGGCAGAGCGCCGAGCTGGAGGCAGAGCGGGCGGCTGCGGGGGCCGGGGAGCGGCGGGGAGGAGGACGAGTCGCTCTCCCGATGCAGCCGAGCTCCGGCACCGGCAGTTTCCAGCCCGCGAAGACCCTGATTTACAAGGCTTCGTGCCCAAGCTGTTGAAAATACCTGCAGTTAGTTTACAACGTCTGAAACTCTTTGTTGATTTATTCAGCTCTCCCCCCCCCTTTTCTTTTTTTCTTTCTTATTTTTTTTTCTCCCCTGCCTCCCGGTCGATCTCTGCGCCCTCTTTCCAATCAGAAAACCGCTGTTTGGGGGAGGAAATGCCTGGGGAAGAGGCCGGGAGGAGAGGAGAGCGAGCGGCAGCGTGGGTAAGGCGCAGGGGATCGGCGGAGGGAGGCCGGGCAGGGCTGGCGGGCCGGAGCCGCGGCAGTCGGGGGCCAGCTGGGTGGTCCCGCCTCGCCCGGCCCCCAGCCCCGCGGAGGAGACGGGCAGCGGGAGGGAGGGAGGGAAGGAGGGAGCGCGGGAGGGTTGGGGGGGAGAGCGGCGGCCCGACGCTGCTTCACGCTGGCCGCCCCGGTGGAGGAGCACTGGCAGCGGCTCCGAGCTGCCCTCCGCAGAGGCAGCAACCAGAGGGCAGGGGCTGCCTGGCCACGGCGTGCAGGGGACACAGGGTCCTCTCCGAACCTGTCCGAGAGAAACCGTGTGCAAACCCTCTTCGCTGAAAAAGGCTCCGAGGAGACGTAAGGAGGCAGCGGGGCAGGCAGCCGAGAGGCAGGGTAGTGCCTGAAACGGGGATGTCTGCGGGGGCACGATTACCATCTTGCCTCCACCCCTAACAAGGGCTCCGCATTTCCCGTTTCTCGCCGTCTGGAAGCGGCCAAAAGCTGTAATATACCGTGTGGGATCTCGCCGTTTCACAGTCGTGTGTAATATTGAAGCGGGGAAAGCCCATACCCCGCCGTGCCCCATAAGTGCCTCTCCCCGCGCCCACCGGAGACCCCCGGTTCGCTGCCCCTCGCCCTCCCGCTTCCCACCGCCGGAGCCGGCCCAGCGCTGCCGGCGGCCGGGCTGCCCCACCTAGAGGCGGCCCCGCCGCACTGCCCGGGCCGGGGCTGCCCTGGGGCTGGGGCTCGGCCCCGCGCTGTCGGGGGAGCCCGTCGGGTCCGTGGTGACATGGGGGCTGAGGTGGCCGCGCCGTGTGGAGACACAGGTGCAGAGGCACAGCCCCGGTGCCCTGTCCCGGTACCCAGTGATAAAGCATGGTGTGAGCTGGACAGCGGGAGCAGAGCCTGCCTGGCTGCAGCGTGAGGTGGCTCCTTGAAGCCATCTGAGCCGTTTTGCTCGCCAGGTGTGAGGGAGCTCACCCACAGAAGAACTGCATCTGGTATATGGGGTGATGAAACGGGGAAGGATGTGTCCTGCTCATGGGAAGCTTATGAAAGCCTCTTTATCACATGTAAAAGCACAAAGTTAAAAAAAGCCATTCCGAAGAGCACACACTTTTTACACAATATATAGCGTTGTATAAAAAGACCCAGATGGTCCCCTGGGTGAGAATGAACTACACTGGGAAAAGGAAATGTTATAAACTTTCCTTCAGGGTAGGATTTGCCCAGTATGGGAAATTAATTAGTGGTGTAGCCTCCATGTGCCAGCTCTCCAGCAAAGCCAGGCTAGCTTTGCCCTCCAAGCTCTTCTCAGTTCTGAGGCAGGCCAAGAAGTTTCACCACCAGGGGTTACTGCCCTCTTGGCAGCACTTCCCAAAGCCTGCATGGTGGTAGGTAATACTTTTGCCATACCTCATTAGAGGTGATCTTTTTTTTCCTAGACAGAAGCTGTGTCCCCAGACCTGTTCCTAGTTTGCCTCCTGATAGAGCAATGCAAATCCTTGCTGAGTTTCTCATCGGTCTTCCAAGGGCTGGAAGATGGCAATGGTACAAACAGTGCTTCCTTCTACAAGGGATTTTTTAATCCCCTGTGACTCTGTTGGTGATGGGGAAGATTTTGTTCATGGCTTTTACCTCAGCTGTGCTGCTCTCTGGCTGTGCACATAAATGTGTCCTGGACAACTTGCTGGTTTTGCAGGAAAATCTCAAATATTCTGCTTTTGAACAGGCTTTGACTCTATTTCTTAAATAACAACAATTAATCTCCAACCAAATGTAACTGTAACTGCACAGTAGGTGACAGCTGTACCTCTCTAAACCACATTCCTACCAGGATTTCTCTGTATGTTTCGTGAGGAACTTCACATAAGTAACTGCTGCAACACTCAATCTTCAAACTGCTTTTTGCAGTTGATGTCAGGATTCTGTGTCCCTGCTGAGTTGTCAGCTGTAAGATGCTTCTGGACTTCAGTGAGAGAAGGATATACTTTCTACAATTAATGGAATGATGTTTAGAATCCAACTGAATATGTGCAAATGTAATGCTGACAATGAGAACTTTAATCTCACTAGATTGACAACCCTTTAGCAAATTAGCTCAGTAGGTTTTAATAGCTGCTTTACAATCCTCTTTTCTGCTTCTACTCCTTATATGGGGAAAAGCCCATGTCCTTTAAGGCTGGGAGGCTCAAACACAAACACTTCTATAGGAGTTTACAACCAAACTGAAAGGAACGCTTGAATCTTACTGGTTGCATATATACAGTGACAAAATTTCTCCCAGTTTTATTGCTCAGAGATGCTATTTCTGGGAAAGCCAACCCAAATCTCCCCCTTGTTTCTTCATCTTTACACTAAAAACTGAACGGTTGGCATGCAGAGTACCAAGCATGAAAACAAACCACCAATATTTCATTTTACTTCACAGCAGTTTCTTCTGAATTATTCTGCCTTACAGACCCTGAAAAGGAAAAGACATACAGACTGTCTCCCAGGAAGGAGGAAGCTGTATGGTTGTGTCTGATGCTTAGTGCCAGGAGGCCATGAGCTCTGTGCACACTGAGAGCTCTATCCCACAGTCACCTTCAGGCACGACCAGCTTTTGAAATAAATCTTCTCATTGACCTTCTCCTTACTTTTATGCTAGGTTTCCTACTACTCCAGTAAATGGATGAATATTCCTCATTTTCTGAGGTAGTTATCAGTAGTATAGCAATACAATCTGAACAAGATTAGCTTGTTTACTAACAAAAAGTGAACCAGCATATCCAAATGGCTAGGTGCTTCTTATAGTCATTAACTAAAGCTTTTGTGGCTCCTGTATTTAGCTTTTTATCTTTTTCATACAATTTTAAAAGGAGGGGGTTGTCTATTTATTTGCAGTCCCTGACAGAAAAACTGAAGTAGAAACAGATCAAATTACTTATGTCAAAGTCATGTATGAATGTATCTTCCATACATCTACTGGTTCTGAATTTTCCCTTATTATTTACTAGAACATGTTAATGACCATTCACTATAATACAGTAGATGCATTTGCTGTGTGTAAGTCTTTAGGCTTTTAAGAACACTCCTAGCACAGATTAATCATTTGATGTTTATTTGGTACAACATCGTATGAAGTCCAGGTTTCCTTTACCATTGCTCTTCAACCTGTATGTAAGTAATGACCTTTACTATTCTGTTTGAAATAGCTGAGCTCACTTTTCATGTATGATGGACTAACTTGATAATTAAATCAATGACTACACTGGCTTAACATTCAAATATTTTTATTGCTTCTGACATTTAGGTAAATCACGTAAGCCTGACAGCCTCTCAGAATACTGGAACTGTTTACATTTCTAGAATGATTTCATATTTTTTCTAAGAGTCACTTCTTTATTGCCAGCAAGTTGATATCATTTTATATTAATTTTTCTATCTTTTTATTATTCATATCAGGAGTAGACACCTATCAAAGGTAAAATCTGGAAGTGTTTGGGACTTATCAGTTATAAATTTACACAGATCACCAATTACTCAAAAGTTTCGGAATTTGAGATTAAGGACTCATTCGTTTCACATCCTCCTCACACGGAGTAGGAAGCCTAACCTGTGGAAATAGAATGTGGCATTTTTGTTCATGTCTTGGGCAGTGTCCTGCCTGCAGTGCTGGCTGTTGGGGTGGTGCTCAGAGAAGCAGATCTGACTTAGGACCTCCAGTACTGACTCAGGTGTCTTAAACACAATGTGTTGCAGAGATGAGAATTGTGGCACAGTCATCCTGTTTTGGATCCAGGCCTATGTGATTGAGTGCATGTGTCTGAGGGGAAATCAGGGATGTGAGTGCACCAGGCAGTTGCACAGGGTGGCAGGTCTGGTCCCTGGGAGCGCTCATCCTGCTGTTGAGCGGAGAAGGAAGCCAGCCAGTTTAGACCAAGCATCTCACTCTGTGGAAGCTCTGTTCTTTGAAGGGACCCCAGTCTCTCTGAGAGCTCTATTGGAAAATGAGGCTCCCAGCTCTCCATGCTCTGTAACAGGTGTCCATGCCTGCAGCTGCCTTGCAAGCTCACGGTGTTGGCTTGCCAGGATCCATGCCTGATAACCTCTGGTGAAGCAGCCAAGCCAAGCAGTCTAAGTGTGGAGACTTTGGATCCAGCACTGAGTTTATGAAGTTAAGGCAATTAGCAGGTTCACTGTGTGAGTTGTTTCCACTGGCAATGATTTTGTATGTACAGTGACTATACGTTTCATCTGAACACAGCTTTTACATTAAATCACTAATTCTTTTGGCTTGCCTGGTCAGAATACAAATACTTACATAAACTTCACAAATAAATTAGTGATTCTGTTTTGTTCAGTACACCTGCAGATTTAATTGGCTGCCTGAAAATAAGTAAACGATGCAAGTTGTCTGCAGGCAATACAGGTATTGTTCATATTTTCTGTGTTCCTTAATAAAAAGAGACTTTGAGCATGTCAGTTGTGGATGACTGTAAATAAGAACCTTGTCTTGTCCTTATGATGCTCAATTCCCTCCTCTCAGAATTTCTGTCTTCATTAGTGTTGTTTTTGCCTAAATTTAGACATCCTGAATTAGGTTGTCTTAGGTTGTCTCCTGAGTAGGTTCTCAAGGTATTCCTGTCATAGAAGTAGCTATTTCTTGAATTTATTCTAGGCACATTTTGGGATTTTCCTAACAGAAAAAAAATATTAAGGTGACAAATAAAAATGTGTAATTTGAAAAAAGCAGTTTGTACCTTACCCCATTACATGAAGGATTATAAATGAGATGGTTGAAGAAGTCTCCAGTAGTAAAGGATTCCTGTGACTTAGTTGAAAACTCTTGTGCTGTGGGATGGACTGGCAGAAATGCAGGTAGACAAAATATCAGTTATGGATCCCTTGAAAGACAAAAAAAAAAATCCTTTTATTTATTTATTTAGATTTTTCACAACAAAAGAATGCAGAAATTTGCCTGCAAGTAAAACAGGGAAGTAGAGTTCTGTCTGGAAGGACGTTTTGGTAATACTTCCAAGATGGAAAGCTGTGATATCCTGCACTATAGCTGAGGTTATTTTTAGCAGGACAAATGAGAGATTTCTGCTCTCCCTGCTTTGGAAAGTGGTTAGTGTGTGGTGTAGCCTTCTGGTGCCTCATATTATTGTCTGTATTTTACAGGAGCTGATTAACAACCCCATGCTTTTCTCCATGTTCTCTTAGCATTCCAGCCCTGTACAGGACCATGGCAAACTGCTGCCTGTAGGAAGCATTAAAATACAGTCTTCAGTCAAAAATGTTGCTATCAACTGTCCTTTCATATCTCTGGAGGACTTCTGGTGTGGCTATATTTCTTTCACACATTTTCATACAATGTACACTTTATGCAACACCTCTCTGTCAAAGGAATACAACTCAAAAAAATGAAGTGTTCTTCTTCATAGCTCCAGAAAGATGTCTGCAGTACAATTTTCTGCAAAATAAGCAACAAAACCCTTGTAGTCGAACATCCTTGTACTGTTGTGATGATAGTCTGGTTGACTGAACATCCCAAACACGGATGGTGTAAATGCCTATGGATCAGTCATGCCCATATTGATACTCATATCTCTGACTGTACCCATAACTATCATGATGGCGACAAAAATCTCCCAAAGGCAAAGGACCTTCACATACAGTAATAATTCATTCACAAGGTTTAATTTAGCTATTGTAGTGTGTCCTCAACAGGTAACTGTAAGAAACCTCTGCTGCCATAAGGTGTGTTGACACTGAAGCTCTGTGAACTGTTGGCAGGCTCTGGAAGAGCAGCAGCCTGATGGAGAGACGAGTTGACACACTGCAGTCTATGAAGGCTATGGAAGAACTTCAACCTTTCAACCCCAAATGCCTTGCTCCTTGGTCTGCATATGGCCAGGTGCACTCCTACAGCTCCCAGGGCTAATTTCTAATACACGGTGACTTCAGAAGCAGGCCTGGGCAGCTTGTGTAACTGCTTTGGTATAAGGTAACAGTTGCTTTCACAGAGAGTATATTAAATGTCAGAACACCCGGATAATGAGATAGAGAGATCCTTTCAGAGAGGAGAAGAGAAGATTAGCAGCTGTGGAACTGAAAACTAGTTTGTCATCTACAAATCACTGCCATGACAGGGATCTGTGTATTGCTTTGTTCCAATAGTCCTCACCCTTTGGATGTGGTATATGGTACTGGTACTTCTCATGAGCATCACAGTGCTATTCTGTTTAATAAACTCCTCTTTAAAAAGTGTTGATTCTGAGACTCATGATAAGACCAGCCCATGAATATATTGGGATGTTATTGGCTGTAGCTCGCTTAGATATGTATCCTTTATCATGTGCCTTAGCCTCTGAGCCCCAGCCAACACAAAGAAACCCCCCGTGCATTTTCTCCAACAGGAAGAGAATTCAATAATTTCCTAAAAGAACAGGCTTTATTTTCCCACCTGGCTCAACAGGTGTCTGATGTTGAGTCTGTCCCAGTTCTTGTTTGCTGGGTCCTGGAAACCTGAAAGGTAATTCCAGTCACATCAGAGTCATCTGCAAGAAATGAGGAATAAGGATGGTTGATGAAAAGGGGATTATGATTGTTCTACTTGATTTTTTCACAACGTGTCTCTTCGTCTTTACTCTCAGAGGCTGGTACAATTAAAGTAAAGGCCCCCTAGGCAGAGTCTAACCTGGTTTGATGTCAGTATGTCCATGTACTTTTGTCATCCATGAAAGTTCTTGGTCATGGCAAGAAGACTGAGAGGAGGGAAGAACGGAGCTGAGGAAGGGACTTTTTAAGAAATAAAAAGGAGGACAAAGGCAGGAGAGGTTGTCTGAGTATGCAGCAAACTGAGGAGGGAAAGGGGAGTGGGAAGGAAGAGAGATCTGAGAGGGACCCTGTGAGAGAACTTAAGTGCCTGGGATGGGAACAAATGGACATCAAGTAGTGAAAGATGGGCCAGATGAGAAATGAGGATAGAGGGAATTAGACTGAAAAAGTGCTAAAAACGAAAAAATGAGGGAAATGAGAAGGCTCTAAGCAAGGAAAATAATTGGAATGGAATAGATGTCTTCTATTAAACCACAAAATCTAACTCGTTACACTTGAGAAAAAATGTTAAACACACTGTTCCTCAGAAGTTTGGAGTGCCTATGAACATGGGCCCATGTTATATGGAATTTAATATTGTGTCTGTAAACATAACACTAGGTTGATTTAGACCTATAAGTGGTATGCTACACAGCATACTCATGGATACAGAGTTGAAAAAAGGTGTTCGTGCTGAAAGTGGTGAATCCTGCCTGTGCTGTGCAGTGCAGGAGCTCAGGAGGAGATGCTGAATGGGCAGCTCAGGATGCCCGGGATCAGCGGCCCCAGGACGATCGCACGCCAGCCCCACCTTGCTCCTCTCTCGAGCCTTTGTGAATTTTGTCTAACCTCCCCCCGGCTCTGGGTGTTCCAGGGGCAGGAGAGGGATCCTGCCCGTGCCTGCCTGTGTGCACCGTGCCCTCTGTGCTACCTGGCAGGCACCCGTTGCCATCTAGTGGCTATTGTAGGACTATCTGTGCCTGGAAAAGAAGTTTTTTTCCAACCAGACTACAGCCTATCAATTGCTTTTCTAGAGAAGATTCTGACGATTTGCCCCCGAGGCGTCCCGAGTGACTTGGACAGAAGCACAGGGTTTGAGATAGGGCGTACCTTTCTGTAGCACACAGGGCTTGGCCTTGCTTTGCAATCAGGCAGTTACTCACCTGCCTTCTACGTGTGGATTTTACACAAAGAGAAGGCTGGGAAAGTCTCAAAAACAAAGAAGACCTCAGCCCTGCTGGGCTGGCTCCCTTACAGGCAAACAGGAGCTCAGCAGCACCAGAATCTTCACCTCTCAATGATTCTGGCCAGATTATTGTAAAAAGCCGAAAGTTTCTCCCTATCGTATTTTAGTATATTCACCCTTGCCAGATCCTCACCAGATGAAGACAAAATACTTGGTGGGTAAGCACAGAGCAAATATTGGTCCAATGGATATGTTGCACTGGCTTCAGATCACCCCTCTCCCCTGGTCCATGAGAATCGAAGAGATGGTGCAGATGGACAATTTAAGGCTGATGCTCTTGAGCGAAACCAAAAGTAATTGGACTTGTTTACCCTTTTAGGGTCCTGCCATTCACTTTCCCACTCTTTTTTTTTTTCCTCAGAAGAAAAGAGTTGAAAAAAGCTGAGAAAATTTGTGAACGGTGTAAAAAGAGGGAGAGGAGTGAAGGAATGAGATCTATGAAGCATTCCCTGTGTTCACCGGTGCCTTTGAACAATCCCGTTATCTCAAGAAACCAAATGGACAAATCTTAAGAGAAGAATTAGGTGAATATGCTTGGAAAACTGGAATACTGCTCCCTCCCCCCCCATATTATTTTCTTAGAAGGGAGAGGACTATGAAAGAATGGAAGACTTTTCCTTCTCTGTCTCATGGAATGCCTCAATACAGAACCACCCCACATGCATTACTGTGGTAGCATTTACTTGTCTTTGTGTTCATTTATGATGGATTATTCCATTTTGGATCATTGCCACTGTGGTATATAATGATAGTAGCAAATATTATCCAATTGTACTTTAAGTACTTAGCACTTACACCCTGAGCCTATTGCTGTTTTCAAAAGAAAAGCTTCCTCAATTCTGAAAATACAACAAAACTGTATGAACATTTATTACGAGGTTGTAGTGGTAACTGGACAGTGTTTTGTTCATGCAAGAAAAATGAAGGTCACTATAAGTCTGTAACAGCAAAGCTTTGTGCATGTTTTATATGGCACAGCTGCCTTTCTCCTTTCTTGGATACATTTGAAGAGGTTCCTTCTGTCTGCTAGCTCCAGGCTAAGGAAAACTAATGTATACCTGCAAAGCATGACTGCAGGGCAAAAAATCTGAAGCCTTTGTATGAAAAAAAAAATCATAGGTGTTTTAACAATGGACACCCCCCCCTTTTATTTTAATGTGGAATTCTTTCTTTGTTTTATATATTTATTTCAAAACAGAAGAAAATTTTGCTTTATGTTTTTTTTCCAAATTGAGGCTTTCAATGGATTTGATTTTTGAAAACAGAAAAGTAACAAAACTAGATAAGGAAAATGCAAGTCTTCAGGAGTTAGGACCCTGCCACAAAGAAATATGGTCATAACAGGAGATAAAAGGTACAAATTGCAACAGAGAATTTCAGGTTAGGAAAAAAATTGTTTAAATCTAATCAGCAGCAAGAGTTAGGTGGCATGGGGGCGGTGTGTGTGTGTGTGTGTGTGTTTTGCCATCACTGGAGATGTGTAGGATCTGGTTAGATGTCACATATTTGGAACAACCTGGAGCAACAACTGCCCACTGGATCAGTCAGTCTTTACCTCCCCCCATGAGATGGATATTGTGCATATGACTTACAGAGGTGCTGGTGCCAGACCTTAATAAAGAAATGAACCAACTCATTACAGTCTCCAGCCCCCTCTCTGGCGGTCCCACTCCACCTAGGGCTGTAGGCAAGCAGAGTATGGGAAGGGCACAATCTCCAGTGCCTCCCTGGGCTCAGCAGACCTTCATATTTATATCTGGAGGCTCCTCTTTTCCACTTTCATGCCAGTCTTCGTCCCCCAGCTCTCCTCTGATCCAGAAAAGGAACTGGCATTTCACTGGGAGTGCACGAGTCCCATTTTACTTTGATTAAAGCTTTCCCAGGAGAGTATTTCTTGTGCTTGAGGGCTACATAGAGTTCTAAGTTCAAAATTTGCTGAAAGAAGTTTTATCATCAGTTTAATTTTTTTTTAAGTGGCCTTGTATCGTCTATTTACTTAGCCTGAAAAATCCTGGATAAATAGAGTTAAATAAGCATTATATTACTGAGCAATTCTTAGCTCTTGTTTATATAAAAAGAGCAGAGTGAACCTATCATTGTCTGAAAGGAAAGTCACATTCCAGATCTCTGCTTGTTTTGGGCACCAAAGCGAGAATGACTATTTAATTTTAACATTTTTAAGTTTATATACTGAAACTGATGCTGGAGTATCATGAATGTGATCACAAGAGCATTTTTCTTTTATGTATTCCTCTTTATTCATTCATCTTATATGTGATGTTGACTTACATAAATCATTGCATATAGTGTGTGACATGTTACAGCAAAATCTAGAAGAGGAAAGGACATCATTAGAGGGCTGAGTTGTCCAGTCAAGAGTAGGACTGATAGCTTTGATACTCCTCTGTTATTTTCAGTTACATCCTCAGTACCTGCGCAGAGGCACATCCAGTGCCTGTGTTGTCTGGCTGTGTGATCAGCAAAGGAACTGTGTTAAAAATATGGCTCAATTCTGGTCTCTTCATGTGGTTCACTAGTGAGAAAGGGTCCACATTATTCTGAAATACATTGTAGAACTATTTCTACTTTACCTGTATTCCCACCAGCTTGTTAGAGCTGGTTAAGAGCTGCCCTTTGTGTATGGCTTAGCTGGAGCCACATATAAATATTATCCTTCCATGAGGAAAAGCCCTGAACTGGACTCACCAGGACTGCAGCAGGTACATGATCTCCAAACTGAACTCATGATTGAAAGAAAGGTTCGTATTAGCCCTTTGGAAATCATAGTTATTTTCAGTGTATTTGGTGACATTAGGGATCAGGGCTCTGAGACAACTTTTCCACATTAGAGGGTAGCTTAGTTGCTGATACGAGATGTTGATGGTGAGGGGAGAAATCCACACCCACAGTACACCTACATCTGACATTCACTGTTAACTCTCAGCAGTTATGCATAACAATAAATAGAAGCTAAGCTAAGCTAACAGCAAGCACGGGCATGACATTATAACCACCAGTCCCAGCAAAGTAATTCTAGTAATTCTTCAGTACTTGCTTTTTACCTCTGCTTCCAAGTCTGTGTCTGCTATGCCCATAGCATCCTGTAAACACAACTTTTTTATGTTGTACTAATAAAGATCTACATCTCAGTGCTATCAGGGACCAGTAGAGTAGCCCAGTTTTTCCTCCTGCTCAGTCTAGGAAGTTGGTTGCCTCTTTTGTAATTTCTACATCACATCCACACTGAAGTTGCAAATTTCATGAGTGATGGTTGAGAGATGTTGAAAAAAATGCTACTCCAAAAGCCAGTAACATCTCCTCTCCTAGCTCCTCCTTTGCCTTTCAAGTGCCAGTATATCTTGTTGTCAACCCCAAACAAATACACAAAATAAAACCTCATTGTTGGTGATGCTTTTTCTTTCCTATAAAGGTTTCCTTTTGAGTAACTTTCACTTAAGCTTTTTTCCCCACCTGATCTAGTTGAAGATGTCCCTGCTTATTGTTGACTTTTAAAGGTCCTTTCCAACCCAAACTATGGTTCTCTGATTCTATGAAAGCAGACCTGCCCTGGCCTAGACTGAATCTCTAAAAAGCAGCAAGGGAAGAATTTCCACAACTGCCACCGAAAAACAAGAGGTCTGTGATTATAAAAGGATTTACATTAATAATAATTAATATGGTGATATCTTCCTTGGAGTAGACATGCATTGGGTGTCACACCACATCAGCAGGAATCCTACACAGTGCTTGGGGAAGCAGTGAGGCCAACCAGGTGACTGGTGAAATGTCTAAGCTGGACAAACAAGCCTTCAAAGTCTGTTTAACCCCTAACCTGGGATGGAAGGGGATGGTTTCTCCTGTTCAGGAGCCACAGACATGAAGTCTGCCTTGAAATGGAACGAGGTGGTGGTACGTGTATGACCCCAACATCCATTTACTCAATATGCCATGGAGTGGAGCAGTCATCTGCAAAGTGGACAGTGAGACTTTGTCCCTTGCCCCTGCTTCAGCAAGTAGGGCATGCCATGGCATATAAAATATCCTAAGAGAAGAGAAAGTAGTACCTACCTTTGGATACTGCACATCCTCACCTTCCTGAGATGTGTGTTTAAGAGCCCCATGCTCTAACCACAGCATAAAACAAACCTTCTTTGTGTCTTTGCAAAAAAGGCCAACAAGGTTCCATTACTGGTGAAAGCTAAGCAGACAGATATCCTCCAGCACCACGTGCTTGTCCTTGAGGAGCTAATCTTAGATGTTTCCTACAGGCAAGTGCTGTCAAATTCCAGGACAGCTTTGTGAATTCCATCCGAGGAGCTAAGCTTTGGTGCTTCATTTGGATTCCTAACTTCTTCATGGAGCCAACTGGCTTAAATTCAGATGTTTCAACATTAGATCCAGTTTAAACTTAAAGCACAACCTCAACATTTATATCGGTTTTAGAAATGGGGCTCTGGTTTCCAAAAGAGCTTGAAAAGTCTTATCCCATATCAGAATTTAAAGCATCCCCTCTAGGGGATGCTTTAGGGAGGAGCTGTCACATCCTTTCAAGTCATTCCACTGTTAAACCATCTGAACAGCTGAGAAGTGACACAGCATGGTATAATTAGTTTAAATTTGTCTGGCTTCAGCTTTTGAAAACTGCATAATCTCTTCTTGGTACATGGTAGATATCAAAGATCCCTGAACAGTTGGATAATCCACCCTTCTTGCAAGAAGCCTCCTTGTTTTGTCACTGGAAAAGATAAAATCCACAAATTACCTCACTGTCCATTTATACACCGATAACTTGATACAGAGGTACCATAAATGAATGGGAGAGCTAACGGTGCACCTGGATGATCAACATAAGGACACTCAAATCCACGGTACAAGGGGAGGGTGATTTCACAGCCCCTCTCTGCCCCATGGCCATCTTCTTTTTGCAGGCAGCAGTATTTGCACAGCCCTAACAGCATCTGGTTTAGTAAACTGAACACATTAAAAACTAATCTGCAGTTTTGTTTTGTGGAGGTAATTTCAAGATTCCTGGTCCAGCAGTCAACTCAGTATTGGCATGAAGGAAGGCACTGGCCAAGGGGTAGAAGAGGGAAGGTGAAAAGTGCCTTGCAGTCACAGCTTGACCATGAAACCCCACCCTAGGCTAATTAATTGCACAGTCAGTGCCAAAAATCTATTCCTGCCCTACTAAGTTACGGCCATTTCAAACCATATTTTTCTTCCCCGGTTGTTTGGCAAGAGTGTTATGTTCCTAGCTTTAAATACAGCTATCTAGGGACTCACAGAGAGACATTTATTTTTATTATGTTTTTCTTTTGGAGTTTATTCACAAAGCCAGCAAGGATAAGAACTAAAAAGCTGAGATTTGAAAGAGAAAGGGGGTTTAAATCAGAAATGCCCTTTCAAGGAATTTTGGTGAAACATCAGAATCTTGAAATAAAGACTAGAATGTAGATAGAGTTTCCTTGGTGTTTAAACTTTCCTGTTTTAGTAGAAAAACCCCCACTCTGTTTGAAACAGGCCCCAGATTTTTGAGAAGCTGATGGAAGTAATGAAGTGTGACGTACATAGCTGGGACAAGGAATATACTGGAAGAAGCAAGCACAGTATCTTTAAGAAGCTGCCAAGATCTGCAGAAGGCTGACATGGGCAATTTCCTCTGAATGAAGCTACAAGCAAATGAAAGAGATGGAAGGCTGTTGAAATTGAAGGTATGAGGCTTCTGAGCTATAGACGAAATGAACAAGCAGGCACTGTTGAGAACAGCAGAGTTATGAAGAGTTTGGAGTAGGTGTGCTATCTGAATGTTCACATTACATGTTCAAACTGAAAATTTTAATGGGAAGAGAACAAAAACACACCAGCTACATTCACTCTTTCAAATATAAACAGGTAGCTTTAAGGAAATAAAACTCTGCTTTGGAAGTCACTCTGCATCCCAGCTTCAGGGCAGCAATTCTCTTCAGACCAGTGACTCTCAGCATCACAGATGTACCACTAACTCTTCCAAAAACAAGGGAGTGACAAAAGTCTTTGGTGGCAAATGATCTTTTCCTAATGCAGAACTTGATACAGGTATCAGACTTTGGCCACTTTTAGTGCAGACACCTAAGCTGGTGTTGGACTGGCATCACAGTGGACACCTGTTCATTGTCACTACGACCAGGAGCACTTGCTGCTCTTAGTTGCCAAGTTTTATGAGACAAATTTTTACCGAGATTCTGGACAGATGAGGGCAGCTCTCAACAGTGAGCAGCCTCTGAGGAACAGGGGCCAGAGGTTGTTCTGTACAGGATGGTCTTGGAACATAGGTTGAGAGAGAAGAAACAGGAGATTCGTGTTTGGGATGGATGTCAGAGATTAACCCTTGCCTTCCCTGAGAACTAGATGTGCTACTAGAGAAGCTGTCGGGATAGAAAACTGAGGCATTCAGAGATCTGCCAGCATCAGCAAAAACCTTTCCCCAGCTGCTGAGCGCCCCTACTGACTTTGGATCAGGTTCTAGAGGGAAATTTCACCAGTTGCAAGAGGTACAAGCTTGCCAGACCCCATCAAAAAATGAAAACTGCAAATGAACTTTTACTGGTGATTCTTTAGCTGGTTTAAAAAAACCACCACCATGAAGAAAATCAGATGAACAAAATCCATTTGTGTGATTTAAAATCTATATAGTACATAACCCCATAGTATCTTAGGTTGATAATAGTAAAGATGTGTAAATAGCCTTATTCAAGTAGAGTGCATTAGAAATATGAAGAGATACTGAGAAGTAGCCAACAGTCAGCTGGTAACACGGGTGGCTGAGGTATGGTAAGCAGGACTCAAGTAGTTCCCCTTCTGGAAAACTCAGCAGGGGGACTTCAGCTCCATGTCTCCTGAATCGCTTTCAGGACATTCTGTTTCATCACAGTGCAGGACAGTATTTTTTTCCTGACCTCCCTAAATTTGCATGGGCTAGGAAAGTATCACTGCTTTATACATGTATCAAGATTCCAGCCGGAGTAGGAGCCTAACTTCCTAAAAAGAGGCATGTGCTGACTGCGGGGAAAGACAGTGGAGTCTTTCCATGTGTCCCCCTGCCCTCCCCCTACTTGCAATTGTCTTTGATGGGCCATATAATATATCCTAAGATAAGAACACCAGGTGGGAATTGCAGGAGGAACTGTCTGGATGTTCACATAATGAATGCATTCCAGAGACAAGGGAGCTGAGATGATTGTAATCGACTTAGGTACACCTGGGCTGTAAAAGGGCAGAAAACGCTGCCAGAGATGGGTGTCCTGGTTCTGGCCAGGACAGGGTTAATTTTTTGCAATAGCCTTGAGGGAATAGGGCTACAACCCAGAGGTTATTCTATACCACATCAAATCATTGCCAGAGCACGGGAAACGGACTCCAGTCTTGGGAGAAGGGGCTCTTGTTGGCCATGGCATACATTGAACCTGAATGCAGGGAACAATGACTTTTGGATGTGTGCACAGGTAAAAGCACTGAGATCCGGCCACTCCCATAGGTGCTTTGTCACTTTGCCATTGTGCATTCGGCAAGGACAAAGACTGTAAATGTGCACATTTCCAGCTGGACCTGCTTACATTATAACATTTTAGACCAGCTTATCTTATACACTGCATTGGCAATATTTACATACTGTCTTAGCAATAAATTTAATCATAATCATCCACATAACCAGCATCGTACTTCTTGTACCTGACCAAGAGTCTTCTCTCTACTACTCTGCCACAATGTGACTCCTGCTGCATCCAAGGGAAAAACAATTCTTCTCCCCCTCCCTGTTTTCTGATCAGGAAGGAGTTTGAGAGACAGAAGGTATGAGAGACCTGGAAACTGTAAACATTTAATCATAGAATCATTAAGGTTGGAAAAGATCTCCAAGATCATTGAGTCCCACCTTTGACCAACCACCACGTGAACTAAACCATCAAGGCAGTTCTGGAGCACTTCCTGCAACGGTGACTCCACCACCTCCCTGGGCAGCCCATTCCAATGCCTAACCACACTTTCAGAGAAGGAATTCTTCTTCATATCCAGACTGAACCTCTCAAGTTATGCTTAACTACAGTACACAACTACTGTCTCTGTGAAGTACAATAGTAATTTAGATGACACTTTGAAATTACTTGTAATTTGAGACTACTAAGCAAAAAATAAAAAAAAATTACAAATAGGGATTGACAGTGATTGTGGCCTGGCAGAAATGCCTATTTTGCTGATGAGGAAGAAGCTGCCAGTGAGTAAAATATGTGTAAGCTGAAAGTTTATGGAACTGGCAGTTTTTACCCTCCCTTTAAAGAAAAGCAGCTCTCCTGCTGAAAGATAATTCTTTTAATGCCTTCATATTACAGAATAATTTAATCAGATACACTGCTTAAACAAGATGTTCCTAAATGTTATCCATTAGAAATGTTATTCAGTAGAAGATCTTCCAGGAGCTTAGCTTAAAGAGACTGGCACTGATCTTCAGAGCTGTATTTCTCTACTGAAATCACTAGACAACAGCCAGTCAAAAGGATCTGCCACAAAGCTGGAGCTTTGTCAATCACTATAATCCATCAGCAGAGCTGTGCCTGTGAAAGAGGCAAACACAGACTGTACCACAGCAGCACAGGTACTACCAGCAGAATAAATGACAACAACTTACAGTGTGCAATGGGGGGCCCTCCTTAGAAACCTCCTGAGCAATCTCAGTACTGAATTCAGGTGTAAGGAAGCAAATTGAACAGATGCAGGGAAGGACTCCAAATCCTATCTAAAAGAGTGTAGATGCACCCTTTGAAAAACAAGCAGTTCTTGTTGAGCCTCACAGAACAAAGGCTGAGAAGAAATCTACAGCTTTGGTCTATGCATACTGCAGGGGGCAAAGGGAAAGAAAAACAGGAAAAAAGGAAAAGATTAAACTTAGCCTACAACTGCACACAAAGAAGTGCATACACATTAGTATCAGTAATGTATAGGAATGTACCAAGCAGTATGTTAACAAGGTGTGTATTAGTATGGCAGCAGAGTTAAGGTAGAAAGCAAAGGGGGTTATTTTTCAGAGCAAGGATATTTTCTTTTTAGACTCATTTGCTTAGAAAAATATTATGTGTGCACTTGCTTTTACAGTGTGCTAAGCCAGGTAAACAGTTACATACTTTCCCTACCGTTTATATACCTAAAATATAAGCACCCGTAAACATTTTTTAAAGACACTAACCAGGTAAAACTTACAGATATGATTCCAACCACACACATTTGTAAAAACAAGTTCCACAGCAAAACAATTAAAGGAAAATAAAATATGGCAACTCAGGTTTTTGGCAAACATTTTATAATTTTTATATAAAAATCTCAGTAAGAAACCTAGCAGAATATCTGACGGAAACATCTGCCTTACAACAAGTTCAAAAAAACCTCACAAAAAAAAGGAGAAATAAAGAAAAAAAAAGTAAAATTCCAACCCCCAAAATATTTTTTAATTATAAACCAGAATATCAACAAAACACTTAAAATAATCTCAGATTGTTTGGCAATTTATCACATCATAACAAGAGACACATTTGATCATAAGAAAAGTTTAACTTTATATACAACTTCACTTGAACATTTGCTCTTACCAGAGTTAATATACATTAAAAAAAGATTCTGGCAATAATACCAGGTTCTATTTTTAATACCTGTGTATAAAATGTAACATAAAATGCTGAAGCTCTATAGTTAGGAGAAGTGACATTTGATTTCAATGGGTCCCTCTTTGTTGAAAAAGACAAATACTGAAAGAACAGGTGTTTAGTTGCAAAATAAAACTGTTTCATTTTAGGGTGGTGTTGGCTGTGAATAAACCTAACCTAATACTATTTACTTCTTGAGGTTGGTAGTAAATTTACAAATGAAAATATAATCTAGTTAGATTACATTTTAAATTTCATACTTTGTCACAAATGTGAACAGAAAGGAGCCAAGTCCCTTTCACTATGCTAAACTACTTTAACGCATGCGAGAAAAATACTTTACCAACTGTCTGAGCATATTTTAGAGAACTTCAGACTTTAGACAGTCCTGGGGAAGCAGAGGGGAAGTTTCCTACTGACATCTGCATAGAATGTAAAATATATAATTAAAAACCCCTAAGGTATATACTAAAGTTTACAGACCAATGTTTTCCATATAATAAATAAAATGTCCATCATTGATTAGATTCATACACAGTAAAATACAACCTATTTTTACAAGTTTATGTACAAAGTGTATTATTAGGCACATGGGTGCCTCATGGGTTGGAAGCATTTGCATGTCACATTGGGAAACTCCAACTTTCCAAGTCAGTGATAAAATATATAACTACTTTGTTTTTCATTCAGATACAAAGTAAACTTATTTTTCATCTGAAATAAATGTACATAATATTCTGTATAAACAATAGTTTATAAAGCTGTTTAAAATGTAACTTAAAAGTACTGCATTGTTTAACTTAGAGCTCTGAAACAAGCACGTGCAAATCCCTTTGCTTTAAAAAAAAATAGAAGCACAGATGTTTTTTTTTCCTTTTGACTTCTCCAGGAAGAGTACTAGCTGGTAGAGATTATCGTTTTGCTTTCTTCACTGGTGTTTCCTCTGTTTTCTGCTGGCCTTTTCTCCGTACCACTGTTGGGCTGTCCTCCCTTTTACGCTTTGCAGACTGCACCTTTAACCTGAAAAGAATTATTAATAATTATTTTAACAATGGTAGGGTCTGTAAAACAAAGACAGTGGTCAGGCACAGTTCTCTTTAGAGGACTTAACTAAATTGTCCATCTCTGATGAATTATGAGGATATATTATTTAAAAGCTTACTACTAAAACACTCACATGCTCCCATCACATCTGAACAGGACACCGTCTACTAATAATTCTGTATTTTGAAGAGTGCTCCATATGTAGAATTTGGGGCTAGAACTCTCCTTCCTTCTCTTTCTTTGGAAAGATTTGTAAATTGTAACACAATATAATGGATTGCATTACCTTATACCCTGTCTCACAAAGGCAGAATAGTGGCAACAGCAGCTCAAGTCTTGCACACACAAGAGGGAGTAAAGGGCAGAGGTCATGTATCCCTACCTCTTTTAAACACCCATCTCTAAGCTCACCACATTTCAGATGCAATTGGCTTAAACTCTTGGCTATTCTAACCATTCAAAGAAATGAACATGAGGTGAACTGTGACAGCCCATCAGTGCATGATACACGTGTTCAGGTTCAGTTTGAAGACACTGCCACATTTCACAGAGGATGACAGATACATTTTGCATATAACACATTAAAAAGTGTACCAGAAAAGGAGGGAAAGGGAGATATACTCAAAACTTGATATGAGGACTCTCAGAGTTTCTCCTCTTTTTATTTGCTAAACTTCGAAAAATTTTTTTAAGCATTAGAATCATGTCATCATATTTCACTTTAACCTGAACTACCAATGTTCTTTCCCCCCATCTGGGAAAGAATCACAGCTGAAGTTAAAATATTAAAGAATACCATTTTCAGATTCTACCAAGAGGTTTCTGAGGATGTAAAGAAAAAAAATCTAGTCTTCCAAATGTTAAAGAAAGGAAGAAAAAGAAAAAACATAAACAGAAGAAAATCCTTTAAAAGCTTTTATGTATCACAAAACTGGACTGCTGTTCAGATTTTGAAACAGCATGTTACATATAAGGAAAGGATCAATGTAGTGGCTTCCAAAACAAATACTTGAAGTGGATTCAACTTTAATACTTACTGTGTCAATGGAGGAGATTTATTAACTTTTGTATCACTTGGAGATCTTTTCTTAGCTGCTAGTTTCTGTCGTTTTCTAGGAGAAACTGAACTTGGACTGCTGCCTTTAGAAGTTGCACGTGTGGTTGGCTTGCTGGGCTGTTTTCTGTAATACAAAAGAATGATGAATGCATATATAACAAAATACTTTTACTAAGTCACTTTCTTCTTGCATTCCAAGTGCAGAAAATTAAGACTGCACAGCATTTGCAACAAGTATATAAAAGTTGCCAAAACGAACAGTGAAAAAAACGTATTTGCTGCTTCAAGACAAACTTCAAGGCCAAGCTGTGTATTTTCAAATGGCTACTTTACTGACAAAATTTAGCATTTAACTAAATAAAAATACTCATTCCAAGTCTGCAATAATTTTGGTACATAAGTGTCCATACTTAAAAATACAACTTGTTATGAATTCACTCATATGAGCTTTGGTAGCCACTACTTCAGAAACATGAAAAACTTGTTACTGGCAATTAACTTCATAAAGTAACCTGTTTGGAAAACAGGTTACTTAAGTCAGAGAAACTGTTAATCCAGCAATGCTGAAAATGAATCATTGTACGCTTTTACAGAATTATTCCCAAATGCTACTTATAAAATGCAGACTGTATGTAGCACCTTAAGGTAGAGATGCTTTGCTACAACTGGAGCTAGAAAGGTAGCACTGGAAATCTGAGACACAACCCAAAATCTATAAAAAGTAGATGTTTCCATAAGCAACCAGAATAAAACCACAAATATGTAAACCTTTATTACAATTTTAGAGTTAACAATTATGTGAGACTAACGGAAGTCCCTCTGCCTTTACCGAAACAAAACTATTGTTTACTAAGTGGTAGTGGTAAACCTTCAGAGTTTTTATTTAAATGAAGAACAGATAACTGCTTTCTGATTCAGCTCTGAAATTATCAGTTCAATAGATCATAGTGTGAACTGTGCTTCAAATAAGGCCCAAAGGCTAATGTATAATATAACATATAATATCTTCACGAGTGAAGTAAATCTGGTCAATTTAAAGAAATCTCACACTAACATAAAAAAAGCGCCTGCACTCCAATTATGTTCTGGAAGGCAGCAACTTAAAACAGAACTTTCCAAAACTGCTACCTTTCATTGTTTCCCCAGCAAAATCAAGAGGATGAGCTCTGCTAGAATTCAGTTTGCCTACAAAAAAGCAGACCGGTGCCAAGGGAGATGAGAACAGCTTCGTAAAAACAGAACTTTTGCTACACCAGTCTTTTACAGTAAGATTGCTCTCCAAGCTTGCATATAACTACACTAGAAATTAAATCCTCCAGCACTGCAGATTCATGTATTTAAAAAGCAGAAACTTACACAGACAATCATATTTTCACATTGTTCCAACTCCAAATACTAAATGGTGAATTGCAGAGTCAAGTCAGAGGTCCCATTTTTACCTATCAGAACTAAGTGTCTTTAGACTCAGCTTCTGAGGCATCACTAGGACGAACAGGACCAATTCTTACTTTCTTACATACTCAAGTATGCCTTTTTGAGACCCTAACAGTTTCCCCCCATCCCTTGCCTTTTGTCTCTGCATCCCTAGGAAAGCCATATTAGAATTAGAATCAAAATTACTTGTGAAGCTCTCATCAATTCAAAGCAAATAAAAAAAAAAGTCAAAAAAAGGGAGGTAACAACCTCTTTCCTGAAACAAATCCCATGACAACTAAGAACAAGGTAGAAAAAAGTTTGCTACTGGTGTCTCTACGCAGTTACCTTTGAGCCTCTAATCTTGTGGCTGATCTAGTTGTGGCCCTGGAATGTGCATCATCATCTTCCTCACCATCTTCTTCCTCAGCTTCCTCTTGCTCTTTTAGTTCATCTTCAGAAGACGTTAATTTCCGACGTTTTTTCTCTGGCTCCACTGTTTCTGTCCATGCAAAAGTTTACACATGTGCTATAATTTTCCAAAAGCCCTCCAAAACAACATGAACACTTAACTTAGAAAAGGTATTCTAGTCACAAATCCCATTTTCAGTAATTTTCCACTTCCTTTATGCTTCAACATTTTTAATTCACACTTGTTTGACTTAATCTAGCTAACACATTCACCATAGTTTACTTACACAGCTCATAGCCAGAATTCATAGAAAATTCATGAGGCTTTATAGAAGCATCTGGGATGTAGCAATTCTGACATGAGATTACAGCAATTTACACATATTTACATAATATTTACACTAGCTGTAACTCAATGATTTTTCCTCAAGAAAGGAAAATTGAATAAAGCTTATCTTGTTGCTATTAGTAAACAGAAAGGCACAGTAATATCTTCTCATTCTTATGGAGCAGCACAGTGTCATGCTTTTACCAGTTTCCTCTGACTGAACCAGAGAACGTCTGGACTTTCTTCCCCTTTTACGCACAGCCATTTCTGCTTTCTCAGCTTCATCTTCCTGAAAAAAACAAAATGGAAGCAAGTGAAGAACAACTTGCTTTACATAACAGACAGTTTTCAATACATACTGCTTATAGATGTACAAATTAAAATGGTTGCACTTACATTTGTTGTTTCTTTCTTATCAGATATGTCTGTACCTAAAAAGAAAGAACAAAACTTAATCCTGAACTTCAAATCTTTCACCCATCAATTTAAAAGGGAGTTCTTTCATGCTCTGTCAACTTTGCATAAAGATCACAGAAGATCAGAAAACATTTGGAGTCTCTTTTTAATTTAGAATATGGCTTTCTTGTATTTTTTTATATACAGAGAGTGGGACAATGATTAATTTTTTTTAAGTACTAAAACTTTATATGACTGACCGTATTTATTGTTTCGTTGCATATGCTGTTTTGTTTTCATGGAAAAGCAAAAGTTACTCACTTCCTTTTAATTACTGTCAACCAATTACAGAATCACAGAAAAAATTAGCTTGGAAGGGGCTTCTGGAGGTCATCTAGTCCAACCTCCTGTTCAAAGTATGGCTAAATTAATTGATCTGATCAAGATCTTATTCAGTCCAATTTTGGAAGTCTCCAAGTACATGGTTCCTCCATGTGTTCTGGGCAATCTGTTCTAGTGCTTAACTGTGCCCATGGTGAAGCACCAAGATGACTGCAGCTCAGAAAGACACTATTGAAAACCTAATACCTGGTATGAAAATTACATGACTCTCTGTTGAAGTACTTTCCAATTCAGTAATTTTTACTGACTGGCCTGTCCATGTTAAAAAACATTTATAACTCTACTACTCATGCCTCAACCTGGCCTTCGTCTGTGGTTACCATTTCTACCATGACTAACTCTATGACAAGATACAGATTATTTTAGAAAGCTTTCGAGCTTTGTCAAATGGAATTATGTCTAACACTGCAAGGTTAAAAATCCTTAGCAACAGAAGGAGAGAAGTAACTGAAATAAAGGTTTTATATGTTTTTCCTCTCCCATGAAATTGCTGTGTTTTTGTGAAAAGATACACAAAAGATGACACAAACTCTAAACCCATCACCAATCAGACTGATAGAAAAGGGCATCAATGCAATGGATCTAAAATAGATCCCAAAGAGCAGAACCATATTCTTAAGTTCAAATAAAAGCTTTCTAGCACTCCTTTGGTAAGTTATGTGGAAAAACACTTCCACAAAAGCAAATGAAATAAACACAAATATGTTAAATATTTAATAAGTGCAATAAAACACATGACTGTCCACTGTATTAAGCTCTTCACACAATGTAACTACATACATAACACAACCAGCAATTATTAGTTCTCTTGTGTTAGAAAGACAGAGACTTCAATATTCTGGTACAGTTTGGCAAATTTGTAGCAAATGGGTGTTTGACTGAAGAATACTCCATATTTAGGTCCAAGACATGCCTTTCTTAACAGACACAACCCTGAGATGTGAAATGTAGTACTTTTGCCTACAAATAAGTATAAAAATAACATTAAGATGCAGTATTTAAAAATCTTATTAATTTTAGAGCAGCTACTGCCGATTAGTGCTAAGTAATTAGTTTCAAGTTCAGTGTCCGTGTTATGGGAGAATGCTGCCTTCAGAAAATATACGTCTCTTAACTTCATCTGCTGTACTGACCAAAAAGAAATATGGATTAAAGCTGACATTTTAAAAAATGTGGAGAAAATAGGAAACAGTTCATATGTGCAGTGCAGCCAGATTAATATCTCTGTAGAAAAAAACTTTTGGAAACTCTAGATTTGTTTTCCAAGTGTGTTGAATGTTTGTTTATATTTGTTTACAAACTAATTTTTAACCTGCCCCTAGGTTCATCTGCTTCCTGAAATGGGTTTTAAAGTCTGTTTTATGAATGGCCATAATTAAAATGATAAGTTTAAACAAACAATGCAGTTCAGACTCTATACACAAGAAAAATTAGGAGAGCAATGGAAAAGTATTTCACTTCATTTGATTTTCGTTTGAAGTGTCAAAAGTACATTTCTGAGTCAAGCTAAGCAATCATCTTCTAACGATCTTACAGCAGCTGTGGAAGGGGAAAGAAATATCCCCTCAAGACAACCTATACACTAAGCTCTTTAGACACACATCCACATATAGGCCAATTAACTGAACAAAATTTTAAATTTTAAGAGTTAATGTAGTGTGATTAATAGTCACTGTATGAAAGAAAACCAGCAGAAATGGAAAACAGTCACTAAGAACCAGTCTGACGGGGTTCCTACCTTCCTCTGAAGCTCTGCCATGTGGCTTAGTCACACAAATTAGTTATTTGGTATATTCTGCTATGCATCAATCAGCACTTAACAGTGCTGCAGCATCTTTGAACTAAGTTCTTATCAAACTGCTCTTTTTCAAAATTAAAAACTTGGTAGCAATTAGGGACAAGTCTTCAATGCATCTGTTTACTCAGATGTTTTTGTTCATGAATAACACTGACTGCAGAAGTGATGTTTAGGAAGGACACTCATGATTTTCTTTTTCTTGAAAACCCTCTTCTGTTTCTTCCATCTTTTGTTTTATATGGTAAAGCAGATATCATTTTCTTACCTGTTTGAGGTGTTTTCCCTCTACTTGCAAAGGTAGAAAACTGCAGCTGAAAATAAAAAAAAGTGGGTATCTTAATTTAAAGAAAATTAGAAAAATCCAGCACTGTATTACATAATCACAAAAACTTGCTTACATGCATTGTAGAACTTATCTGTCAATCTAGAAAACATGAACACTCTAATGAGCACCACAAAGTTTGTACCGAGTTTAATAGGAGGACGCATTTTTCCATTTCTGATAAAAATCAGAAACAAGTCAAGTCAGCCCATAAACAGATCACAGCAGTTTCAGTAACCTAATTGACACTAAAGTAATTGCAATAAACGACACAAAAGGTAAAAGCACTTTCAGTCAAATACATTTCTGAAAATTTAATTATCAACAATATAAAAATGTTTAGTAGTAATTTGATGTAATCACACAAACAGATTTACAGAATTACAAATCACCAGAATTTTTAATTTACTTAGAATGCAATAAGCCTATGTATAATTACACAATCTTCTGTGATGACTGTCCAAAAAATCCTAGTCTTTCATCACTGAACAACTCCACTAGGATGCCTATGCTTCCTCTGAAGTAGCACCATGTTCTCAAAGCAGCGCTGAGGAAACTGTCATGCAAAGGTATCACCTTACAGAACCTTTATCTCAGATGGGCTCCTCCCAGAGCCAGCCTGTAACTGACTGACACCAACCACTTATCAATAAGAGGTACAGGACCTTTAAAATAGTTGAACCAGAACAAGATGGTTCTGTTCCAGCACTGAGGGTGCCAAGGTACATCTATTTCTGAGTGTGATTTTAAAATTAGTTTTAATTCTTAATTGAACAAAAAAACCCCCAAAAAACAACCAAACAAAAGCCAATCCAAAACATCAGAACAGAAAAAGCAAATACCAAACCCTACACCAGTTCAAATTACATTTCATTAAATTAATACTGGGGAAAAAAAATCAATTAGGAAACATTAGGGATTTTGAAATAAAACTCCAGCAGACCTGTAGAAGGAACAGGACTCAAGGGGCTGCCTGAAATGCTGTGAGGACAGAGCAAGCAGGGACAAGAACTCCTGCTATCCATATTCCAGGTGAATTTCCAAGATTTCCATCAGCCAAGCCAGCTGGTGCCTCACCAGGCAAGCAGGCAGAAAACACAAATTTCAACACAACTTCACTTTTAAAATCATCCCTTTTCTACACAGTAACATTGATTCTGATATACAGGAATTCTCAAGGGAGAAGCCTTCCACTAGAATAAATCCAACTAGTACTCCACAAATATGCCTGATCCGTTACTACCCTGTGTTGTAATCCAATTGGATTGCAGAAACAATACCAACAGAACACTTTCTTAGCAGTGAATGTACTTCACGTGGGTTAAGAAATTAAACTCCTGCTGAGCTTTAAAAGACAGAGGTATGTTTCATGAGCTCTTAAGTTACCAACCAGCATGTCTCTGTCTCTTGAATGAACTGTAATGGTGCAATACAAGTAATACAGCTGATTTACATAATATTTTATTTTGAAGCTATTAAGAGATACTATGAGCTATTATTATGATACATTCATTAGAGGCAAAAAGAAATCAAGTTTTTGAAACAAAGTCACCCTCGCTCTTCAGGACAAAATTAACTCTCAGCATAAATTAAAAGACATGTGCACACAATCAAAATTTCACCCTGCCCACAGGTATATATTGCCAGCTAGTGTAACAGTTGAGATTTGTATTAAGTGAACTAAGTTTGAAGCTGATAGGTTATTTGCTACATCTGACTTAATACTGTATTTTGTTTAAAAAGTTCAGCTATATTAGGAGATGCTATTAATAGTTTTTGTTTGCTTAGACTGAACTCAACTATCAAGCTTTCCATAAGATGTTTCTCAAATGCTATTGACTGTTAAACAGATAAATGGCTCTTGAATTACTGCGTTTAAATGCACCCAAACAAAATAAAGGCACTTACATTCCCAGTGCTCATATCAGCTTTTGACTCCCCACCTGAGGGAAGAAATATGGAGTTCAGAACTTGAATGTCACTGTTTTCCTTGTTTTTCCACACAGGTGTTATGAACTACTTACCACCAGGTTGTACTGCTTCAAGAGGGTATTTACGAGGCCGTCCCCTTTTCCTTTTCACTATTATAGGCTGATTTTCCTATTAAAAGTCAAGGACAAACAGATTTTAGTTACTGAAATTGATATTTAGCATTTGAGCAATACAATGCAAAGACTGCTGATAACTGAATTCTTAATGTGATAGTGGCAGAAGTACTACTTGTCAGTTAAGAAACACAGCTGAGGCAGGTTTCACAGGAAGAAACAGTCTTTTATGAAATCAACTAATACAGCTGAAAAGAAACAAGACAACTCCCAATTATGCAAAATTCTCTGTGGCTGAGCTCAGGCACAAAGCATGCCTGAGAATGCAGTGCCTTCTTCTCCCTTCCCCGCAATGGTCTCACAAATGCTTCTTCCTTACCCTATACAAGAACTCCAAATTTTGTATTTTGTCAGCCCCTTTCCTCAGAGCCACACAGCACAGGCTACATCCTGTAACAGTTGAGCAGGTGCTATAGTTTAAGCTTTGAAAGACAACTTTAAGTAACAAATATGGTCAGATGTTCAGACTCCAAAATCCCCAGTAACAGACTTTCTCCTATTTACAAGGAAGAAAGATTAAATGCCTTATTCATCATTTACTGAAGCGTAGCAGTATCTCCCCCCCAAAGGGCTCTTAGTGACTCAAGCCTTGAGTGAACAAACAAAAACATATTCTTTAAGTTTTCTTCCACTTCCAAATCTGAGGCAAAAAAAGCAAATGACGAAACCCAAAGCCTTTATGCGACCAGCATCAATTTTCATCTCTAGAGTTCAGACATTTGTCTACAACCACCACTGTAGATTACCACAAGTATATGCCTAAGTGATAATGTATAGAGTTTTAAAACTGCTAAAAGATCACATTTTTGTAAAGCCAAGTCATATTTGTTAGTGACTAAATTGTCCACATCAATTACAGGATTTTCAGAGAACATGATCACTATTCAATACAACTCTGTAGAATTGCTTTTTAGACAATTTGTAAGTACTATTAAGCATATGAAGGGAGTTACTCCCACTTCAATAATCAGCCACCGAGGGTTTATGGTCTGTCAGTTTATACTTTGTGACAAAGAGCTACATGAGTCTTTGGTACTTAAGAGTACCAAACGAATTTCCACAACTATTTCTATGCAGGTGGAGTCATAGTTTTAATATTGCTGTCAACAAAATTTAAAGTACTTATTGTCAGTGTGAACCCGCACTACCTCAGTTAGTTAACATGAATAAAACCACTCACCTCTGGAGAATTTTCACTTAGTTCTAGACAGTGCCTTTTATTTTCAGACATTTCCTGTTCTATGGTAAATTCATCTTCACACATGCAAAAAAAAAAAAAAAAAGGTTGCATACCTTTGCTTTATTAGGAAAAGAAAAAGGTACAAGACACAACCTCTGACTGAAAACATAATTTCATTCTCTAGCCTAAAATTCCCTAAAAACACTCATCAGATATTAATACTGTAGATACACCATCTTTTATTACTCATTTTAGTGCAATTCATAAGTCAACTACAACAGTGCAATTTGCATGCTATTTCCTAGCTCATTTCTCTACAGAAAAAAACAGGATTGATGATGGTGAATTTTGATGGCAAATATATAATAGATTTTTACACGGAAGGACACCTCTTGCTTGTGGTCAAAGCTAGGAGAAGTTCTTGTCACATAACCCTGACTGTGCTATTTTTCCATCTACCTGTTTTTTCCCAAGTTTATTTCCAATTAGCTTTCCTACCCAAGGTACATACTGAAGCCATAATGGAGTGAATGGGTGATAGCACAGCAGAAACTTCAAAACTTCTCTCACCATTAAAGAGCTAAGATTAATGCATTACTTGACAGCAGTAATAGAACAGACATCAACTAGAGAATATATGCAAGTATTTGCTGGGATCAGGTTTATGATTTCTCTCAAAATCATTCAAATGAAAAGAAAGTAGCCTTTAGTATGGGTTCAGAAAATCTACCACAGTGGACAGTTTCATTACCTTTTTCTTCTGCAGTACCTTTAGGAGGTGTACGCGTTACATCAATTTCTTTGGACACTTCTGCTGTATCACCTGAAATAACGTCCTACATTATTTTGAAACAAGAAAGAAAAGAGAACTTTAATACAAATTAAAGATTGTTGTCAGTTACTTACACTAAAAAACCACCACAGCCCAATATATGAGTATTTTACTCATCAAGATTTCTTAATGTCTCTAAAACACTTTGATGCTGAGAAGCTTCATCAAAAATCAGTGGGTAAGCCAGTCCCAAAAATTCTCCATGTACTCTTAAAAAGAACATCTGTTTTGTCCTGAATTCCTGTTTTGACTTAGTAGGAATCAGTGCAAACCCAGAGCTCAGGTGAAGTCCAATACCCTCTCGAGGATCTCAGATCAGTATGACCACGTAGCTACTGAACTGACTGGAAAGCTGGGATCCAGCAAAGCTCCATGCTACCCTAAGCTCCTAACTATTGTGCAAATCAGCCCACCACACCTTGAAGGGATATAACAGAGACCCCTGCCTTTTTGTTTTGTTTTTTAAATTGTCTCCCCCTTGAAAAAGTAACATTCTCTAGTCAGTTATTTTGTATTCAAGACAACGTAAAAGTAGCTTACAGTTAATAATGAAAACATCTCCCAAAATAAACTCCTATAGAAATAAAGACTTAGATTTTATTTACATTGCAGTTGCAGAACATTAAAAAAAAGTGCTTGAAAATACCTTCACATTATCAGGTTTTGTTTTGGAACACTGACTTTGTTCATCATCTTTTTTGACATCCTGAGCAATCAAATGGTTGCCTGCAAAACCAAGTAACAATTGAAGTGTTAAAAAAAGTGTCTTCAGCATTTGTCATTTTTCATGCTGCTTTTATATCAGCTCATCATTACTGAGATTCAAGTCTGAGAAGCAGCATCTTACAGAAATAGGAACAGAAGTTATTCTAACCACTCTTCCAAAAGAGAAAACAAAACAATTCCAAAAGAGAATTCCACACTTCTTATATGTTACAGATATGGTTTGTTTTGTTTGTTTGTTTTTAAAGATAAGCTCAAAATTGAAATTTGAAAGGTACCACACTAAGAAACAGAACATCAACTTTAACTTCAACTCACTCAGAGACAGAGAAAGCAATTAATGCTATGTGGGACACTAATGAATACATGACTTCTAATTACTCACTTCATCAAATCAAAATTCTTAGAAGAAGAATAAAAACTGTTATAAAAAAATAATACTAATAATTTTACTAACTTTTTTTTTCCTAAGTTGTTCTGATGGTGAAAAGACAAAAGCAGGTAAGGCCAGAGCTTAAACAGATATTACACAGCCAGTCTCAATCACTATGTCAGCAAAATAAAAAACTTATTTCTAAGTTAACTTCATCTAAATTTAACTTAAAAATATTTATGCCATTCAATGGACTGAATTCCTTCTCACTTTTTGCTTCTAGATAGATAAAAGGTTACACTAAAACTTAGTTCTTTCCAACCTAAGAGAAGGAAGCATCCAACCCCAAAGTCTATTGAATGTTTAGATTTTCCTCTAATGATCAGCTTCTTTCCCTGTGTTTTATATTAGAAGGACAAAATCAGTAATTATTTTAAAGATTATACAAAAATCCTTGTTCACTTACAATTCAAAAAGCTATAATACTCTTCTGTGCAGTAATTAAATTTGTTATAATATTTTTATCAAATATATTAAGTGTAATATTAAAAAACTGTTTTGGGAGGATACACTGCTTTGGAGTTTGGATTGCCCCATATTCTTTCCTCCAAAATACAATTTTATGGCCTAATGGCAGAAGAACTTCATTTTGCAGCAGAGAAGCTTTGCACAAATTTGTGTAGTTCTATATCACTTACATTTTTCTTTACCCATTGTTTCTGAAGATTTGCATTGTATTTCTCTAAATCTATGTTCTTCAGTTATCTGGGTATCCAAGTTTTCCACCTACACATAAAACACAAAGAAAGGTAACTCCTTACCTTCTTTTTTCCCATAAAGCTTATAAACATTGACTGGGGAAACTTTTTCCTTCATTCTACTTTCAAGTACAACATGCATTAAAATGGAAAATGGCAGTTTACAAAAGGAATTTATTCCTAGAGCTTAAGTAACACCACTCCTACAGAACATCACCATGAAAGAATTTCTAACTTGTAGTATTTTCAGAATTTGATCAATATTTTTACTGAAAAAAAGTCCCAGAATTAATTAAGCACCCTACAAAGTGTTTTAAAAGCAGTTTATCATAGCAAATCACTCAAAATATTTCTGGATTTAAAAGGACACTCTCCTACATGCAGGAACAATAGAAGTATCTCACTAGCACCAAAAATGTGGCCAACCAGCATTACAATACAGTAATAAATAAATTTACCACTCAAGTTTAAGAAACCACAAACATATTTTCAGCTTCCTAGCTGTGTTAAACGTCTTGTTTCTGCTCCATAAGAAACTCTGCAACTTTCCCAGTTATCCTTTTTTTACTTATGAGTTCCTCCAAAATCACAGCAGACTGCATTAAAACAGCATATTTCTAGTTGTGATCAAAAGCTCCAAGAATAATCCCTACTTTTTTCCCCTCGATTTTCACAGAGGACAAGCAAGCTTATCTTTTCTGCCAGTTAACAGTCTTGAAATAGTCACAGACTGTGGAACAACAATACAAGATTTATTTACTGGCAGATTTGAAAGAATAATTAGATATCAACCTACACAGCTGCACAGTCTCAATATACATGGCATATACAAAAATATTATTTTCCTGTAGAGAATATTTAATGTAAATAGAAGTAAATGCAAGTATGAGAAAAGCAGCACAGAGAATAAATTTAAAAAACAAGAACTTACATGAGAAGTTTCTCTTTCTAAAGCAAAATTCATCTGCAGCAAATCTATTAAAAAATAATTACAACACAATCAGAAAAGCTAAGCAAGAGCAAATCATCACAGTGTCCGCTACTTCACCTCTCTGAAAGGATTCCAGAGAACTTGAAACTATATAAAGCTTACCTTCAATGTTGGAAATAAGAGACATCCAATCATCTTCTCTTTAACAAATACACAAACAAAACAAGAGCGTGTATTTCTAACGCACAGGGTAAGTGATACATAATCACTTTATGACTGAAATACAGGTGATCAAGGGGCTTTCATCTTTGAAATGTATGATGATTTTGACATTTCAAATACAGTTCTATCATTTGAATGAATCAGAATTTCATCCACCAGAACCTCAGATGCTGGACCATGGGATGAAGTAAAATACGACTGAAACTATGCTCTAACATACTTCCAGGGAAGCAAAGTTCGCATAATTGTACTAGTGAGACCTGTGGCTGATCGAGGGCACAGAAGGAAACTGCCCAGCTGCTACACTGTAATATAACTCTGACAAAGTGGAGCCTTAGCCTTCCATATCACAAAAATGGGGAAAATAACTATGCGTGCTGATTAGTGGCCTGGAGTTCTGAAAGAATTCCATAACTTCCAATACATAAAGAGTACCATAAAGAAGCTGCTCTATCGAGTGTTCTTAAAATCTGATTCATAAAAGAACTGAATTAATATTTTAATTAAAAAAAGCTGCTAAAGCATTCCAAGTAGCTTTCTTTTTCAGCTGCAGTAAGAACATAAACCTATAATCCAATAAAAACCTCTTTTTTATGTACAGTTTTATACAATTTGTAGCTTATTTCTTCAATCTACATGTTTTAGCAACAATTCTTCCACAGCCATACTGCTGAGTTGCACATCCTTCAATTTTTAAAGCCATGTCAAATGAAGAGCTAGTTCCTACCCACTCAAACAGCAATGATTTGTTTACATTCCAAAGAATCTTGGACTACTAAACTACTGTGTCTGCTGTTCATACTCCTGACAGGACACACATTTGTCTTTTAAACAACTTCCTTTTACGTACGTTGAGCTGTATGTATATATGCATGCATATATACATATAAGAGAGATTACTGTGTAGGAGAAAAAGAAAAAACTCTCTACCAAGAGCTACAAAGCAGTATTCCTCAGTCTGTGTCATATCCAACATGATTTACACAACAAATGGATTTTTGTTAAACATTTTACAAGAAACAAGATTATCACAGCTAGTTCAATCTGCACATTTTAAATCTTAAGTACTGTCTGTCTGGCAGACTGAGTGATAGAAAGTGGAACAGTATTACAGGCACTTCAGAGAAACTTCAGAGTACAGAAAAACTGGTTCAAATTTCAGATTTGCTGTCCTAAAGTCTACATTCTTCTAATCCAGACTCAGGTTTACATTTTCTTTCTTGTGAATAGAGCATGTCTCTTATCACCCAGATCAATATACACCACCATGAAACCAGTTATGTGAATCTGACCTACCCTGAGAATAAAAGAGAATTCCAGAGTTTTATACCAATGCTCGTATCTCATCTTACTTCTATTTTCGTCTTCTATTTGGTAAATGGTTATTTTGGTTTGCATGCCGAAAAATTTAGAAATGAACTTAACAGTGTTTCCTTTCATAGCATCTGGGCTGTCAGCTGCAACTTTCCATAAGAGGAGATGCATCTTTAACCTCCCCGGACAATATATGCAGCAGTAGCGCTGGTACCTCTTGGGATTCATTTTAGTTCTGCTTGTTACTCCAATAACTGAGGATTAACTCTCATTAGGTAGTGTTGTAAACATCTCTGTATTGCATCTGAAGCACAAAATCCATCAAGATGGGCATAAAGCAGGTATTTGTTTCTGCTTTAACAGGAAAGCCAAACAACTGCAACACACAATGTGGTTTTGGGACAAATGGATTCTTCTTTTCCTTTGGTCCTACTTAAGATTAGTTTAGTACATGGAAAAGGAATTACTGAGTTGACTAACTGAGATTTCTAGCTAGATGATTACCTATAACTGCTCTTCAAATTTCAGTGGATGGCCACAAATATTTTAAACTTTTGGAGAGCAAAAAAGAAAAAAAATCCAAAATTTTTTGTAAAGTCTCTGTGACTTGTCATATAGTACTTACTATTGTCATATCCTCACAGGGCTTGTCACAACACCCAAAACCCAGGATGTTCTAAATTCATAAGGAAGAAAGCCATTCTTTGGGGAAGGTTCTGTATCTTTCCTGGCCAAATGTTTTTACGTATTTATTAATTTTAAAGAGAATGTTAGCAGTCCACTTTTTTAAAATCTTAAATGCTCTCCACCTTTCTTTCACCATATCATTGGAAGAAAAGTCTGACCCTCCTTCTTTATCACAAACCAAATTCAAAGCCACCTGAACTCCTAGAAGCATTTCAAGAAGATTCCTGAAGGCTTTCTTCAAATTCTCTACACATAGTATATAACAAATATGCAACCCTCCCATCACAACCGACAGTCTTTTCAGCATGAAAAGTAAGTTGCTATCAGTATAAAAATCACCTTTTTGCAATTCTTTAGTAGGAAGATCCACACATCTCTCTTCACTTCTTGCACTTTCAGGCTGTTGTGACTAAATACAAAATCAAAAGAGACAAGTACAGCAGACATTCAGAACAGGCATGTTGCACTCCCTTCCCTCATGTCATGAAGAACATTGTCTTATCATGATCTACAGAAGTCTTCAAAAGTTTTATTAAGACATCAGTACAAATATTAATAAGGAACACTGTAAGAGCTAAGTCACATTACTGTTCAACAGTGACCTTAAGAGTTAACATTAGTACCAGAGATCGGTTTAAAAAAGCAGATCTCAAGAGAAATCTCAGGAAATCAAGGTGCAATGTGAGTTCCAAATACAAACAATATTTTAGAAATGTTCACATACATAGAAAAAAAAAGAATCTGCAGTGTATAACAAGGTACAATGAACACTTTTCAACTCGTGTTTTGGGCAGATTGGTTTGCTTGTTTAAAAAAAAATACAAGTTGCAGATCAGCTCCGAGTTGTTACTACATGGATAATGCTGTATGGAGCTAAGTGTATTTAAGTCTGATCTGGACACTGTAAATTCAGCTGTAGTTCCATATTACTTGGCTGTACTGACTCTAGAACCATGTTATGCTGGTAAACAGTACAGCTGTTTGCAGGTGGAACTCAAGTCTAATCAATAAATCCCACCAGACTGAAGTTGACTTGGATTTTCCTGAAGGGCATCCCAGGAATCAAAACTGTGGTTCAGAAATACTCAACTGGTCTAACAAGAACCTGCTGCCAGAAGCCCTGTGGAGACTCACCCTTTCATAGGTGCTTGGGAGTCTCTGAACCATGTTATGCCTCAAAAAGCATATTTTTAGAGTTTGGCAAGATATGAATACATGGATACACTCCTGTATCTGCATGAAGAATTAACCCATATGGAATCCTGGCTACTATGGATCACAGCCCAGACAAACAAACAGACTCAGCCCCAGTCTTACAGAAGCTGTAGGTGACCATGAGCTCCAACACCCTGGATTATGCAGGGTGCCCCACTCTTCTGTAACAGCAGATAACAGGGCTGTAGTTATCAGAACAGAACAGCAGCAAGTGTTCCTCAGACACAGAGAATGGCAAGGAATTGATGCAATGAAATGAAATGAACAGCATTGTGTGTTTACTGCTTCAAAGAACTAAACTAATACCTCCCAGCTGTAAGAGCCCGGGTGTGTATGACTGTTTTACAAGCACTATCACAGGCAACATGCACACAGTACAACCAATTTTTAAAAAAGCAAACTTGGATGTTGTGGTCACAGAAGGAGCATGGCTGAGGGAGGGAATTAGTTCTAACACAGAAGAACATGGACTGCCCACAATTTAAATGCCAGCTGCCTAGAAAAGTACAGCTGAATAATCTGAAAAATGGCTCCTTCGAAGTTTTGCACTTTAAATGCCATTTTTGCTGCAGAAAAATCAAAAGGTACAGTAAGAAACCATAGAAATATGTATGATAATACAAGAAAGAGTATAGTAAAAATTTTCAAAATAATAAATACCTTGTCAGTTCTCAAGTTATTTTCAAATTCTAGTTCTTCTGCCAACTTTGGTAAAGCTGCATTATTGCCTAACGAAATACAAAATATGTTAAAATTATCAGGTTACATTATGCTGTGTTTATCTCATGCTACAGTAGAATGCTATTTCTCAGTACCACCTCATGAATACAGCACATGAATTTAAACCTTTCCTGTAGACAATGGAAACAATAGCAAGTCTGTTTGCAGGAAAAGAAAACAGCTCAATAAAACTCCGAATTGGCATCTGCAAGAACACAAGTACTTCTATGTTTTCCTTAAATACAAAAGGCTTGGAAAATATGGGCTATTCAGGATTTACCACAGCGTGCTTGTGAATTCTGACTTTGGCTTTTTTTTCTTGCTCTTTCTTTAAAAAGAAACTGTCAACAGCTTTTTCAGACCAAATAATAAACAGCAAACTACCTCTGTATTCATGAATGAACAGCTAAGAGTTAATACTAAGGATAATATTTTGCTGTGACAATTAGATCTAAATCCATAAGCTCTAGAACCATAACCTCTGAAATCCTCCAATTTCTAGAGAGACAGAAAACTCAGTAGCTCCTGTTAGAATCAATATAATTTCAGAAATATCTTAATCCCCCACCCATTTAATTCCCCAGGGGAACAGCTGTATGTTTATAACATCTGAAAAACAGGCCATGGCAGACAGCATCTTCACATGACTTCTACAGCCTTTTTTCTAACCTACTTCAGAAGCCTCTTTATACAGCTTTCCCTAAACAAACAGTTATAACGTGACAATTCATCAGTGATGCATGTGAAGTGATTAAACGGTGGTTGCAACCCACAGAACGAGTACCATTACCCCTGGTAGTTACAGAGGTTACATCAATGGACAACAAGGATCGAGGCAAGCACAGAGACAGAAATACTGTACCGACAGTTGAACTGTGTGGCAGTTTACACTTTCATGGCTCACGCTTATCTCTTGTGTAAACCCTGAACAACATTTTTAGAGTTTACTAGATCAGCCTCTTTCCCCAACAAATTTGTAAGATCCCAAAATCTGCAGAGAGAGCTTTCTCAAGCCGAACACCATTAAAACTAGAGAATAAAGCCAATTTTTGAGAAACTGGACCTAAACTCAAGTTATAAAGTGGTTTTGAAATAATAGCAACGACAGACATGAGAAGGAAAAGGCTTTACATGTAGAACTTGATCAGCACCATTCCACCTCCTATAGTAGAAACAGATTCTTCTAGTATTTTTCTACAGTTTAATTTCTCCAAAATTTATAATGGAGCCATAATCATGACTATGGCATCTACAGAATTTATTAATTTTCATAAACTTGGTGCTTCAGCTACTCTAGAGGGTCAAAGAGGAGAAAAGTTGAAAATAGCACATGGTATTTTAGGAACTAGCAACCATGCAAGTTCATTTCAAATGTTAGCTTCCAGAAAAATGGACCTGGATATACAATATAATATCCTTAATGCTATATGCTACAAAAGTTTTCTATTTAAAATAGACATCTATTATCATTGCTCACTTAAAATACTTGTTTAGGATAACTGACTGATTCCTTTGTAACCTGAAGGAAGTGTATTCACAAAACAAAATTCAGTGTAAGACAATGAATCTGAATATGATCATTAAATAACCATCCAGAGAAAATCTGCAGTTATGGTTACGGATGGTTGCTCTTAACCTTTAAAGCTGCTACAGAGCTACATTTCTAAAATGAACATACATCTAAATGAAATGCATCCTCTTTCCTAAAAAAAAAAATCTTTGAATTTCACAACACATTACTAACAAACCCATCTGTAGCTCCACAATAATTACCTGTTGTAAACCAATTCATATATTGGCTCACAATTTTAAGTCTACGCATTTTAATAATTTCTTTGCACTCTAATAATGTTTTCCAGCACAACTCAGGCAATTGTGCTCAGTCTATACTCCCAGAATCATGTGCTTATTTAAATATCTGTCACCAATTCTCATCTATATTATTAATAGCTATTTTGCAAACAACAAAGCAATGAGGTATTCTTGAACAGTGCAGGTTACTTCTAATGGTAAAATGCATCCACTTATGACAGCTTTTAAACCAAAGAATGTAAAAAAAAAAAATCCTCACCTGCATTACTTTTTTGAAAAGTAACTTCAATGCCAGTATCATCTATTTTGACCAAGTTTGTTTTATCACCACTGCCACATAGCTCTTCTGCATGTAACAAAGGGAGGTCACTTTTTTGCCCTAATTCTGCTTCTAATGTTACTTCACCACGGTCGGCGTTTACAGTCACTTTGTTTGCAGAAACTAAGGAAAGAGTCTGTGCCTTAGGCAGGGGAGTCCTTATTTCAGAAAAGTCACTTTCTAAAAGCAAGTTTGAGTTCAATTTACAGTTTACATTCTTTAGAGTTTCACTCTCTACCACTGTTTCTGAAATCACAGAAGAGAGTTCTGACATAACATCCCCGTGCAAAACATCTTCAGCTTGTTCACCATCCTCACGTGCCTCTGAGGAAGGACTCTCAGCAGCCTCTGTACTAATCTCCACGCAAAGGGCTTCATCTACAGTCATGAGGTTCACTGAATTTTCATCAGTTTCTGTGATTTCACTGTCTATTGTGGTCTGAGGCACTACTGACTCTGCACCCACATCACTCACATTCGTCTCACTCTCCCCACCAATGGCAAGCAAAGAATTCCTACTGGGAATTCTACAGGCCTCCTCTGGGCCTGTAGTCGATAGGATGCATTCAATCTGGTTAGCAGTATTAAAAATTTCTTCACTTTTGTCTTTCACTTCTGTACTCTCAGCAGCAAGTTGACTTTCTTCTACGACTGTAAAGGTGAAGAGACTATCACATTCTTCCACTGTGCTCAGGGTGATCACTGCCCCCTCCTCCTTATCTCCTTCACTTGAAGCAGCGTGTTGATCTTCATTGTTGGTGGCAACCCTTAGCACAGGAGCTTCACATTCTCCCACAAAAATCACAGAACCTTTGTTTTTCCCATCTGCATCGAAAGCAGCTAGTCCAAACTGTTCATCTACAGTTGCAGTGGTCTCCACAATCTTACATTCCTCTGATGCATTTGGAGAAAGAATGGCATCTTCATCTCCTTCTGCTACAATGAGCTGACTTTCAGCTTGTGGTGCTGCACTGATCAGGACTATCTCACATTCTTCTGTCATGCTTGTAGTGATCATAGCAGCTTCGTATCTTCCTTCTGTTTCTGAAGCAGCGAGTTTGTTTTCATCTTGCATAGCTACACTTGACATAGGAGCTTCATAACATTCTGCTGTACTTGTAGAGATGATTACTGTTTCATTTTTTGACTCTGTGTCTGACAGGTGTTGAATTGCCTCTTCTGTAACTTCACCTGACATAACGATCACCTGTTCTTCCATAACACTTGTGGAAATCATAGCACACTCATCTTTTTCTTCCTTACCACTAGCAGTTGGATGACTTTCATCATCATTATCATCTCCTCCTGTACTGGATTCACTAGGCATGGGAACTTCATATATTTCCATATCTACAGAAACCGCAGCATTTTCATTTCTTTCTTCTGTTTTCACAGAGGGGAGCTGACCATCATATTCAATAGCTGCACTTGACATAGGAGCCTCAAATTCCTCCACAATACTGGTGGAAATCATAGTGCACTCATCTTTCTCCTGCTTAGTGCTAAAAGTATGCACACACTCTTTAAGCTCTGTAGCTGTACTGGGCATAGGAACCTCAGTGTCTTCAGGGTCTGTTAAGGTCATAGAGCTTTCCCCACTTTCATTTGCTCTTGCAATAGCAAGTGGACCTTCTTCGGCATCAACTGCTGAATGTAAGGGACCATCTGCCACTGTACTAGTAGAGATGATATCACCTTTTACTTTTCTGTTACCAGGAATAAGAGAAGTCTCATCTTCCTTTGGACCTGCACTACTTATAGAGGCATCAAGTTCTATGCTATCAAAGGAAGTCATGGCATTCTCGTCTTTGTCTTCAGCACCAAACTGGGCCTTATTTTGCAAGGCCATAGCACTTGTCATGGGACCCTCACATTCCTCAGCAACTAAGGGAAGCAAAGTACCTTCATGCTTTGCTGTATGTGCTGCCAAGGCACCCTCATCTGCAGCAGCTGCACTGGTTACGCTGCTTTCAACAAACCCCTTATCATTTTTACAGTTTGAGCCAGAACTAGCTTCTTTCTCTGCATTTGTCATGCTGTCAACAGTAAGCTTATTTGTATTGGTGCCAGCCACTCCTGACTCAGCTTCCATTTGTTCAGCAACTACGCAAATAATGGAACTTTCACCTTCATCTGCACCTATACAAACCAGTGCATTTTCATTTTCCATTCCTGTACAAGTAGAAGCATGCTCATTTTCTTCATTTCCTCTTCCCGTACTGGTCACAATGTCCTCACCCTCTTCATCTTCTTCTTTTGAGCCTGTACTAGTCACAAACCCCTCATCATCACATAGACCTACACTGACTGTAGTGATATTGGCTTCTTCCTTTGCCCTTATACTGTCCATTAGACTTTCACATTTTTCAACTTCTAAACAAACTGCAAATCCCTCATTGCTGTCTTCTAGCCCTGTGCAGACTACTGAAATTTCGGCATCATCTTCTGGAGTTATGCCTGTGCTGGTCACTGCGCTTTCACCATTTACAGTATCCTCCGATTTGTCACCACTAGTTCCAGTAGTGGCACTGTTGTTCGTGACCACTGCAATACATGCACCAGTTACAGTGCCTTCTCCCTGGGTATCTGTACCACTCACAGAGCAGACGATGAAGTTATGACCTCTTTCTTCTGCACCTGTGCAAGTCACAGTACCTTCGTGTTCTTTCACTTGGCCAGCTGTCACGCAGCCCCTAAATTCACCTGAACTGTCACCACTGGTTGACCCTTCACCTGTTTCTGTTCCTGCACTAGTTACAGCTCCATCGCTCTCCACTTCACCTAAGCAGGATACAGAACTTTCAAGTTTGCCTGTATCTACAAAAGTTAAGGTCTTTCGCTTTTCTTCTGAGCCTGCACTAGTCACAGCATCATCTTTTTCTTCTGCTCCAGCACTATTCACAGTGTCTTCAATTTCTACTTCACTTGCATTGACTGAATCCTTATCACTTTCTTCTGCATCAACCATGGTACAGTCACCATTTTCTTCTCCTTCTGTGCTTGTTAGAAAACTTTCACTTTCTGCTAATCCTTCAGTGACAACACTGCCACCGCCTTCTTCAGCTGCTGCAACAGTACAGTCACCAGCATCTGCTCCTGTGATGAAACTGCAGCCCTCACTACTTTTTACCCATATGCCTGTTGTAAAACCTTCATCGGCCTCTATGCTTGTGCAGATTTCTGCCACCTCACTTTCCTCTGAACAAGTGGTTGTAGCATCGCTGCCCTTTTCAGAATGTGATGCACCCTCAGTTCTTTCTTCTGTACTAGTTGCCATTGCAGTGCTCTCAATGATCTTTTCTGTGCTAGTTCCTATCACAGTGGCTGGAGTTGTTTGTAGGCTGCTAGGTTTACTACTTCCTGCACTGGTACCTACTCCATTGCTTTCATTTTTGTCTTCCACGTCAACTAGACTATTCCCTTCCTGCCCAATGGCCGTAACAGAGCCTTTGACAGTTTCCTCGGGAACTACTTCAGGCACTAACACAGAGGAAGACTGTATCAGATCATCACTGTCATGCACCTCATTCTTTTCCACATAATTCATCATTGTGCTTCTTTCTCCCTTTGTGGAAGGATCTCTGTTCAAGCGCTCTCTTTCTTTTTTTCTAAGGGGAAGCTCTTTTGTTGTTACATCTCCACAATCTTCAGTTATGTCAGACATCAAGTTTTCCTCTTTTATTTTCAACTCCATGTCCTGAGACCTTTCTGACTTTGCTGCTTCATTATAATCATCTTGACTAGGTAACCCAGCTGTACTGTCTTCCATTGCCTCTTCATCAGGCTGGGGTACCTCATTATCTTTTCCTATACTCTTTGTCATGGTGTTGTCACCATCATCTTTCATGACAGAACTTGGCACTGCACTATCTTGCTCCATGCATACAACCTGTGCTTCATCATTTTTCAAAGTGAAAGTGTCTTTCAATAAAGAAGTCCCACCAGAATTATGGCATTCTTTAGACATACTACCTAAGGAGTCTGTAAAATCTGAGATATCCATATCCATGGACTTTGCATCAGCAGCATCTTCTCTGGAAGAATTAATTGCTAAAGGAACATCATCTGAATTAGAATTTATCACAGTTTTTGAATTCTTTGGTCTTCTGCTATCTTTTGAAGCTTGATCTTTACTGGGCACATTGCGTAAGATTCTACTACTTGTTTCATACACAACACTCCTTTTAGAAGCCCCTTTTTTACTGGGTCCTTGATCCATGGAAGTTTGTTTGGACAAAGTTTCTAAGGCACCAACTTGTTTATTAGAAATAGCTTCTTGTTCAGTAGTTTTTTCAGCTGCGGGCAGAAATTGCGATTCACGGGTTTCAGGATCTGCCAAGCTGTGTTTTATTCCCTTACTTGAAGTAGAGCGAGATACTTTTTCTTTTGCTGCATTCTTGACATCTCTGGCTTGGACCGAGTTTTGATTGTTTTTTCCTTCGATGTTGGATGTTTCCTGTACTTTTGTCTGTTTCAAATCAAGTTCCATCAGCTCTTCTGCATGACCAGAATCATTATTCATGGTTGCCTTTTGAGGGGCTGAAGCCTGGCTGCTTTCAGTTGTGCTGGCCAATTGCTTTTCCTGCTTAAGTAAATCTTGGTTCGAAGTACTGCCTTTTCTATTTTCACAGGATACCTTCTTGCTTTGTTTTTTATCCATTGCCACAGTGACATTCAATACTTTTTCATGCCCACTGTCTACTTCTTTAGTATCTTTATCTTCCAATTTGACGCTCTCCTCCTTCTTCTTTATTTCCTTGTTGCTGTGCTTTAAGTTCCTGCTTTTGTGACCTTCAGCAGAGAACCTTCTTTCTAGCTTGGAATTACTTAAATCTTTATCACCTCTATATTTTTCTTTTACCGATCCCTTTTCTCCAGAATGTAACTTAACTCTGTGACTTAAGTCTTTTTGTGATCCCTGAGTTGACTGCGTGCCACTCACAAGCTCAGACTCAGCACCACTCTCCTCAAAAACCTTGTCTTCATTCTTGGATTTGTGTTGTTTATCTGAATCACTGTCTTCCAGGCTCTTATCTTTGTCTACTTTCTGTCCTGTCTCTTGTTTTGTTAAAGTTTCCTGTAATTCTGTTTCAGATACTTTGACCTGTTTACTATGACTCTTTGACTTGGACTTTAACAAAACCTTGTCTTCTACAAGGCTCTTAGATCTTCGTCTGTCTTTATGAACACCATCTTCATGTTTTAAATTACAGTCAGAGTTAGTTGATTCTATTTCATGTTTATCTTCTGAGTAGCTTTCACTCCTTCTGTGTGATGCAGAAGCAAGTTGCTTTGAGGCACTTAGGGAATCCTTTTGTGGTTTAGAATCACTCAGGGACCTTTTGGTCTTGCATTCTGCTCTTGATTTTTCTGTTGAGAGATGTCTGTCTTTTTTATTTTCTTTCCGCAGCAATTCTTCAGCTTTTAGGGTTGGTTCAGAAGTGGTTTTCCCATCTTTTCCTGTTACTGATATTTTCCGTTCACTTCGGTGTTTACTTTTCCTTTCAGATTTGTCATCTGAGGAAACCTTTACTTGTTGATTATGTTTCTGGCCACCATCCTCTCCTTTCAAACTTTTCTCAGATGAATGGAGTTCAACATCTTCATTTGATTTATGAATACCATCTCCTTTATGTTTGTGCTTTAAAGGAAGTTTATCTTCTACAGTAGTTCTTTCTTTTTCATTTTTATCTCTGTAAGACTTGGCTTCTTTTTTGGCAGCATTTCTTGTATGTTGAATTTCTGTGTCAGTATCTTTTTTGGGGTGTTTTTCACTTTTAGATATGGATTTCTGCTTCTGTGGTTCTTCAGTATGGACTTCTGCTCTATCTGATTGTCTTTTTGGATCTCTTGTTTCACTGTCCTGCTGAGCTCCTTCAGCCTGAAGAGAAGTGGAGGGTTTTCTTCTATGTTCTTTTTCTGCTTTAGAATCACTTTTGCTTTCCTCAGTTGAATGCCCCCACTCTGAAAGTCTTCTGAGTTGTTTAGGGGTTTCACTTTTCCCATGATTATGCTTCAGTTCTTTGGAAGAATTTTTTTCAGAAGTCTACAAAAGAGATTTTATATATATATATAAGTAAATGTTCCACAGTTCCTTTACTATGTGACCAAACAGAACTGATAAGGACAAACTCTCTATAAAAACAGTACACCAGAGGATACACTTAACAACGTAACAAAAAAATCACCTAAAATATAGTTAGTAAAAAAAAAAAAATAAACTTGCCATTTCCATTTCAATTATCTGCCATTGTGGAAAAATCTAAAGGAAGAGAAGTTAACCTTAAGCAGACTGTCTGAACTTTATTATCTTTTCTTTATAAGATGATTTTTCTTTCTAAAATTATTTAAACAGATTTTTAAATGGACAATCACAATTTCAAGTACACCATAAGTTACTTTAAGCAGCCATTATGCTGTCTGTTAAAACAAAACATAACTAAAAAAAACAACACACCAAAACCTACAAAAGACAAATCTAGACTTTGAACTTCTAACTGCTACCTTTTTTTTATTTAAATAATGTTGTTAATAAAAATTCTTGCCCTAAAAATTCTCTTTTTTTTAGCATTTGAACCACATTCAGTTTTCTTTTAACTTTCCTATGAGAAGTTTAAACAGATCAAGCTCCTGCTCTTTTTTAAAACCCAACCTACGTTACAGATTAGGGCTTAAAACTCATCTTGTGTTCTACTACAACATGCATCAGCATTGAATCCCAGACCATGTATTTCAGTGCCTACTGGAATTCAGAAAGCACTACTACAGCAATGTCAGACCACCAATACAACTGAAAGAACTCTCAGGGAAAAACTAATTAATGAGAATGAATGCACTTATATGCAGTTTAGTGTGGACATATGTAAAAGTACTATTACAATTTAAAAGGAAGATCATAAAGTTTATATTTGAGAGACACATACCTCATTTGTCTTTTGCACTTCTTTAGAATCTTCTTCAGAGGGCTCATATTTCTTTCTGCAGCCATCTTCAGCACGCCTGAAACAGGTATTTGGACAATTTAATAACAAAAAATTGCTATCAGCCTAACATTAGTTTATAAACTTTCTGCTTTCAAAGCTGAAGGAGAGAAAAAAATGCCTACTAAAAATATGGAAACAGAACTTGATCACCCAACTTCTGACTAAACAATTTGCCCAGGCTTTTTTCTCTTGTAAAATTATGTGTATTGACTTACAAAATATTCTCTGGATATCAGTGTTTTAAAGCAGTATGAGTATGACAATATTAGTACTGCAGTTGTCCCTGTAAAATGAGTAAGAGCTCTCTTTGCCCCATATATACCTGTATGTAGGGATTTATTTACACAGGTACATATCTACATAAAAACACCAGTTTCAAGCTGAAGCCAAGTTGACTTACATATCAGAAGCACAAGCATGTAAAAACTCTCTAATCTCATACCTTTTTTACCATTCTGTGTATGAAAAGTCAATAAAGACGGCTACTGAAGTCTGAGCTGCAATATATTTAACCAGATATAATTTGATTTTCTGCCAGAACTTCATGCTTACTTATAACAGAATGATGTGAGTATTCTAAAAGAGAACTGTTAAAGTCAATAAGGCTAAGTACAAAGTTGAAAAGAACCTTTGCAATCTGCAAAAATGAATATTCAAAACCTTAATTCCTTTTGAGAAAACACATCAATACCTTGAATCTCTTTTTCTTTTTCTGCTCAAGGCCACTTTTTTTTCTAAAAATTTCTGTTCTTTAAGCACATCCTTAATGCTGGTACCAGTAGCTTTTGACTCAAGACTTTTTGATGAAGGTTCTTCTAAGTGCAAGCCACTTTTTCCTAAAATAATACACAAATGGTGAAATATATAGGCATGTCATTATATTACTGTTTCAGCTATAAACATGACTGAAAGCAATACAGAGAGTAATAATGTGTTGCAGAGAATACCAGTGTCTATACATATTCACTGAGTTTAAGCAGTGCAATGATATATGAAACAGTGGAGATGAAATTTCATATTAATATAAATTTTTCTTTTACATCACTGTTAAAACACTGGATTATTAAGGGAAAGAAATGACTACAGACTTATGACCATTATTAGAAGCTGAAAGTTTTCTTTCTAGAGAGTAAGTTAGAGGAGGGTGGTGGGGGCTAATCATACCTTTACTTCTCATACCTTTAGCATTTTGATTTCCAGTTTTTAGGGACTTAGTTTTTTCTGCAGCCTTCTGTTTGCGTTTTTCTTCCAGTCTCTCTCTGTTAATTTGTCTTCTTAGGAGTCTCTCTTCTTTTTCTTTGGCCTAGAGATACAAAACCAAGGAAAACAAATATTATCATTAGGTCAAAGAGAATTCTTTGATTACAAATGTAAGTTTAAAACCCACGGAAAACAGATCATGGCAACTTGTGATGCAAAATTAGCTGAGTTCCAGAGTTTCATTGCAGCTTAACACTGCAGACTGAAGCTGTAAGACCTTCTCAAAGAACATATATTATTTTAATTATATATCTATAAAGTACTAATATATAATATATACACAGCACATATATACTAAATATATGTTATATATATAACCATATATATATATTTACATGGGCAAAGGAGAAAAACTAAAAGAAGTGCTGCCCCCTCTTCTGCGTGTTGGTCCTTCTTCCACAGAACAGAGTGCACATGCTTAAATCTCTTGCCATTCTCAGTGGCTGCAGACTCGCTAAAAACTACTGATTTCATGGACAGCAAGAACTACATTTGTAAAGAGCTGGTGTAATGAAGTAGTTTGCAATACTCAGCATAAGCCTGACCTACGCAACATCCGACTGAAGGCAGAGTACAGGTAGATATGGGCTACTTTGTCCACCCAAATTGTCATTATATATGTTAAATCTACCGAAGACCAGATTTTTCATAAGTGCAGCAGTTCTTACTCTCTCCATCAAATCACTCAGTTGAGAAAAGAATTCACCTATTGCTGTGATTCTGTGAAGACACTGCATGTAATTAGCAAATGCTCTGTCAACATCAAAAGACTGTTTATTTTGGAGGAAGGGAAAGACAGAGAAAAATGTGTCATTGCTTTCACGACTAGAAGCCTTCAAACTATAACCAGCAGAGTAGAGCACTGTACTGCAGAGCAGATCGTGCCATACTGACGGACACCTGAAGAAAGGGCAGTTGTAACACAAGGGAAAAAAACCCCACAGTGAGAAGGAACAGAAGACTCCCCAACTCCCCCTCACAAACCACCACCAAATCAGAAGTGGAATTTCTGCTCTATAAAGAGCGGTAACAAACCGCACACTTACAATGGACTGACGGAGCTGTTCCACAGTTCGTTCATCATCAGAGTCACTGAAGTATTTGGAGTACAGGAAAGGCTTGTGAACGTACGCGTTGCGAACAGGCTTGGCTTTCCCATCGCTCAGCTCGTTAGCGTGAGGCTTCGTCTTACTTTGACTCTTTTTCTCCTCTTCATCTAAACAAAGGTTAGTGAGTGTAGAGATATACTGATAAATTAGGGCAGTGCCTTCAACACAACTTTTGAGGACGCAAAGCTACTCAAAACATATTAACAATTATTTACTCTAAAAACGTAAACAGTTTGAAAAAGAAACTCTTTTGCCATCAAAATATCACTAGATTGTGAAAAAAAATGAAAGGTGCATTCATGTGTTTGTATACATCATTGAGCCAAAAATTTGCAAGACACAAACCCCATAATAAACTGGGATAGAACAACTGGGCTTGTAATGCCATTGCTCTTTTACATACAAAATTTTGTAGTTAACTACACATAAGAAGTCAGAATGTAATTTCTGCTATGTATTAAATTACGCTTCTCCCCAGACCAAAAAAACTGCACAGTACCTGAATACCTAAACACTATATAGGCTTACTGAAATACATAAACAAAACACACTGTTGTTTACACTAAGTATTAATCAAGTATAAATAAATTTATTTCTGTTTTATCAGCATTATTAGAAATAGTGCAAAGCCACTTGTGCTCCATACTGTACAGATTATTTCTATTTCTGAAACATACTTAAGGCTTGTTACCTTTTCACAAATATTCAGTCATAACTGAACAACATCTGTCATGTTTCAAGGTAAGAGCAAAGCCAGAGAATATATAAGTAATTCAGTGCCTCTAAATAATATTCTTAGAGCAGAAAAGGTAAGCTGTGAGCATACTAGAGAGAACTCATTCAGGTACTAAGGCACTCTGCATTATAAAGTGGAAAGTCTTTACTAACTGCAGAGGCCACATCTACAGAAATCAGAGTCTGAGGTCTGTACTGGACAGCAGGAACACAAAAAGGTAACCTTGTTAGCCAAATGATTTGGTGTTTCTGAATTTTTAAGGCTAGATCTATTCCTGTTCCTTCTACTACGGTCAAGAATTTGGACATTCCTGCAATCCTAAAGCTCTAAAACCAACCTGATCTGCAAAGCCAGCTACAACCACTACCCCAAGGTCACAACGCACTCCAATGTTACACCAAGTTCATGGCAGCATGGAGGGGAAAAAGACCCAAAGAAACTGACATATTCACCATTAAGTGCTTTTGTCATTTATGGAATACTGTAGCATAAATAAGATTTACAATGTTTAGGATACACCAAACTATTAAAAAATATTCAAAAAAGTTAATGCACTACTTGTCTTTTTCAACTGCACACATACTACGCATTCCACAGTCAAATTCTTTCTCATAGTTAAGTACAATAAAACATACTGCAAACCCTCCCATCTATGATATGATGCACTCAACAAAAGCATTACAGACTCCTTCTTGCTGCTTAACAATCTAATTATTTTACCACCTGATGTGATCTCCCCCTCTTCAGTAGTCTCAGATATTACAGGCTCCTCTTCACTCTCTTCTTCAAAGGAAGAAAGGTCACTGGTATGGACAGAGCTGACCGTGATGTCACTGAGTACATCCATATCTGAATCTATGAATGAATTTTCTTGAAAAGGAAAAAATACAAAGAGAGAGCTGTAATGCAGCACTCTGTATTTGTGAAACTTTTTTTTTTCAAAACAGCAATTTTATCACTGACAACAATGAAATATTATTAGGCTAACTCTGGTTTACTCAAAACAAAAATCACCTTGAGATACAGCTATAAACTTTAAAATGAAGACTGGAATTGTTCAGACAACTTGCCAGATTAAGGCAGATAACCGATCACACGCTTGAGGAATGAAAGCTCATCCGATTCCTAATTCCGGTGCCTCAGTTAAGAGATAAGGACCAGCCCAACTGTGGCTAGCAAGACAAATTTATCAGAAAACTTTCATTTCAAATATACTTCTGATTCAACTCCTGAATACACTTTAAAAACCCACCTCATATTCATATTTTGAGGAAGAGCATTGCCCACACCATACCTTCTTTAGTTTCTTTCGTGCTTTCAACTGTTTTATGTTTATTGCTATTTTTTTCTGGAACTAACTGTTTCACTGGTTCTGATTCTTTTGCTTGCTTTTCTTCTTTTGACTTTGTAGTATCATCGCTTTTCTTTGAATGGTCAGACTTCTTGTCAAGCTTTTCCTTCTTTTCTTTTCTTCTTTCACTTTTTTCACTGCTGTCTGGTTTCTTGTCACATTTATCCAATAATTTAGTCTTTTGATCATCACTTTCCTGTTGAATATCTTTACTTGTAAAAGTCAAAACATTAGTATCCTTTGCTGAATTTTTTATTTCTTCACTTTGGCAGGGAAGCTCATTTAAATCTTCACACTTTGCAAGTGTTTCAGCCCCTTCTCCCGAAAGGTCACAAATTGTTTTCTCTCTGTCTGGCAAGTCCTCCACATTTTTCTCTTTATCAGTGCTACCATCCACACTCTGCTGAGATGAGAGTTTTTTTGCAACTTTGTCATTGTTCCTGGAATTTGAGGTCTCTGTTGAAGCCCTGGCAGCACTCGCTTCTTGGTTAAGAGAAGTTATTGTTTCCAAAATGGACATTGCATCACTAGCTACGTTAGCACTAGGAGCTGTAGCAGAGACACCTTGAATAGTAAGAAAGAACAGAGTTTTACTTCACCCTAGTTTATGTAATTCTGTTCAAACAGAATATTAAACAAGCGCAAAGAATCAGATTAATTACTGTCTATAAAATATGCATAATTTACTATTTGACTAATTTTGCGTTCAGAGATTTTGGTTAAAAAAAAAAGACCAACCAGACAAAAAACTCCTCAAAGCTGCATTCCTGCAGCAACTAAGAGATTACCAGGGATTCATTCTGCTCTGTGACATACCTCTGTTCCTGAGGTCTGCTAGGGAATGTAGGGATAGTCAATGGGAAGGATGTTCTGAACGGAATCCTTTCTTCATGTTGTTTACCAGCATCCCAACTGGGATGATGAATCTGGATGTATTTTTTATATATATACATATATATATACGTATAAAGAATATATATATACATTCTTTCTCTCTCTGTATATATGTACACACACACGCACTGCAGCAGATAGTCTGCATCTCACACATCTCGTATCTCCATAAAAGTCACAGAAAATGGACTCAGCATATTGATTGTATAACAACCGGACTATCAGGTATACCTTACCACTTTTCCATCCTCTTAGAACCAACTCTGAAGATGGATGAGAAAGAGTTAAGTGGACTAGCACTAAAAGTTGCAGCTGGCCTGTTAACCCACTTTAAAGGAAGTGGGCCTTACAGGAAAAAGGTTGGAATTTAAATAAAGGGTCTGGTTACAAATAGATGGACTGCTGTGGATTATCTTAAGATGTGAAAGCATGGACAGTTACCTGTAGGAGTGTTTAGAAGTTGATACAGGCAACATAAATAAAAACCTGAAGAAAAAGTGTTGTGTTGATAAACAAACTAAAGATTGGCTGACCTACAGCACAACTTAAGCTCCTAAGAGGACCTTATGCATTGAAAGTTTAAGGCATACAGCAACTGCACTAAGACAAGGAACTATCTCTTAGGTAATTTTTTTCCAATCTACCAATGGATAGAAAAATTGACTTGTTCTTCTCTTATCCATGTTTGAGGGCCAAACCCTGAGATCAGCTTTTATCCCTACAGTAAACTAATTCCTTGTAATCTCAAGCAGAAGTGACAGTGGCATGGTTGTAACAGGGTGACATCTGTTCTGCCTTCTACCTTTATACATACAGTAACAAACAAGTGTTATGGTACTGCCTGGAGCTCAGCTTGCTAATACTGATGCTAATAATGTTATGCCAGCAGCAAACCTAGTCAATGTTTCTGCTCTCTTAAAATCCACTTTTGTTAACAGACTGCTCACAGAAACGGTAGAATACCTTGTACTGTAACAGAAGCATCTGCTTTCTCCTCACTCGAAGCTGTACTGGGCCCTGCCTCCTCTTTGTGATTCAATGTGGCTAAAAATTCATGGACAGCTTTTTCCACCTGAGGTCTGAATGTGTGGTTGATCTTTGGGTCCACAACCTGAGAAATAATTCTGTCAATTCCAGATTCCAACATTCCAGACCTGGAACAAAGTTACAGGAATTAGTAAGAAAAGCTACATTTCAATAACCTATTAATTATGACCATTTAGATGTGACGTAAACACTCGTAAGAAAATCCACAGAAGCATTACTGTTTTCTAAGCATCACTGCAGCTATGAATTTAGCCTGTGCCCTATCCGTAAGAAAAAAAGTGCTAGAGAAACAAAACAATCCAAGCACACGGAATTAACACAACAAACAGCCTGCTGTTGTATTATTACTGGTTACACCTACAAATGTTATTTAATTGCAAAAGCCACTTGTGGAAAAATTAAGAAGAAACCCGATATGATCAATTCCCATAGCAAAAAAGAGATGAATTATATAAGGCATGAGGGACAAACAGCTACTAGACCACTCATTGCCACCCTAAGCTACTTTCTCTCCAGTAGAGCTCAGCAAGTTCTGCAGTTTAACAGAACACCCTTAATTTTCAGTAAAATAAAATAAACAGCAATAGAAAGCTTTATATCTGTACAATATCTTTAGATCCCTGTAATCTTTAGTGGGACACATACAGTTTTTTGTCCTCACTGCTTCTTTAACAACAAACAACATCCACTCCCTTCCCTACAAACCAAACAGCTCCTCAGTACAAGTTATCAATGGTACCACCACAGCATAACTGAGTAAGTTTGTTCCTATATCCCTGGTTTGATCTAATTCAATGACCAAACTCATGGTACTTTTTCCTAATGTTTCTTATGACTCTTAAGTTTTGAAAAGAAAATAGAGGAACCTTCATGAAATAAAGTAATATCAGGTAAGTGTTTGACATGATTTTAACATAACATCAATTCTTAAAAACCTCTTCTCTGTCCAGTTAGATTTACATCCAGGTTTTGTGACTTTAGCCTTGTACTCTGCACGGCTTAGTTTGTCAAATATATTTAATTTTCCTTAGCTCTAAACGTGACAGGTGCCATTTTATTAACACCTTCCTTAGAAGAAAAAGTAAAGGTAGACTTTAGCTAGGGGGTTACATCTCAAGCTAAAATCAAGGTTTCCGCTCCTGCAGCATATTGGATCAGATAAAAAAATATCTGCAGCCTAATTCTGACTAACATTGATGGCAAGTTACTATCTGAAGTAATACCACATTTTAAAGGTTACAAAAAACAAAATAATAAAAGAGCTTCTTCAGCAGCTTCTTTGAAGAAAGCAGACACTTTACATTGACCCAGGGTCTCCATCACCTATCATAGTACAGGAGCACATTCAGAAAAACCCCACGGCTGTCACTTACTTGAGAACCTGCTGCCTAATGTTATTTCTCAGCTGGTTCTTGTTGAGATGAGGACTCCAGGTATGAGTAGCCAAATGATTGGAAACAAAGTTGTCAACGCGCTGTCTCAGATTCTGGTAGGCAGGCTAGAAAGCAACAGCAGAGAGGTTGGACTGGAGGGGTTGGATAAGCGGCTGGTTATCCCCCCGGAGGCCGGGCTGGCACCGTCGGACCCCCCCGGTACCCTGAAGGCGCCGCCGCTGCCGCTCCCACTCCCTGGCGGCGACGGCAGCGCGTTAAACGCGGTATCCATCGCGGACACCGCGCCGAGCCGGCCGTGTGTGCGCCCTGCGCGTCCCGCCGAGCGCGGCCGCTCCGGCTCTGCCCCGGCCGGGCCCGGCCCCGACCTGCCCGAGCCCGGGGCGCAGAGACACCCCCCACCGAGACGCCGGTGCCGCCCGCCCGCACCTTGGTGTCCACGTCAGCCAGGCAGTCGCGGCGGAACTGGTCGAAGAGCCCCTGGCTCTTGAGGTGGTTCACGATCATGGAGACCAGCTCGGGTTCGGCCGCACCGCCCCCCGCGCCGGCCCCGGCCCCCGGCAGCGGCGGCGGCTGCTGAGGGGGCGGCGGCGGAGGCGGCGGGGGCTGCGGGTTGGTGGCCATGGGGGCGGCGGGGCGGCGGGTGCTGCCGGCGGTGCCGGGCGGGCCCCGGGACGGGGCTGCTCACCGAG
>JAWWLV010000144.1:59511216-59521845 GCA_035041135.1 Platyrinchus mystaceus | reverse complement strand
CGCACACGCACCTGGGCGGCTACTACTTCATCCCGTGCGGGCGGCGCCGCGCGCTTCCTCCCGCGGGCGGGGGCGGGGCCGGGGCGGGGCGCGCGCCGAGCGTCGGGAGCCGCGTTGGTCGGAGCGGAGCGGAGCGGAACGGAGCGGAGCGGAGGATCCGCCGCGGTCCCTGCGCGGGATGCGCGATTTAGCGCTCCCTCATCCGCCCCCGGGCGAGGCGGGCGGGGGAATTCTGTGAATTCTGTGAAATTTAAAATACTTGAGTTCAAACATGCCGCCTTTACGTGTCAGCGCATTCTCGTGGGTTTTTTTGTAATACACGTTTTAAGGCCGTCTCCCGTTTGATGGTTGCTTTTTTTTGTTTCTTCGTTTTTTGATTTCTTGCTTCATTTGTGTATGTCTCAGTGTTACGGTCGTAACTGTCCAATGTGCTGAGTTGGGAGATTCAAATTAGATCTTAGAAAAATTTTTTTTCACTGTGAGGGTGGTCAGGCATTGGAATGGATTGCCCAGGGAGGTGGTGAAGCCACCACCATTCCTGGAGGTGTTTAAGGGGTGTCTGAATCTGGCACTGGGTGGTGTGGCTTTAGTGGTTACAGTGATAGTGCTGGTTGATGGTTGGACTTGATCTTAAAAGTCTCCTTCAGCCTTGATGATTCCATGATTCTATGTGCTGCCCTGAGGTTGTCACTCTTGAGTATCTGCTGTTTTCATCATCTTTGAAGTTGAATTAAGTGCAGACTGTCGTCTGGTAATTCCCTTCATGACTAAAACAGGACCCCAGAGGAAGGAAACAAGATCTGGAAATAGAGAAATTTCATTATACCTGGAACAGTAGCTGCGTGACAGTGTCTGTGCTACTGCTGGTTTGGCTCTCCAGGCTCTTCTTGACAGATCTTAAATCTTCTTTTGCCTCTTAGATTCTTCTTGCCTGAACTCCTGTCCTAACCAGGATAGATAAGGATGAAAGGAAGTTCAAAAATGTACTTAAAAGTAGAGAAAGTGACTGGACTTAGCAGTAATAGTATTTTCCTTGTACAAATTTTGTGGCATGAATATCTTGTCCACCTACAAATGCTAAGAATTGCCCTTTTCATTAATTATTAAAAATCAATTTGATTGTAAAGGCAAGCGTGCCAGGATTGTCATTGCAGACTTAAATGCAGGTTAGAAGTGTAAATATTGCTGCTAGTTTTCCTCCTGTAAACTAAATACTCCTAGAGCTCCACAGAAGGAAACAAATCTGAGAGGTATTTTAAAAGTGTTGCGAGATTTTAATATCTGGATTTAAAAATTTAAAATCAGTGTTTTAAAACAATCTGGCCTCTATTTGTGTAGTTTCATATTTTCTACATGGACATCTAGAAGGAGTAAAGCACCAAAAGGTTATAAGGGTGGGGAATCTGCAGCTTGGAGCCTGGTAAAAACCCCTACTGGTACATCCTAATGTGCTGTCTACTGACTCTTGTGTATTTTTTCTCAATAAAGAAAGTTTCTTCACTGCTGGCTAAAGATCATGTAGCCGTAAACAAGAAAGGGCAGAAGTGAAGGGTGTCATTTTAATAAATGCATCTCTTAATTTCAGGCTTTACTGACAAATTAACTTTTTCAGCATTTTGTGTTAGGCAAAGGCATTTTGGTCCCTCTCCCCCAATCAGAGGTGGTGCAGAAGATGTGAAAAAAATATTATTCTTTATTTTAACAGCACAAGCAAGATCCTTGACTTGCAGAAGGATGTGCCATTCACACACAAGGTATCACAGACAACCTGGAATAGCTGTGGCCTTTGTCTCTGACTATGTCAGTGAATGCACTCTGAAGGATGCATATGAGGGAGCAGGAATCCATTAATGAGATTTGGGAATTTAAAGGCCATCAGGGATCAGTTGTGCCCAGTGGTCTGAAACTATTGCAATGAGCAGTTCATACCGAAATTCATTCAACAGCTGAATGTAAAAAATAGTTCTGTGCTCTGAATTAGGTCCCATCCTGTGTTTATGCAACTTTCGGAGCATTGCGGGCTTATGGGATATCTTATTTGTCAAAGGAAATATCTTCATCCTAAGTGCTGACTGAAAATGGCTTTGTTGCAAAGGAAACTAGAAGGTTCCTGAAAATAAATAAAACAGGATTTTGAATTAAACAGATATCAGCCCTTTGTTGTCGATTTATTTTAAGGATGCTGAGATATAATTACATGAAGTCTTGTAAATAAAGAGATAAATTATTTACTGCTTGCGCTATAGTATAGCCATACTAAGAATTATGAGTGTATGGCTTACTGTTGTTATTACTGTTATTTGATGTAGTCACTTAGTGATGCCTGATATCCAGTGCTAGTAAAAAGTGTTTTTATTTTGAGATAACAGATTGTAAAAGACTTGATAGATAATTAACAGAAATAGTTAGGAGTGAATATAAAGAACCTGAGATTTTTTCAGTAATTTGTCATTCTGAGTTGAGTACTCTCCTTGTTTACTTTCATAGCCCCAGTTAGTTTTCCTAAATTTTCACATGCTTCATAAATTCCCTTATGCTTGGAACAATTTTTTTCCCAGACAGAGCCAAGAGTACCTCTCCTTTTGCTTTTTTCATATTCACTTTGTTCCTCAATTTTTAGTTATATAAACAGTTGAATTACATATAGGGTCTGTTTAGCTTGTCTCACTGCAGATTTTCTGGACATTGAATTATACTTTTTTTTAAAGTAATTTGGAGTACTTCTGGTGTTAGAATCTGTGATCCCTAATCAGAGTGTGAGAATCTTCATTTTATACACTGGGTTCCGACTGCAGTGCATTTTACTTTGGAACTTTCAGTGAAATGTTTTTGTTTTTAAAAAGCCATGTTACTGTTATTCATTTTTCATATACTGCAACATGTAGCCCCTGCTATGCGTAGTTACAGACTGGTGATGACTACATTTGCTTTTGCATTCTCTTTTAGGAAATAGTTTAATAGTTTAATTTTTAAATATTTTGACATATATTTAATGTGAGAAGTCTCAGCAAGTTTCTTAATATCATCTAACTTAATGAGGTAGATAACAGATATTTCTGAGTTCCAGCTGCAGTTCCTAAATTTCAGGCAACATTTAAATTGCTGAGGAAATACTAAGAAAAAGGGAGATGCGTATGATATTGTGGGAACAAAAAGTTTTCATGGCTGCAAGAGGAGGCTGGACAAGTACACAGGGAAAGTGCTTGTGGCCCAGAATGTACCTTCACTGTGTGCTGCCAGGGACTGGGAGGGTATTTTGTTCTCTTCCGAGCTCTAGGCTTGCTTTTGGTCTCCCTGAATCCGACCCTGGACTGTAAGGCTGGGCAGACTCATTTCAGCCATTGCTGTCATGGCAGCAGAGCCACACAGCTTGTGGTTTCAGATTAACATCTTTTTGTCTCAGGTTATAGTTGAATAATTGGGGACATAAATGACATGATTCTGAAGCAGAAAATCTGTTCCTAAATATATTGTATGTAATAAAACACAATGTTGAATTTGGAAACGGTGTTTCTGGTAGTAGTGTAAGTCAAAATAAAGCACCTGCAGCAGCTCATTCTTTTTTATTTAGACAACGTTGCAGAAATCGTATTCTCTGGATGCCTACCACAAGCATCAAATTAGGAGTGGCCAACATGCCCAACTGATTCTATATGTGCTAATAGATTTAAATTCTCTTAAAGCCAGTTCATACCATAGTCGATAAAAGTGATAACTTGTTGGCTGAACTTGGCAGGTTAGCTAATGTTTTCCAAGTTTTCTGTTTGGTTTTTGTTTGTTTGTTTGTTTTGTTTGTTTGGTTTTTGTTTTTAGTTTGGTTCTGTTTGGTTGGTTGGTTTGGTTGTTTTTATTTGGTTGGTTTGGTTGTTTTTATTTGGTTGGTTAGGTTTTGGTTTGTTGTTTGGGGTTTTTTTGCACACTTTCTTTGTGCAATTTTTTCCTCAAAAACTTTGCTCATGCCATATATGCTGATAATGAATCTAAATTTATGAAGTATCTGAAATCCAGGTGATGGCTGGATCAAGTAAAAAACTTTGCATAGGAGTCAAGTACCAGTCTGATCAAGTTTAGTTTTGATAGGAGATGGTCCTCCTCTGTGATGAACTCTGGCAAAATTCTGTGCTCTCAGAAGGTAAAGTATTGCTGCCAATGTTGATCTTACAGGGGGGATGTTCCTCTTAAACCACTGTAGTCTTTTACAGAGGAGGATACGCAGAAAGGGAAGCTATTTAGGAACAATTCGGGTTTTCTAGGAAAAATAAAGACTTTTTACCAGGAATGATTGAAATGCCTGAGCAGATTCTTGGATAGTAAAAACCCTAAAGCTTCCTAACACCAGTGAGAGATCTGTCCCAGAAGAATTACTCACTTTTTTCTCTACATATGTGGTAACATGTCTGTGCCTTGCACCATCTGTGTTGCTGCTGTTGCCCCAATCTCTAAGGTTTATTTTCTTTTAGTGTGTAGCTTATTGGTATGTTGTTTATTATGGCACAATAAACCCCAGAACTGTGGATGATGAATTGATTTGTTGTATAAACGTGCATCTCCTGATGCATATTTCACATTTGCTTCTCCCTGTGCATAAATAGGATACTTTTATGACTGTCTTTTGTTAGAGAAAGCCTCAGATTTTCTGATGCTTGCTGTTACGGGATTTTTTCCAAAAAAGGCAAAATTATTATGCTTAGGAGCAGCACTAGTAATCACAGCCCAGTCCACTCTGTTTTGGAACTGCAGAGAAATGGTGCCAGCACTGCTGAGGTTTTATGCTTCATCGATAATAGCATATGTGGCTTCAGCTGAGCTGCAGCATGAAATGCTGTAGTTGGGAGACTGAAATGTAGCCAGGACATGGACCATACCTTCAGCTGTGATGTGATCAGAGCGATGTCCATATCCTTACATGGGAATAGTCACAGTAGATTAAATGTTCTTGGACTTCCATGAATGGAGGATATGATTTTGTCATCCTTTTTTCTTGTATGTCAATAAGAACATTTTGATAAACTGTTGTTTAATAAAGCATACCTGAAGTGCTCTTTCTGGCTTCACAACCATGTTTCTTTCCTGGTATTAATCGTGTATTTATTTGTTCAAGCACGTATACATGTATATTTTTTTTTTAATTTGGCATTGGCAACTAGGCCCTGTGTAAATGATGAAGCTTGGTGGCCTTAAGTGAATTATCTATGGGACAGCAAATGTATTTTGATTCAATGAGAGGCTGCTTGTCCCAAGTGTTTTCCACAGGCAAGCCTTTGGCAAATGCAGAAATGAAAACAGTGACTGGACAACATATATTAAAGTGATGAAAGGAAAGCTGTTGTTTAAAGTAGGCTGTCATGGCCTTGCGCTGGCACCTCTGGAACTTTTTGGTCACTTCTAAAGAAAGTGAGCAAAACTAAAGCTACTGTGAGATCCTGGTGCTCCCAGTGGAGCTGAGCAGGGTGATTGTTGTCAGTGATGCTTAAGTTCAATAGACACAGCACATGGTGGCTCCTCAAAGTGGCTGGTCAAATAGATAGACTGAAGTGCTCTTCAAAAATATTAAGGTTTTTGTGTTCAGCAGCTAATGCTATCGGTTGTATTTGCTAGGAAGATTGGTTAAAGTTTCTAAGGCACATTTCATCACCCATGTTTTCTAATATTTTTTCATTGGCGTGCAGAGAAAGGAACTTGACTTTGTTTAGCTTAATATGTAAGTTTAACATGTAAAAACATTTAAAATTACACATGGGAGTGTAACTTTATCTGAAAGGTTATGATTATTTTTTCCAATTTCAGAACTTCAATGTGACACCAAGTTTGCACATAATGCTTTTAAAGTACATTATTTTGAAGGTACAGCTATGCCTCTTCCTTTTTTTATTTTATGTCTTTGTCAAGGCCAAGAAATTGAGTTCCTTGATGCCCAAGTTCTGCAAGAGGTTGAGTAGGGCCTGTTTAGTGAATGACATTTGAGAGCGAAAAGAGATTACTGTCACAAATAAAGTTAATACACAGAGTTACTTGATTTGATTTTGTTTGTTTGTTTAGGGTTTTTTGTTGCTGTTGGTTTTTTTTTTTTGTAACCAAAGAGGAATCTTGAAGAGCAGATGGAGCCTTGACCCGGCTGTGAGAGGAAAGCCCATCTGTGTGGCCATGGCTGTGTCTGGTGCGATCCAGTGCTTTGTGCTGTTCCCTTTCATGGTAATGAGAAAGGAGAGGTGCACTACAGCTTTCTTACCTCTTCACAAGCAATCAGTGGCTAATTGATGCAATATGGTTGGGATTGCTATTGGCATCTAAGGGATTGGAAGTCTAATTCCTGCTAACGTGATTGATGATCTCAGTGTATCTTTTTTTTTGTCTTTTTTTTTTATTTAATGTAAGTTCCTGCATGCTGGAGAAATACCACTTTATTTCTCCATGGAGGTGAAAAATGTTAGAATGAGTGACTGTGCTCCCCTTAATAGAGTTTTTACTTTGCTGTTTGTTTTTGACTGGATACATGTTTTTGCCATTTGTGTACAGAGAGATAGAGAAAAACTTAATGGAGGCTTGTTCTCCAGAGAGAGCACAAGAAATCATACACTCTTTCTACACTCTTTCACTTTTGCCCAAATGTAATTTTAATGGTAAGGTAAAATGGTACAGCTTAAACGTGAAAGCAGAGCGAGTGGATACACAAAAGCACAACACCTTTTATATCAGCATTCTTTGCTGACTACAGCAAGGTGAAATCAAGGTGGAGGCATTGCTTAAATGGGATGCATGAAGCTTAAAGTAGAGCTGATGGACTGAATTTTGCTTTAATTTATACCTAGTGTAGTTCCATTGAAGTCAGCAGGGGGATGGATCAAAGCAGGACTTTGCTGCTAAATAATAGGGTGTTCAAAATTGCTCATGCCATCGTTTCTGCAACCTTGGTTGTAATCCTCAAGTAAAAATGAGAATTATTGTGTTTAGTGCAAAAATAGTCTTTTCTGTGGAGAATTTTTAAGGGTTTGTTTAGGAAAATAACAAAAATTAAAAAAAAATTAAAAACTGAGCTTTTGACTTGTTCTTTTGTGTTGGAGGTTTCACAGGTTCAGAGGAAAAGGAATAGTGAGGAAAAGGAATAGTGAGTCACCTTTCAACAGCATTCTTTTAGGAGATGTGGGGTGGAGGGATGGGAATGAGATGGGTCATCTTGCTTCTGGTGACCTATTTTCTGTGCTTGGTTCCTGGTACGTCTGGGCAATTAAGAGAACTCTGTCCAAAGTCATTGGTAAGGCGAGAGCACGTGTAGAAAGGGCTGGTGTGAAGGAGTTGTAGGTGAAACACCATCCTGCTGGGCCCAGCTGCGAATCAGGGCAGTGGGTCAGGTGTGGTCAAGGGTGTTCCCCATTCTCAGCCTGCTTCAGATCCCAGTGGATATCCCAGCAGCATGCCTGGCATCTTCATCTGTCTCTCCATTGAGGGGGCAGAGAGTAGGAGGAGAGTGTTGCCCATCTGAGGCTGCTCCCACTGTATATTCAGGTGGTATGCCTGAATGGGAGTCTGGAGATTTACTGCCTACCCAAAGGAACACCTCCAAACTATTGCACTTCAAGGCCAACAGGAGCCCTTGGGACTTGTTCTGAAGAATGTGGAAAATGCAGGGAAAAAAAATCTTCAGTGAAACAGCAGAAATAATAATGATTGCTCAAAATCTTTCCGCCTCACCTATTGATTTGCACAAAGATGATAGAAATTTAATGTCTTTAAGATTTGTGCTTTTCTGTCAGATTTCATTAAAATTGGCCAAGCGTTTCAAAAGTTATGGGGCAGGGATTGGAGAAAGACTGACAAATAGTGAAATAATTGTTTCCTGGGGAAAAAAAATAATAGAAGCCTGGATCGACTATGATATATTGTATATGGAGATAACCAGTTCTGAATCTATTCAGAGACCAGCTGCTTTCTGAATAGGAACTGATATAGGAGTCAGACAAGGGGAAACAATCCCAGACTCACTCCGGGGAGTGTGAAAAATGCAAGGTTTTCTATTTAATTTGTTTAACTGGAAGGAAATGGAAAGTCAGGGAAAAGTATTAACAGTATTACCAATGCTAAGCCCAAAAATTCAAGCATCCCAATTTTCATCCTACAGTAGGAAGAGAGCATTTTTAAAATTTATTCTCGTGAATAAGAAATCTGAATGTTTTGGGGTTTTTAGCTTTTCTTTGCTCTTTGCGAGGTTTGAAACCTTCCTGAAATGGAGAAGTGTCGTGTTTGCTCCGGCAATGGGATTAGTAAAAACACATTTGTGCTTAGTAAGAAGGAGCTATTGAGGCTGTAAAGGGGGGAAAACAACTGCAAGAGCCTTTTTTTCCTCTTTTAAGGATATGTTGGCTGGAAGGAGGATGGGTGGCTGAAGCACCACTGGTGTCACAGAGCTGTTGGATCCAGCTGGTTCAGCTGCAGCCCCTTCCAAGAGGTTAGGGCAGGACTGCTATGTCTGCAGCCTCTTCTGCAGATGTTGCATCAGGTATCACAAACCTGTCCTTTTTATATTTTACCCCATGGTCTTTGTTGCTGTGTGTTCGTGATCATCACCTGACTGGCTTTGTTAATGTCACACAGCTTGTTTTGTAGAAGGAATTCTTAAGAGAGTAGCGTTGCACTTCAGCGGAGTTATTTTGTAGTTAGAAATGTCTTAAAGCTGCCTTCTTTTGCTGCAGGCTCTTTTACCCAGCTGTATGGTACACTTGGCATAAAGGCAGTTCTAATTTCTTTCTCATTATACACTGACTTGAAAGGCATATTCTTCACTTTTATCAGTAAGGTGCTGGGAAAATTTTGGGCAATGCCCCTCTGTCCTGTATGTTGTGTAACAGCGGATCAGTGGAGGGAAACCTGATCATCCAAAGTACCTGCTTGCTCAGGGTTCTTCAAAGGGTCTTACAGTTTAAACTTCACGAAAAGCAGGGGTAGAAAAGCAATGAAAGGCTTAGTGAATTAAAATACAAATGTATGCCAGTAGCCCTCCTCTCTCTCTCCTCTGCAGCCTAAACTCTACTTCCTCCTCTGTCCTAAGGACTCCTGAGCAAGAATCCACTCTCTGTCTTTCACAATTGCAGTAACACCGGTGTTTCCAGCTAGTGCTAGCAGATGTTTTGGTAGAGGGAAGGAAAAGCTTCTGCTTGCTGCAGGGGCACTGGGTGGTTTTTGGATTGCTGCAAACATGCGTGTCAGGTTTGGAGGCTGGCACCTGGGGTGCCTAGCCTGAGAAAAGAGGACAACTCTCCTTGGACCTCAGACTGCTCTGCTGCCCTCAAGTGACACAAGCAGTGGGATATTTTGCAGTGTTTATCACTGATAACAAAATTTTCCAGTCCTGCCAAGGCTGCTGGCATCAAAGGAAATGATCTAAAGTAGTGATGATTTTCTCAGTCTGAATGTTGAGAATAGATGAAAATTTATTTCTTTGACTCTCCATAAGTCTGAATTCCTTTCCCAGGAATGTTTGATTTCTCTTGTGAGAAAACTGTGTGAAATTTTGCAGAGTTTTGATTGTATCTACTGCTGTCCATCAATGAAAAAACACCGTCTTTCAACTCTTCCTCCACCGAGACAGAATGAGTAATTGCCCACATTGGACAAGGATACTTTAATAGTCTTTTCTTGATTTCCAAATTAAGAAGGAAGGAGACCATGAAGTTGTGCCACCACTGAGACTGCTAAAAAGGAAAGGGGCTTCTCAGGACTGGTGCCTCCAAGTCAGTCTGTTAGATTGTCCCACAGTCTGTCTATTCATATGAACAGCACAATGCTCTGTATCCTGCTCCATGTGCCTCTCCTGGCATGAGCTTAGAACGTGGTTTTTTCAACTTCGATTACTGAGTGATTGTTAATATCATTTTTATATAAAAACTAATACAAATATCTTCCTGGCAATATTTGGAATTTTTTTCTGTACTTCTGTTTGTCCTTCTGTTCTTGCTTGTTTCAGCCCAATTTGTGATGTACTGCCTGTTGAAAAGAGTCTGAAGAGACAAGATTATAAAAAATATGATGTACACACACTCCCCATAAACTAAAATCCTATGCAGCACTAACAGAACTTTCTTTATGAGCCTGCAATAAAATATGTCCAGAGAGAAAGGGAGTCAGGAGAAAGATACATGAACTTTCAGAACTCAATAAAGGCTGGTAATAGTGAAAGTTTGTGAAATTTACCATTCCTGAAAAACATTTATAGTACTAGATTATGCCTTGACTTTTCCTGCCACAGTTCCATTAGTTGTAGTGGTAGAGTACTGCATGTAAATTAGGGTGGGATTTTACCTTATATATAGCAGAGGAGGGAAGGACATTTGCTGTATGCCAAATTTCTCACTTTGCCTGAGGGATGGATTAAAATAATTTATTAGACAAGTAATCCAAGCCTCTGGGAGAGGTGAAAGTATTTCTAGATTCTCCTGGGATGTATATTATAGATTACTTCTCTGGTATTAAATGAGTTAGAGTAAATAGGGAAGGGGGGGGACCGCCCATATCTGTTTCCTCTATAAAACTATTCTCAAATTCTCTTCCTGTCACAGAAGAGCAGAGAGTCTGCTGTCTAGGAATTTCAATGAACCTTCCCTCCCTCCCTCCCTCCCTCCCTCCCTCCCTCCCTCC